>LPNX011117344.1:383715-397138 GCA_001517045.1 Pseudotsuga menziesii
AGTTTGCAAAAGGAGGTAAAAATCCTTCTAGGAGCAATCCATAAAGGAGAGGAAAGTGGATCAATGATGGGAAATTCGTCCAAGTGATCCGTTAAGAAATGTTTCAGGCATGAGCACTCAAAGGAAATTGAGCAAGTAAAGATGAAGCAACCAACGAAATGTTGGAAATGCAGAGGACATCATTTATGTCGAGATTGCCCAACGAGGGAACATAAAGAGGCCAGTAGCCACAAGGTTCCTAGACATAGAGAGGAGACGAAATCTGAGAACCAGCAGGAGAAGCTCGTGGAAGCCGAGGGTCTTGATCCTAAAAGTTCAAAGTAAATAATTGAACATGGGACAGATCTGCAAAATTTTGAAATTTTGAATGTGCAAATGGTATATGCATTTCTATGTATTGCAACATCGAGGACGGTGTTATTCCAAGGGGGAGGGGATTGTAATACCCCGGTTCTGACCCTGTTTGCATTAGAAGATACATGATGTATATTTTGTAATTAATCGTGGTGTGGAGCTAAAGGCAAAAGCCCCACCATCGATTTGGTTGTGTATGTTTCGGCAATAAGGATTGTTGCCGATGGTATATCATTTTATCCAACACATTATAGTTTTGGCATCATGTAAATATGCACATCAATTAAACAAACCTACAACCAGCTGCGATAATGCAATGTTAAATGAAAATGGAATGATTCCTAAGGTTAAGGGGGGGGATTGTTTAACCCGTGGGAGCCATTGGTAGTTGCCATGTCTCGACCACCTATTAAACTTCTGTTGTTCGACTAGTTGGGAGCAATTATGGCTGGGAAGTGGTGGGTGGCAGGACTGCCAATCTTTTCCCCACGTACACTCCACCAGCGGGCTCGCTCTTCTCACGCGGAGGGAAGGGGGACGGTCACCACTCTCTCCACTCTTCCACTCATGGTTTTCTCTTGACCATCTCACCTAGGCAGGGGTCTGCTCTGTTCACCTTCTCATGCGCAGGAAGTTTGGAGGGTCTTCCTCAAATAGAGGGGAGATAAAAGGATCCACTATTCTATGTGTAGGGGTTCGTTCTTCGTTCTATCGCCGATTGCTGGTCTATGGATCTGTTCTTCCTCTCATTCACGGAGGAGATCATTTTCCCTTTTCCCATTATCAGACTATTCAAGTGATTCATGACAGGGGCTGTGTGTATGTGTGTTACTCTCACGGATTTGTGGTTTGTGTACCTATTTTTCCTTTTCCTAGGATTAAGAATCAGACTTCTCTCTTGTTTTTGGGTTGTGTAATGTTTTTGTGGCTTATCCGTGAGACCGGTTGCTATTCTTCCCCTGAAACTGTGGCTGGTTGTGGTTTTCCCCCACGTTATTTGTTGCTGTGAATGCAATCATATTTTGGGTGCCGCTGAGTTGTTTTGGCCATGCTAGGGGCAAGAACAACTCTGAATTGTCTTGTCTTACTTGAGCTGTGTTCACCTTTTCGTTTGGGGTTGTCAACCTGCTGTCTTTATCTTCATCATAGAGCTGTGAGCTACTTGTTTTACTGCGAGTATGCAGTGGTTGGTCTTCAGACTATTTAGAGTAGGATTAGAGGCTAGGCATACTTGAGAAACCTGGTGTTTGGGAGCCACTCAGACAGAGTTAGACTACTGGCTTCCTTCTCCACAACCCTTGCAGAGTATTGGAAAGGGAAGTCAGGGCCTGAGGGATTGCGAAGCAGAGAAAGGACTGATTCCTAGTGTTGGGTGTGTGGATGTCTTAGAAGTCAGGTTATCTCTGGTGTAGGCATCCTTAGCTCTCCATTGAGACCACCAGCTTAGCATTTATCCTTTCTTAGCTCCGTGACGGCCTAATAAACCCAACCATGTTGACTTGGATGTTTTGTGCAACCTTGGTTATGTCTATGCCTGCGTTGACACTTATTCCTTGGGGAATCATGCCAAGCTCAGGGGTGGCAATGTTGCTGAGAGATTGAGGAGCACGCTGGCCTATGGTTGGGTGGAACGTTGCAGCGACGTAGCTGGTTGCAGGACGAGATATTTATAAGATAAGTGTTCTTGTCCATTTTGCTTCTGCATTTACTTTTACTGTCTAATGTCTAATGAATCATGATGAACATTTTGGTGCTGGAATGTATATGTTTCTTCCGCTATATGTTGAGTAACTACGCATCCGTGTATGTTTTATGCATCTTAGCATATTTTATGTTTTAATCATTTTATTTCAGCTTTATATGCATGTTCTTATTGATGGGACTAGTTTCCCGGAGGTTTTTGATGGTTTGTTAGCGTCCTCTTCGCTGGTCGGAGGGTCAGGGGCGTTACAAGTACATAATGATCCCCAACTAGAGAACGATGAGGCCCTAATGTAGATGTCTCCTTGAACTCTTGGAGATACAAATTCATAACAGCTAGGTTTTTCGATAGACTCGAGAATTAGATTGTGATTGAGACTTTTAACAAATTCATAACCCAATTAAAAAAAAGCAATAACCTAAGTGGAGGTAAAGCAAGTTGGATTCAAGCTAGTTGGGAACGTTGACTGCGGAGAATCCCTTGCTATTGTTGCCTGCAAATTTTCAGGCCTCAACAGGATGTTACAACAACTTCATATTATTCTCCAATTCGAACCTCCATTTCCCATTGGAGGTATATATATTGAGCCATTGTGAAACACTACAGGAAGAAAAACTTGGAGAGTAAATATACTATAACAAAAAATTTCCCCATTTTTATATGCTTGAGTCTGCATCACTTTGTCCTTTTTGATAGAACCATTTGTGCTCATGTCCCAAGCTCTCCATTGTCTTTGTGAGCTTTTATTATTATGGGGGATTTAATTGATCAAGGATTGGGTGGAGGGAGTCAGTTTCTTCATTCCAACGAGGTGCCAACAGAGGTTGTCACATTGTATCTTTATTTTATTTTAATAGAAATATCAATTTCTCGTCCAAATTTCATGTGCAATTATGTATATTTCTATCCATGGGTGTAATTGTTTTATAAATGTTTAGACAAAATATGCTAGATTGAATGCTAACACTTAATATATCATGCTCTGATATCTATTTTTTGTTGAGGGAAAAT
The DNA here is from genome assembly GCA_001517045.1 of Pseudotsuga menziesii. Classification (NCBI taxonomy): domain Eukaryota; kingdom Viridiplantae; phylum Streptophyta; class Pinopsida; order Pinales; family Pinaceae; genus Pseudotsuga; species Pseudotsuga menziesii. The sequence goes on from LPNX011117344.1 coordinate 386,783, forward strand.
TGTAGGGACAAGCTTTTGGATATCTACATACATAAATTAAAAAAAATAGGAATTTGTGCATAACAATATTGAATTGAATTTATAATATCTTTAATCACTAATTAATCTCCAAAGAAACAACCATTGATCATTAAATAATTCCTTTTGTGAGAGGAAAAGATGTCAGATCTATATTGATGCAATGAAATAAGATGCAACAATTGCCTCTTCAAAGCTTGGTACCTTGTGAGGCTAGGTTCCTCTCTCATTGATTCACAATCCCACTTCCAACCAAATAAGCTCCCCAATGTACTAGAGATAGATACCCCACAAGATGAGTGAGAGGATATGTTTTAAAAGTGAAGTATGGCCAATAGGTAAAAAATTAGGATTTTTTTAAAGGTGGGTTAATATTTTATAATAATTAAATATAAAGGGTATCCGAAAACCCTAATAATATTTTATAATATTTAAATATAAAGGGTATCCAAAAACCCTAATACTATTTTTGGGTATAAATAGCCAAGCTATCTCTAGTAAGGATTCACATTAGCCTACTTTCAAGCTGAGAGGATAGGGCAGAAAGAGGCTGAAAGGGTTTTTAACAACAATTTACAGGTATGTGGTTTTATTGTTTACTTTCTGATATAACAATAACTCGTGAATTAGTGACGAATCCCAATGGTTTACTTTTTTTACAGGGCGATTTACACTTTTGTGGTTTTATTGTTTTTATAGTCTAATAGTCAATCTTGAAGACCACAGACAAAAGGATTTGCACTTTTTCTGCTCACTTATTAGGGAAAGTTCTGATATAACAATAACTCGTGAATTAGTGACGAAGCCCAATGGGTGAGTCTTCTTGTTACAGTAGGCTAATGAGCAACTCTACCTCGTCAGTTTTGAACATGCTATCTTCAGACCTTAAGAGAAATAACACATGTTTTTAACCATTAGGTCCACTCAGATACTCTAAAAACCTTAAATAATTAGCGGTGAGGAAATGTGGAGAGTAAAAAAGTGTAGAAAGTAACATCTAGAAGAAGAATTTAAGGATCTAGCAAGTACAGAACGTCCCCCAACTAGGGAACAATGAGATCCTCATGTAGATGTTGCCTTGAACTCTTGGAGAAACAAATTCATAACAGCTAGGTTTTCCGACAGACTGGAGATTGAGATTGTGATTGAGACTTATAACAAATTCATAACCCAGTTAAAAAAGAGCGCTAATCTAAGCGACCGAAAGGCAAGTTGGGATGAAATATTTTCGTCATGTCGGCGAGGATCATGTTCAAGTGAGTCGTTAATGACAGAACATCCTTCTCCAGCCAGAGTAGGGGTATCATGGGCCCAGAGGAGAAAGGACATATTCTCTGCTAATCTATGTAGCTGCGATAATTTAACCCGGATTTGATGCATAGAACAAGTGGGAATGCCAGTAATCTCATTTCTGAGTTGTATATTTCGTTTAGTTCACCTAAATGGCAACCGAGAGTAAAGTACCGTCGAGCGCGGGATTGTTCTTCTAGAGTTGTATATTTCGTTTAGTTCACCTAAATGGCAACCGAGAGTAAAGTACCGTCGAGCGCGGGATTGTTCTTCTATAAACGAATAGGGCCACCACATTAGGAATAGTATAGAAATTACCAGGAGGGCATTGGAGACATCGATCATGAGGCAAACTTACTCATTCATGCATTAGTACTGAATCCTGCATCATACGGCTCACGAGCCACTCCCGCATCATACGGTCCCGTTCTTGGTTTGTTGGATTGATTTCCCGTCAGTCCCAGCATTCATGGTAGGCTGGTAGCTTATATGAGTAGGGGACGGAAATAAAGACAAGAAAAATGAATTATGTGATTGGCCAGGGCCTATTCCTATCTATAATGGGTCTGCTAAGTTGCTGTAAAATAAGAAAATGAATTATGTGATTGGGTCTGCTGCCTATTCCTATCTATAAGGAAGGCTGCTTTCATGGGTCTGCTGAGTTGCTGTAAGACGGTAAATTTGTGGCAGTTTTCTTAAATTGAGAATGCTTTCCATTTAAAACTGAGAATTCTCATTCGACTGTAAGAGTGAGAAAGACGATGCTTGCAGGTGTCCTCAGATTTGAGTATTGGCAATAGAACAAGCACCAAAGACAAATATCACGCTTCCCACGGAAATGTCAATCGACCTCCTGCCTTATTAAACAGTTTCCCCTTAGCCCCAGTACTTCTGCCTGGCTATGGCAGCCGCACTTTTCCATGGGAAAAGACCACATCGAGCATGAGTATATTTTACTATTTGATAAGATTTTTCATTAATATCCAATAATATTATTATTCCTTATTCTGCAACAAGATTATATTTGTTGCTTGTTTTACTGATTCCTTAATCTGCAACAATGTTTTTTTTAAGCACCGATTCAGTTTTATAAGTCACATATAGATAGTTTCTTTTGCATTTACGTTGACAATCGGGATGTACGGACTGCAGTGGGAGACCAGCAGGAAAAAGGTAAAGGGAAGGTTACAATCAGTCGAGTAATTGTGTTACAGCTATCACTGCTATCGGATGCCATGAAATTCCCTCTATCACAGCTGCTGCTATCGGATGCCAACATATTCTCTGCCTCCTCTTATTACAACTAAGACGCGACCATACCAGTGAGTGGGTATCGCCATGTCGATAAGGTCAAAAATGATGTAGAGGAAGAGGGCGCTGGGATCATCTTGGAACAACACTGTACAGCATGAGGGCACTCGGATCATCATGGAACAACACTGTACTCGGATCATCATGGAACAACACTGTAGAGGAAGATGGCTCTTGGATCATCACAGAACAACACTGCCGAGGAAGATGGCGTTGGGTGAAAGAGCGCGGTCCGAGGAACTATTAATGCGTCATCATGCAACAACACAGTTGATTCCAACTGGATCATCCCACTTAGCTTCTTAAAGAGCAACACTGCGGGGATGATACCGTTGGAATCAACATTGTTGTTGCATGACGACCCATTAAGGGTTCTTTGGAGCGCCCTCTTTCTTCTAGCGAGATCTTCACTGTTCCATGATGATCCGGGCGCCCTCTTCCTCCCAGCGCCATCTTCTACAGTGTAGTTCCATCATGATCCTAACGCCATCTTCCTTCCAGCCCCATCTTCCTCTACAGTGTTGTTCCATGATGATCCGAGCGCCCTCTTCTTCCCAACGCCCTTTCTCTTCTTATATCATTTTGGACCAGATCGACATGGTGCATCAACATGGGGTATCTACTGGTTCCCTCTTTCCTTGGACATGGATCTTTTCTTGGATTTGGAGTACACATTTAGTGGGATGGTCGGTTGAGCGAATATAAATAGTATAGATCTGAAAATACTAAGCAACCATCACTGAGTAAATACCCCATGTGGATACCCATGTCGAAGAAAAGAAGAGACCATTTCACTCAATAAATACCCTATATCGATGAGATCAACCGTAATGATGTAAAAAAAACAGGCTCAGAAGAAGAGGACCCTCTTTCTTCCAGCGCCCTCTTCCTCTACATCATTTACCTCATCGGCATGGCGTACCCACTCAGAGATGGCGTACCCAGTCAGTGGGATGGTAGCGTCTTCGGTGTAATAACAGGAAGCAAGGAATTTGTTTGCATCCAATAGAACTGACAGCCGTGACACATGTATTCGATTGATTGTAACCTTCTCTTTTCCCTTTTCTTGCTAATCTTCCACTATCGTCTGTAAGAAAGCATCGATATGTCACTTATAAAACTGAATCCGTGAATGGAGTTAGCTTTTCACTCGACCATTTGCATCAATCGGACTACCAGCAATGCGTGATGTGAAAGCTCACTCTACCCAAGTCATCCGATTGATACAACTGGTCGGATGAAAAGCTAACTCCTTAACAAATAATATTTCCAAAAGTAAAACCTGCAAGAAATATAATCTTATTGCAGCTGAAATGATAGTAATATTATTGCATATTAACGAAAAATCTTATCAAAAAGTAAAAATACTCCTACTACGTGAGGTTTTCTCCCATGGAAAAGTGCGCCTGCCAGATTCAAGCAGAAGTACTGGGGCTAAGGCGAATACGTCTAATAAGGCAAGTAGCTTCGCATTTCGGTGGGAAACGTGATCTTTGTCTTTGGTGGTTGTCCTATTGTAAGGAGAGCTTTGTACTGCAATAGTGAGAATCAGGACAAAAGGGCGTGGGCTAGCTATGGAGCAAACCTCCCTCCATCGGACGGAGGAGGAGCAAAGTCAAAGTGAGAATCAGGACAAAAGGGCGTGGGCTAGCTATGGAGCAAACCTCCCTCCATCTGACGGAGGAGGAGCAAAGTCAACGTTGACTTTGCTCCTCTTTCGTCAGATGGAGGGAGGTTTGCTCCATAGCTAGCCCACGCCCTTTTGTCCTGATTCTCACTTTGACTTTGCTCCTCCTCCGTCCGATGGAGGGAGGTTTGCTCCATAGCTAGCCCACGCCCTTTTGTCCTGATTCTCACTATTGCAGTACAAAGCTCTCCTTACAATAGGACAACCACCAAAGACAACATCGGACGGAGGAGGAGCAAAGTCAAAGTGAGAATCAGGACAAAAGGGCGTGGGATAGCTATGGAGCAAACCTCCCTCCATCTGACGAAAGAGGAGCAAAGTCAACGTTGACTTTTCTCCTCCTCCGTCCGATGGAGGGAGGTTTGCTCCATAACTAGCTTATTCCGGACAAAAGTGATAACTCCAGTCAAATAAAAAGTTTAAAAATAGTAATATTATTGTATATTAACGAAAAATCTTATCAAATAGTAAACATACTCCTGCTACGTGAGGTTCTCTCCCATGGAAAAGTGCGCCTGCCAGAGTCAAGCAGAAGTACTGGGGCTAAGGGGAATACGTCAAATAAGGCAAGTAGCTTCGGATTTCGGTGGGAAGCGTGATATTTGTCTTTGGTGGTTGTCCTATTGTAAGGAGAGCTTTGTACTGCAATAGTGAGAATCATAGTGAGAATCAGGACAAAATTGATAACTCCAGTCAAATAAAAAGTTTAAATTCTAAGGAGAGCTTTATACTGCAATAGTGAGAAATGATAACTTCAGTCAAATAAAAAGTTTAAAAAGTTTGTTCATGCAAAAGAATTGGAACATCTATCCAAAGTATATATAATAGTAGTTTGTCGACAGATGTACCATTTTCTGGTGATATCACATACAAAGAACTTTGAATCTCAGAAATTTCATATACTCTATCGGTCTTACTCGTCACTTCAAGGTGTTGGGTAATAAGTGGCAATGGAATAATCATCTAATTTGCAGATTTTCTACGTAGAACTTGTTTATCAAATTTTTTTAAATTGATAATATTATCAGAAATGTTACAATCAAATTCAAGGTTGTGTGGACATGGAAACTGTAAATATCTGTTTTATATCCATCCATATCACTTCATTATTTTTCTTTCTCACCTGATATACTTGCTTTCTGTTCAATTTATAATTGAAAAAAATAACAGTTCAAGTCCCCGTCTTTCTTCTGCCCAGCTTACATTTGGAAATGGCCACCGTAATTTCTGCCCCCATTCATTGCAATGTCACGTTTCCTTTCCTCTGAAATTTATTGTTATATGTCGTGTTCATTTTCAAAATAAGTGCAACAGTGTCGAAGAAACAAAGACTCGAAGTGTGGAAGAAACAAAGACTCCAGAACTATTCTCTTTTGTACGATCAGGATAATTCTCTTTTTTTTTCTTGTTTATTGGATTCTTCCCTTGGCATATAATATTGTAGGTACAAGACGTTCAATGTAGAATTAGAAGAGAAGAATCACAACAAGTAAGCTTGCACAGCACATAATGAATATATGCCATGTTCTTGTATCAGTTTCTACTTCAAATCCGTCTTCATGCATTCTAGACACTAAAAATTCCAAAACACTTAACCTACAAGGACATGTTAACTGAATTGATCCATACACAAATCATACTGAATTGATCCATGCACAAACCATACCACTTTGCGAGGTGCTCCAGCTTAGATCATCCATTTAGTTGAGAAAGATAATTTTACAGGTATTGGAGAACTTGTTCAAAATCAAAATATTAGAGAGATCATCCAGTTAGTTGAGGAAGATGAGATAATTGTATAGGAGAACTTGTTCAAGATCAAAATATTAGAGATAATACATGAGTTAAAACATATAAGGCCGTTAAGGATAGCTTGTCACAAATCAGGTTCTCATTCAATTACATTTCTAAGCTTCAATTACCCTAGTTTCTACATATTTTGCTTCAACAATTCACAAAGTAATCCATAATCTTTCAAAGTATTCTTTCACTAAAATCATGCATTAGCCAAGAACATTTATTCAAGCACATCAAAGGTTTTATTGGATCTTTGTAATGATTCCAAACTACTTTCAAGAAAAGAGAAGTACGAAAAGAATTATAGGCATACTCACCAAGACCTTCACCCAAAGCAATCCGCATTATTTGAAGCTCCCTTGGGAATGAAGGTTCTTTGGTTCTTTCAGAGAAGACCTATTAGCCTCTTATTCACATTCTCTTGTTTCTTAGAGGGGAGTGGTGGGATTTTCCATGCTCATAATTGATAGGTCTCATGATTCAAACAGTCCAAATTTAACTCGGTTTTATTATCTCAGCCACTTCAAAGCTTCATTTCAATGTTCTAAGAGACAAATATGTTATTTATAAGTCAACTACAATGTTTAGGTCATAATTGAGCTCCTAATCATCTCACAAATATGTTATTTATAAGTCAACTACAATGTTTAGGTCATAATTGACCTCCTAATCATCTCTTTATCATAATTGACCTCTAAATCATCTCTTTATTGCTATAGAGGGAACATTCGTTCCTTAATTTTATGAAAGCTCCTCTATAATTACATTTAAGAAGTAAATAATCGTTGTGCATGTCACTATTGAGGAACTCTAGCACTCCTCAGGCGTGCATTGTGGAGTACTTTGGAGTATTCTTTGCTCATCCATGAGCCTATCATTTTGTTGTTTCTTCCATTATCGTGTTAAAGTCAACCTAGGTTGGATATGATGTTAATTAACCTAATATAGTTGCTATGGAAATTACAAGGAATTTAGGTTCTAGTTAAGTTCTAACTAGATTTTATGCATTATAATACAATTCAAGTTTCACCTATAACCATTTCAAATTCTCTTAATGTAAATATCTCCCTGTGCTTGTATAGTTCCTCGAATATAATAATTTAGTATGTTGTAGATATTATGAGGTACAATACAATTCAAGTTTAATGCATAACCAATTCAAATTGTCTCAAGGGTAAGTGCAGAAAGTTGAGGGACCTTTTAGATGCAATGGCAGAGTGAAGTCAATCACTCTTTATCCATAAAATAGAAATTATCCCAACCAATCTCGACCCTTCCAAGCGTAGTCCCAAGGCTTCCAACAAGCATGCCAATTAGGATAGTAGAAAGAAATGTGCTCCCGCTTTACTGAAGTAAATCGTGCTCCCGTTTTTCTTTGAATAAACACGCTCATGTTTTTAAAAACCTGTTTTTTTGTTAAAACATGACAATCCCATCATTTTCGCCACAATGCGGTGCTGTTGGAGCTTGGACGGAGCAAAACGTGAGTGGGTGAACATGTTTTGAGTGAGCCAAAGCCATCCACCACCACCTTTGGATCAACCTCATCTAACTGAGGTATTTTCCTCAAATTTTCTCATGTTTTTGTCCCTAAATTCATTAATTTATTTGCCCTAATTTAAAATTAAACCAAAATATTTAATTTATATGGCCAATGGAAACCAAAACCCCAATGGAATTGGCCAATGGAAACTAAAACCCCAATTTAATCATAAGAAATCAAATAATTTGACTATTTACCAAAATTCATACCCAAAATTCACATGCCCAATAAATTTCAAAAATAAATAAATTTCACTATTTTCACAATTGTGCATTAAAGTCTCTCATGGGTATATAGAAAGAGGGCATAGAACTAAAATAACATCAAGTGGAATCCATACATGGCCCAAATTACATATAAGCAAAGATCTGCTAAATAAACTTTGGAGTACAAAACACATCATGCTACAACAAATAATTACATATCTAACAAAATCGTTGTGTATACTAGGATTTTATTCATCAATAGCACATTATGCCGCCTATTCTAGGGTCTAGCCATTGCTTCTACCCGCAATTTGGGAGATGGTCCTGCAAGGTCATTAGTCAGCACCTCACAATTTTGATCAAACTTCATAATCCAATCCTTAAAATAAGCTAGAGGAGATTCCCAATCAACATATGCACATAGGACATTTTATGTACACATGCATATGAAAATAGGAATTAATAATTGAATTTAGGACATAAATTTAAAATGAAAAAATGTTAAATGTTTATTCTTTACTGTAAAATTCAAGATCAATTTTAAAATTTAAATCATAGATTTATTTTATGTTGTTATTTGTCGTACATTAGTTATACACTTTTCAGTGCTTAGAGATGTCATTATATCATGTGTTTATTTTTCTAATGATATTTTATTTGTATTTATGATTGCACTTGCTACTATGGATAACAATGTTGAGATTTGGAGGGTTATTGGCCATCTCATGGAGATTGGTTCTTCCTGGAGGGGTGGAGATGATCTCCACTGCTCCTTATCAAACTCATTGTTGACAATTGTTGATACGATTGCAAGATTGAACAATGTTTTGTATAGCATCGCATCCTGCAAGGAGAGGAAAGACACGAATACGCTGATGGGTTGATCTACAACGAGGTAAAGAAGCTGAAAATAACAAAAGAACACATCTATACATTGTTTAGAGTGCATGGGACAGATGACATTCGAGAGAGCACCAGGCCACAAAATTCCATTAAGTGGTGCACCTTTCCACCCATTAGAAACCATTGGATGGATAGATTGTACACGGTGTTTGACATTCCCCCACACAACAATAGGGAAGTACCGTTGTACTTCCTCTAAAAGTTGTATGTGTTGCCGCCTTTCACACACTTGGGTCACGTGGTAGAAATATTCAAGCCACTCGGTGTGTCCTTGGGGGCAAGTCTCGAGTCAAGGCTGTCACCTTGTTCTTGACTCCTCCATTTAGGCTCAACTCCTAACGAAGCCAAGGGCGGTAGACCCTATTAAGTTACTAAGGATGATTTCTTAGTGTGGTGATGTTAAACTGAATCAGTTATTTATGAGTTTGAATATTTTAACTATAAACCATTAAAGATGACAAGATACACAGATAAACACATGAAAGCAAAAAGCTGATACACAATATATACATATAAAGCAAAAATGACCAGTGCCTTAGAATGGAGTCAAATCAAAATGATCAATGTGCTTGCATGTGCTCGGAGTGAATGTTTTGTGATTGCATCTTGGTATGTGGGCTGAAATGGAATCTCTGGGGCTATTGTTCGTAACGCACCCGTTAGGGTGTGACAGAGATCGGCGCCTCGAGGTCACTTTTCAGTAAGTTCCCGCTTCCTTTGGGTATTTTGCCACCATGGAGGTTCGATCGAGGTGTTGGATTTTCACCTGATGATTTGTCAATTGGGGAGAGTGAGTCCTAATTATGCTAGTCACCCAAGTGCTTCTGATACAACTTGACTGATCGGACGAACCACATCCAAGTGCAGAGCATAAACACTAGAGTCTTGTAAATTTTAATAAGTTTTAACTAAGTGTTCTTGTTTAAAAGAAAAAAGCCTCCAAGAACCTCTTTCGATCCAAGTGGATCTCAATCGGGGAATCGAGGAGGGGTTAATTTTAAATTACTGATAAAAAAATATGAAAAATAAAACAACTACACAAATCTGGTTTTCTAATTAATCCTACCATGAATCTCTTTCCCCTTGTGGGTCACTCGGGAAATCGTGGGGTAAGTATTATGATTACTTTGAAATGTAATATATGGAGTATGGAATTAAAAACAAGATCAAGTATACTACCCTGCAAATCAGATCAATTCTAGTGAAAAGAAATAAGCAGAAAGTGACGAAAATGGCACCGACGCGAATCCCCCAGGTGGGATGGGGAATGAGCTCGAAAGAGCCTATTCAAAGAATGATTTTACTATAGCGGTTACAATATCAAATCACTCATAAATCAGAACTTTCTTGGTCCTTATACAGGCTGAAACCAAGATCTTATAGCTATACAAAAACTTTACAAATTTTGTGACAAAAGAGAGACCCCTGGGGGGATTTGAGGGCTCCAAAAGCCACTTTGGACAGCAGCTTCCTTTCTTCTCTGTTATACCTCCTAAAGGACAGTGAGCATGTTAGAATAACAAATTCCCAAAAGCACTTTAAGAGTACCTTTGGGTCAGCCTACTTTATCTCAAAAAATAATGAAATTAAACTAGCTAAAC
>LPNX011117344.1:398058-412829 GCA_001517045.1 Pseudotsuga menziesii
ACCGAAACTGATTATTTGGCCCACTTTTATTAAAAAATCAATTTTTCCAATCAAATTATTAAAAAATAGCCTAAGTTTTGGAAAATTTAAATTTTAATAAAAAACACTGAAAAACTAAAAAATTGAAAAATTGAAAAACACCTAGGGGGACTTAGACATGTTCATATGACTCAAAAATGATGTCTAGCATGTTTATACATTGACACATAGACTATAATAACCTCAATAGGCCTAAATGCCAAGCCGACCACCCCAGCTTTTGAGGTATGGAGTGAAAAACTCAGAAATTATCAGTCGTTTGTTCAACAACCAATAATAACCAAGGGAAAAAAACACCCTGGGCTGATCGGATTGACAAATAAAGTCTAAGAGACCGAGTCTTTTACAGACACTATCATGCTAGAACATTTATTACAATTCCCTCATGGGGTATGAAGATGTGATATAGTACAACAAGCACTTCCCATAAGTACTTCCAAAGGTCTTTTTGAAGTCCGAACAAGTTAGCCCTGTCCGGTTCACCGGGCTGACTTGATAAAAACCACTAAGTACAACTTAGGTGGTAACATTCTGGCTCCAACTGTGGGACGTGTGCTTGATCTGGTTTTTAAGGCAAGGAGAGGATACGAGAACACTAGAATCTCTGGTATATATACCCTGCAAAAACATCTCAACTTGACAAGAAAAACCTCAGTAGCACAAGTTTTATGAAAAACCAAATGAACCATTAAGCTGATTTATTTAAACAAAATAGATGTAACTAACTAAAAGAAATAAAGTTTTATTATAGCTAAAAATAGAAATGTAGAAAGTAAATGCTCTCTTTCAAAGAGCTTATTTTCCTACTCTAAGCATGATATAAAAAGGGTTAAGTGTAATCAGAAATCCAATGTAACCACCTAAGCATTTTATTGACATAAAAAAAAATTTCCTTGTCTTTGGTTACTAGCCAAAGTAAGGATACTTTATTCAGAAAATGCAAGCCTGCATGATGATTCAGAATGGGCAGGATGGATGGGAAATCATAGGCATGCATAATGTCATCAAACTTCCTCCCAAACTGGTAAGTTCCTGCGCAAGCTGCTTCTATCCATGACTGGATAGGGTTGATGTACAAAATGGAATGATGAGGCAGATTGACTACACCATCATAATGATCATCAAGGCTTACCGAATGATAATTCACTGTATAAGCCCCAAGCAGCTCCAAGTCATGAGGAAACTCTATATGTGAAGATGATAGTTGAGAATGATATTCTAATAACTGCATCACATCCATCTTTTCACAAAACTGCTTCTCCATGTCTTCATTACTGATACTCTTGTGCGGCTCTGCATGATATGACTCTGAATGATCATATAAGAGTTTTGAATGCTTCTTTTCCATACTAGGATTTTCCAAGGTCTCCAGATTCATGCTTCCCTCTATGGAAGTATAGTAGATTGGACTTCCACAAATCTCTAAACAGACACTCCCCTTGCTGGATATAGCATAGATAGGATTCTTAATAAGATATCCACAAAAATCCCAATAGTCATCACCATCATCTATGTTAAATGTGTCGGATTCCCCATTGCTGATATCAGGTTCCCATATCGAGTTCTCTTTGTCTTCACTACTGATATCGATATGTCTCAAACTGATCATGTGGATAAACATGCTCCTTTTTCATATCAAAGTTTCCCAAGGCCACATGGTCCATGCTCTCTTCTTTAGATATGCCATCAACAAAACCATCAAAAGTTTCTGGTTCATTATTTTCCTCTTTATTCATGTCATAGACTGGATTTTCCATGAATGTCCAGGAATCCTCATCAACATCTTTGTCAGGGATAAGGGAGTCTTCATCACTTGTATCATGCTCCGAGCTATACTTGTCCTCATTTTCATACTCATCTTCTTCAGAGGAAAGGTCACAAGGTAGTACACCTTCCAGGATGTCATCATTATATGGAGAACACATAGGAGTCGCATCATGTATATCACAGTTTTCATCATAAGTTTCACTATAAGATTCTGCGATGGTTTCATCCTCAGGCTTGTACTGTTTAGATGGTGACAAAGGGTAGGCCTAGCCTACCATGTATATATGATCAGAATCACCTGATGTTGTTTCCTGATTACTGACCTCCACCATCCCATGTTGTATAATCTGATTTGCTATGTAGCAAGTGCTTTCTGGGTGGAATTGCTCACAAGGTCTACACCAAGGAATTACTTCATCTACCATGTTAGATGAGTCTAACTGGTTTGGAATCCTAGGCTCTTGCTAAGGAAACTTCCTTTGATACACTTGATTCTATTTTGGCTGAAAATTCCTAGGTCCACTATTTCTCTCCAATGTGACTATTTTGTTTTGGATTTTTGTCATGAATTGGTCCTGACTAGTCATCACTTTTTCCAACATGCTAGCTATCTTTTCCATGGGGTCTTTAGAGGCTCGCTTTTCTTTTGATTCAAAGGCTTTTTCCCTTTTCTTCGTTGTATGAAGTGTTTCCCCTAGTGTAACCTAGAATGTTGGATTTGCCTAAAGATTGCATATTCTTTTCTATTTTCCCAGCCAATTCCTGAGCAGTTTTTAGATCGGTTGGCTCTTTGTCCCTTAACTGGTACCTCAAATCACCAGTGAAATCTTTGATGTAATGTATGAGGATGGAGGCATCCCTTAGCTTGATTTCTCTAGGGAATTCCGCAACCACACGCCTTAGTATTAAATTCATCCATGGTTTCATTCTCCATCTTCTTTATATCATGAAGGGAAGCAAGCAAATGTCTTGGTCCTTTCTTTTCCCTCCATTTCTTCTTAAAACCTGCTAGGAATTCATTAAGGGTTTTATATGAATCATCACCAAGGTTTTCATACCACTCCGCAGCATCATCCTCTAAGGACAAAGCAAAGAGCTTCATTTTGATATCTTCATGGTTAGAGGCAACATTATCGCAGTAACTGACTAGGTTCCTTTCAAACTTTCGGAGATGAGTCTTGGAAGTGGTAGCATTATTTCCCTCGAACCTAGGGAGCTTCTTGATAGCATCATTCAAAATGTAATGAGGACTACTTGCTATCTGAGAAAAGTCAAGGGGTTTGTAAAATTCCATCATTTCTTGAGATTAGTGAACATGACTCTCTACAAATATGTGATGGATATTTGAGAGGGATTGGTCTCCTAAATCTTCAAGGTTTCTACAAGAAGTCTGCTTATTCAATATTTCCCTAATAAACCTTTCGGGATCAGGGAGAGGATTGAATAATTGTCGACGGTTTCTTCGGGTAGAAATTCTTGAAGGGATGTTAGACAGTGGAGTCGCCAGATGGATCGAGTTTTAATTTTTATGTTTTTTAAAGACTAGATCAATCAAAAGTTTTTTATCTTTTTAGTTGTTTAGAAAAAAGTTAAGCTAAGTCGTACTCGGGAATATAAAGATTTATCCCCGGCAACGGCGCCAAAAAGTGTTGCCGCCTTTCACACACCTGGGTCACGTGGCAGAAATCTTCAAGCCACTCGGTGTGTCCTTGGGGGCAAGTCTTGAGTCAAGGCTGTCACCTTGTTCTTGACTCCTCCGTTTAGGCTCAACTCCTAACGAAGCCAAGGGGGCTAGACCCTATTAAGTTACTAAGGATGATTTCTTAGTGTGGTGATGTTAAACTGAATCAGTTATTTAGGAGTTTGAATATTTTAACTATAAACAATTAAAGATGACAAGATACGAAGATAAACACACGAAAGCACAAAGCTGATACACAATATATATATATAAAGCAAAAATGACCAGTGCCTTAGAATGGAGTCAAATAAAAATGATCAATGTGCTTGCATGTGCTCGGAGTGAATGTTTTTCGATTGCATCTTGGTATGTTTTAAGTTAAAATTGAAGTATGAATTGATTAAATTAGGCCAAGGGGGGACTCCAGATATACCCGAGAGTACTTGCAGTATGTCCAAAACAAAAACTTTACGGCTACCCGCAAGGAATATGTGGGCTGAAATGGATTCTCTGGGGCTATTGTTTGTAACGAACCCATTAGGGTGTGACAGAGATCGGCACCCCGAGGTCACTTTTCAGTAAGTTCCCACTTCCTTTGGGTATTTTGCCACCATAGAGGTTCGATCGAGGTGTTGGATTTCCACCTGATGGTTTGTCAATTGGGGAGAGTGAGTCCTAATTATGGTAGTCACCCAAGTGCTTTTGATACAGCTTGACTAATCGGACGAACCACAGCCAAGTGCAGAGCATACACACTGGAGTCTTGTAAATTTTAATAAGTTTTAACTAAGTGTTCTTGTTTAAAAGAAAAAAGCCTCCAAGAACCTCTTTCGATCCAAGTGGATCTCAATCGAGGAATCGAGGAGGGGTTAGATTTAAATTGCTGATAAAAAAAGATGAAAAATAAAACAACTACATAAATCTAGTTTTCTGATTAATCCTACCACGAATCTCTTTCCCCTTGCGGGTCACTCAGGAAATCGTGGGGTAAGTATTATGATTACTTTGAAATGTAAGATATGGAGTATGGAATTAACAACAAGATCAATCATACTACCCTTCAAATCATATCAATTCTAGTGAAAATAAATAAGCACAAAATGATGAAAATGGCATCGACGCGAACCCCCCCAAGGGGAAATGGGGAATGGGCTCGAAAGAGCCTATTCAAAGAATGATTTTATTACAACGGTTACAATATCAAAGCACTGATAAATTAGAACTTTCTTGGTCCTTATACAGGCTAAAACCAAGATCTTACAGTTATACAAAAATTTTACAAATTTTGTGACAAAAGAGAGGCCGCTGGGGGGATTTGAGGGCTCCAAAAGCCACTTTGAACAGCAGCTTCCTTTATTCTCTTTCAGACCTGCTAAAGCAAAGTGAGCATTTATAATAACAAATGCCCAAAAGCACTTTAAGAGTACCTTTGGGTCAGCCTACTTTATCTCAAAAAATAATGAAATTAAACTAGCTAAACCGACGAAAAAGGAACCAAGGAAAGCAAGCTTTCCTTGGGATCTTGGCTTGTTGTTTGTCCAGCCAATTAAAATGCAATAATATTGCAGAATATTAAACTTATTGAATAGCAAATGAAACTACCTTAACAACAAGCTATGAATTTTCACTAAATTACTTGCGAAAATAAGGTACTTTAGGCTAGATCTCTTGAGATTGAACTTCATATGCAAAATGAAACTAAGATATAGGAATTGGAAGGGATCTTGCTAATTAGATATATGTGTTTTTTTCTTGATGAGATATATCAGCTTAATAAGAATCCTTTAAAGTAACCAGTTTGAGGAACGTTTAAAAATTTTTAAAGGAGAGAAAGGGGATGAAAGGTGCTTGTTGTTGAAGCAGATCTGTAGAGGGAACTTGGTAGAGAAGCACCGAGGGGCACGATATTAGCAATATCTGCTGGAAATCAATGGAATCAAACCTAAACCATAGATCTTCCAGCCATGGCAAACCTGTAAGCTACAACACAACTCCTGAAGACAGAACTATCAGATCTGAAGATACATATGAGAAAGGGATGATACAGTATGCAAATAACCTTATTTAACATACAGGTATTAACTCATTCAAACATATGCAGCAAATAGAAAGTAAGTAAGCTTACTTATAATGATCTATCCTTATGATTTCAGAAACCATTCAGGCAGACAATAATTAAGTGCAAAAAATTGGAAAAATAGCAGTTTCACCTCGAATGCAGCAAGACAATGGCAATCCACACATGAAAGGTACTCCACAATTGAGCCTCCAAAGCCTCTCTTTATTTCAACAAATGAATATCAGTACACAGTTACAATGGCAAGCCCTTTAGTCTAGCTCTAACTAGCTTGGAAGAGGGAGCCTCAAGCAAGATATATACAATTTACAGGCCATCTAACCTAGGGGGGGCGCAATTACTCATGGAATCAAGTGAAATCAACTGATGGAGAGTCCATCAATGCCTGATATGTGTCTAGCTGAGCCAGATCTGAGTCTCACTGAGTGCAACTATCAATCGGGGGGCTGATCTGATTGACACCTCAACCTGTTGACTAAAGAATCCACCAAAAATCATCTAGTTGAGCCAAAAACGTGTTGAGGAGAGAGGGAGGGAAAAATTCCTCATAAAGGATTCTCAAGATCAACTCTGGATCTGATTTGATCACCTCCTTCAGTCAAGGATTTGTCAGATCCAGTCAATCTGCTTCAGATCTGACTGATTTGAATCAAATTGGCTGAGAATCCATTGATTTATGATTTTGGATTTGCTCCATTATTAATGAATTTATTAATTAAAATAATCAATAATTGATTTTTGGGGCTTTCTGACCTGAGTGCTGGAAAATCACTCAAAACTAGGAAACAGTGGGTCCATGGGTTTACATGGTGCTCTTAGCTTGAAAATGAGCATCTACATGAATGAAACTGATTATTTGGCCCACTTTTATTACAAAATCAATTTTTCCAATTAAACTATTAAAAAATAGCCTAAGTTTTGGAAAAATTAAATTTTAATAAAAAACACTGAAAAAACTAAAAAATTGGAAAACACCTAAGGGGACTTAGACATGTTCATATGACTCAAAAATGATGTCTAGCATGTTTATACATTGACACATAGACTATAATAACCTCAATAGGCCTAAATGCCAAGCGGACCACCCCAACTTTGGAGGTATGGAGTGAAAAACTCAGAAATTATCAGTCGTTTGTTCAACAACCAATAATAACCAAGGGAAAAAAACACCCTAGGCTGATCGCATTGACAAATAAAGTCTAAGAGATCGAGTCTTTACAGACACTATCATGCTAGAACATTTATTACAATTCCCTCATGGGGTATGAACATGTGATATAGTACAACAAGCACTTCCCAGAAGTACTTCCAAAGGTCTTTTTGAAGTCCGAACAAGTTAGCCCTGTCCGGTTCACTGGGCTCACTTTATAAAAACCACTAAGTACAGCTTAGGTGGTAACAGTATGCAGAGTTTTTGATGGGGAAACATGTAACCTATTTTGACATGTTGGGCTTCCAAGGAGTTGGTAGGGGGATTCCCCAACACCATCCCAATGCTAGGCATAGAGATGCCAATGCACAAATACATGCACCTCGTGCCCAGCAACCGAGGGGATACATGTGTCCTACACATGATATGGTTTCCCAGACACAGGAAGCATTTATAACTCTAGCTAAGATGGTTTCTTGACACATGACTACTATTAAATAAACAATGCCCTCTTCCTCTTCTGGGGTACAACCACTAGCTTCTAGTGGTAGAGGAACATCTATTGGTGGGGATAGAATGACATCCCATGTTCCTTAGAGTGAGCCACACATATGCACAATGTGTGGTCAATCCGGTTATGGTCCTGGACCAAGACATGGTACCTCTACGATGACTGGTGGTTAGGTAAGGACATTGTTAAAACTCTATTATTGTTCAATTTTTTATTTTTCCATATTGTATGTAACATATTAAAAGATTCTTAATATATGAAATATTTACTCTTGCAGGAGATTGGTGCCTCTCAGGGGGGTGGTACTGCACCCGGTTTAGTTGTATCCGAGGCCCAAACAACAAACATTGAGGTAATATTTAAACATTTGTCATTTTGTTAATACATATCATTTTGTTAGTGCATGTTTTAGTCTTGATTAATTTGTTAAATTGTCTAATATTTACAATTTTTGAAGTTGTAGTAACCCAATTTAGAACTTGATGTTGGATACATTGATCTTAGTGAAATACTCCAAGGTGGAATTTACGATAATCTGAAGAATGTAAGTACATGGTTAATGAATCTTGTTCGAATTATTTAAATTTCTTAGTGTACACTCCTTTATAGATTGCTAATATTTATCATTTTTAAACTTGCAGATGCTTTCTGCATTTGAAGAGGGGAAAGAAATTGTTGGAAGCAGTCACTCCCATGGGGGAGATATGTCCCAGTTGTTTACACCAGATGACCCTCTTCCTTGAAAAGAGCAGATGTCCATGAGGATCAACCTACTCATCGCATGGTAATGTACACACTTCCAATGGCAGTTGCTAGTTAGCTTTGAATTCACTTCACACCTAGTTTTTCTTAATGTTATTTTTGATATTTTACAGCATCAAGACGTAGAAACATCCGTTCCAGACCTTAGTTGGGTTGTTGATGCTACGGTCAGTGCTGCATCTATAATAGGGATAAGTCACACTGAGGTATATCTACTTGAAAATTTGTAATTGTACAGTTCATTTGTATTGTCTATAGACATGCACGATATCTAACTATTTTATCATTTGGTGAATGTATCCACACTATACCACATTATTTTTAAAAATTTAAAATAAAAAATTCCACTCCTTAGAAGCCAAAATAGCGTCGAAGTACACACCTCTGCATACAAGGTCCAAGACCATGGCGGAACTAGAAAGAAAATAAAAAAAAATGGTATAGAAGAAAAATAACAATACGGTATTAAAGATGAGCTTGTTCTAGTACTAGAAAGAAGGCTGGATGAAAAAATTGACATCCTTAACAAAAAACAAAAAGACTTGGATGACAAAATGAGTACCATGACTCAAAACATAAATACCTTAACACATAACTTGAGCACATGATGCAGAACCATAATAAATTAGTCGAGGAGTTACAAAGACTCATACGTAGTCAAGACCAAGTCAACAGTCCATACATGTTAGATGCCTCATTTTAGGTTGCCACACAGGAAACACTCGCAAGGGATCAAGAAGAATTGCGAAAAGAAATAAAGTTTAACAATGCGACACTTAAGCAAGAGATAGAAACAAAAGTACTGGAAAATATGGAAACCTCAATCATATGCCTATGAAATGGAAAATAGGTCGAAGTCATCTAACAATTACTCTGATAATAGAAAAAAGAAGAAAAAGATATGTCGTCGTTGAGGACAAAGATTTTCCCAAGGGGAAGGAAATGTTGTAAATATTTAATTAAATATTATTAATTATAAATACTTAGATTATTAGGTTACTAGTGAAAGGGCGTAACCCTTCACTATGTTGGCTCAAGACGTATAAATGCGAGCTTATTATACATTTATGTCCATCATCTAATACATTATTCTTATTTATCATCCAACATGAAAGTCAGATTCTACTATTAAGAGTCCAACCGGATACGGTTGCTCCGGATTCAAAGTCCACATAGGTAGCTGATTTTCTGAAAAAGATTCCACATGACCAATTTCAAAGAAACAACATTTCCTTTCCTATTTGCCACCATATTGGAAGAACGAGTTTCACATGAACTATATCAAGGAGCTAGTGCACAAATGATCATCACAATGCATTATCCCATGATTATTTCACACTAACCATAAGCAAGAACCCACTTCTTAATTTCATGGAACCATTTTGCTGCTTCTAGAAGTTTCATTATGTAAGCAATAGAGCTTCCCCGATCATGGGTACCCTAATTAGATCCCATTTTTCCATTCAGTTCCCATAATGAGTGCCCTCCTTAATTCTTTGATTCCCTTGTAGTCCCACCATGCATTCAAAAAGAAACCTCATGTTTTTTTATCTTTCATGATTTCCATCTCCCTTAGGGATTCCCATATTACATAAAGTTGTGAATGCATTGCATGCATCCACTCTCCTTATTGAGATTAATGTCATTTATGTGCTTCACTTTTATCATTCATCCATCGTGGACTTGTCTCAATCCTATCAAGGCAAAGTCTCTTATTTATTATTTACAACTTTATTATCCCATACCTGAAAGGAAACATTCCCTTGAATGTCCTTATCCTGCATGTGCTTCCTTCCATTGAGCATAGGTATGTTCCACTTCTTGGAAATAGTTTGCTTGCTCATGACACTAGTTTCCTCTTTATTTTACTATAAGCATATTTTATTTTTTATTCAAGCTTCCTAATATGAAAAAGACTAAGAAAATAAAAATAGAAAACATAAAAATTCAGACACCGAATGATATTGTCTTATATTCGAAGTTGTCATGTCGCCTACAAACAAAGCACAGTTCATGAGTCTAATAATCATGGGTTTGGTTTGTAGAATCACCTTAGGATTTGTGCCCATTATTTATATCTTTATCCACCAATTGGTTAAGATTCCAATAGTTATGGAGCCTCTGTTGATGCCTTTTGGGTTACATAGTTGTATCAAATTACGTATTGAGCCTGTTCTTCCTAAATGACTCCATCTTTCTCATGCTATTGCTCGAGGTAAGTCTTTAGCCTCAGTCGTTCATTCCTCAGTTATATTGACTTGACATGTCGACCATTCTCGTTACATCATAGAGTTGTGGTTCTAGATGGCACCCCGAGCCAAAGTTTATCATTTGTAGGTGACCTTGGAGTCAACAGATCACATCTCATCATTGGTTGTTGACTGAGTGGTGTCAGTTGTGTTCGACAAAAATAATTAAATATAAATAGTATATGAAAACCTTAATATTATTTTTTGGTATAAATATCTAAACCATCTCTCGTATAAGGAATCACAGCTATTTTCAAGCTAAGAGGATAGGGTAGAAAGGGTTTGTCTGTTTACTACTTTTTTTACAACAATATACAATATGTGGTTTTGTTGTTTTTATAGTCTAATATTCAATCTTAACTATTCATCGAATTGATTTATTTTATATCATAGCATTTTATATTTAAATCCTAAAATTCTATATGGAAGTCCTAAGGGAATTTTTTTTCCAAGAGCTAAACACAAAAATATTTTCACTCTTTTGCTCAGTGATTAGGGAAAGTTCTAATAGATATCTATGGCAATCAAAGGCCCTAAATAATCCACGGGGATGGAATGTGGGCATTAAAATCTAGTAGAAGACTGTATGATCTAGCAAGTACTGTAATACCCCGGTTCTGACCCTGTTTGCATTAAAAGAAACATGATGTATATTTTGTAATTAATCATGGTGTTGAGCTAAAGGAAAAAGCCCCACCATCGATTTTGTTGTGTATGTTTCGGTAATAGGGATTTTTTCCAATGGTATATCGTTCTATCCGGCACATTATATTTTTGGCATCATGTAAATATGCACATCAATTAAATAAACCTACAGCTAGCTACGACGGTGCAATGTTAAATGAAAAGGGCATGATTCCTAATATTAAGGGGGGGGTTGTCTAACCCGTGGGACTCATTGGGAGTTGCCATGTGTCAACCACCCATTAAACTTCTGTTGTTCGATTAGTTGGGAGAAATTATGGCTTGTAAGTGGTGGGTGGCAGGACTGTGAGTCTTTTCCCCATGTACACTCCACTAGCGGGCTCGCTCTTCTCATGTGGAGGGCAGGGGAAAGGTCACCACTCTCTCCACTCTTCCACTCATGGTTTTGTCTTGACCATCTCACACAGGCAGGGGTTTGTTCTGTTCACCTTCTCATGCACAGGAAGTTTGTAGGGTCTTCCTCACGCAGAGGGGAGATAAAAGGATCCACAATTCTGTGTGGGGGGGGTTTGTTCTCCCTTCTCTCGTCGATTGTTAGTCTGTGGACTTGTTCTTCCTCCCGTTCATGCAAGGGATCATTTTCCCTTTTCCCACTATCGTACTATGTAAGCCATTCTTGCCAGGGGTTGTGTGTATGTGTGTTACTCTCATGGATTTGTGGTCTGCGTCCCTGTTTTTCCCTTGTCCAGGATTAAGAATCAGACTTCTCTCCCATTTTCAGGCTGTGTAATGTTTCCATGGCTTAGCCATGAGATCGATTGCTGTTCTTCCCCTGAAACTGTGGCTTGTCATGGTTTTCCCCAAGTTGTTCATTTCTTTGAATGCAATCATCTTTTGGGTGCTACTGAGATGTTTTGGCCATGCTAGGGCCAAGAAAAACTCTGAATCATCTTGTCTGACTTGAGCTATGTTCACCTTTTCATTTGGGGTTGCCACCCTGCTATCTTTATCTTCATCACAGAGCTGTGAGCTGCTTGTTTTACTGCGGGTATGCAGTGGTTGGTCTTCGGAATGTTTAGAGTAGGATTAGAGGCTGGGAATGCTTGAGAAACCTGGTGTTTGGGACCCACTCAGATAGAGTTAGACTGCTGGCTTTCTTCTCCACAACCCTTGTAGAGTATTGGAAAGGGAAGTTAGGGCCTAAGGGACTGCAAAACAGATAAAGGACTGATTCTTGGTGTTGGGTGTGTGGATGTCTTAAAAGTCAGGTTAGGTCTGGTGTAGGTGTCTTTAGCTCTCCATTGAGACCACCAGCTTAGCATTTTGCCTTTCCTAGCTCCATGACGGCCTGATAAACCCAACCATCTTGACTTGGTTGTTTTGTGTAACCTTGGCTATGTGTAAGCCTACTTTGACCCTTACTCCTTGGGGAATCATGCCCAACTCAGGGGTGGCAGTGTTGCTGAGAGATTGAGGAGCACGTTGGCGTATGGTTGGGTGGAATGTTGCAGTAACGTAGCTGGTTGTGGGACGAGATATTTATAAGAGAAGTGTTCTTGTCCATTTTGCTTTTGCATTTACTTTTACTATCTAATGTCTAATGAGTAATGATGAACATGTTGATGCTAGAATGTATATGTTGCTTCTACTGTATGTTGAGTAACTACGCATCCGTGTATGTTTTATGCATCTTAGCATATTTTATGTTTTAAGCATTTTATTTCAGCTTTATATGCATGTTCTTATTCATGGGGATAGTTCCCCTAAGGTTTTTGATGGTTTGGTAGTGTCCTTATATGCTTGTGAAGTAAGAAGTATATAAACCTTTCATTTAAATTACATAAATGATGGGATTGTACCCTGTAATTTAAACTATGATAATGATTGCGTGAAGTAAATGAGTTTTGGTAATATTGATGTGATTAATAGCTGGAAGTATTTGAATTTTATAAATTCTGAAAATGCTTCAGTGATGGTTGCAGCAATGAAAAGGTTATATGCATCCAGACTTACCAAGTGTTTAGCTAATTGAAGTTCAGGTTTCAAGTAGATTGTTTAGAGCATGGAAATGAGAGTAAGACCATGACAAATGCTGGAATCTACCATGTGAAAGAGCCAAACCTTATGAGAAGAGTCTCATGGCTGTGAAAATAGTTTGTATGCATAATGGGTTGTTAAATTTGAATTTGTGACTTTCGGATTTGAGAAATTGCTGACAACTACTAATCACTATTGGATTGCATAGGATTGTGTCAAGAGGATGCATTGTAAGTGGGTATTCATGTTATGATAGTAAGCATAAAATTATAATGGGAATAGTGGTGCTGCTTACAAGAGACCCACAAAGTGGACCACCTCATTTCCAATCAAATCAATTTCTGTAGTAGACAGAGTTGCAAATTCCTATTGAATTGAATTACTAATGTCATTGTTTGGTTATGGAACAATCAAATTTGGATTGTATTATCAGATAATGATTGATTGTTTGGATACTTGATGAATGTGCCAGGGGTACACATTGCAGGAAGACCATGTGTGATGTCCTGAAGGAGCCAAACTTTATGGGGAGGTTTTCCCCTATCTTGGAAATGGGTTTCAAGTGAAACTCCATTGGACATTTTGGAAATGTTTCATCTGCACTACATGTTTGGTAAGCAACATGAGTGAGATGGTATAGGTTATGTCGGTAAGACATGTGTGGATATGAAATGTAAAGAGGAGTTGGTATGGAAAACCGAGGGACTGTCAACTTAGAGAAGGGAGCCCCCATTCCTCCTTAACGAAGGAATACTACTTCAGCAAATGGATAAGTGTTCTGTGACCCTAGCTAAGAATATGCATATCAGATTATTAAAATTCCATATGCAGAACATGTTTTGATATTATTTCCATTATGACAGATTGCTTGAGTATGAATAGGGCCTACATGGCACACATCGGAAAGGGGTGCACACTTTCCCGATGTCAGATCATTAAAGGGTTTTCAATATTTATCACACTCTAGGGAGTGGATGCACTCCTGGTGTCTCAATACTTGATAGTGAATGATGTGAAGTATGATTACAGTTTTAGAGCAATAATGATGATGAGTTTGCTTATATTGCTTATGTTGTTAGGTTAAACAGATGTAGTCTAGTGTTGTACACTAAATGGAATTAGAGCTCACGACTGGAAATGAAACCCGGAAATGGTCATTTATTGTTGATATAAGTGCATGTGTTATTGTTGATGGCTTGATAAACCCAACTGTGTTGGCTTGGCTGATTGGTTGTTGATATAAGTGCATTGTTGATATAAGTGCATGTGATTTGTTGACAGTCTGAAAAACCAAACTGTAGGTTGGCTTGACTGTGCTGGATATATATAAAAGGATGTTGTGAAGCAGCCTACGTGCTGACGTAACATCCAAGTCCATAGTAAATCCCAAGGCTTGCAAAATGAAGCAGGATCCTGTCAACCAGATAGGAAACGTACCATTAGAGGAAATTTGGGGTCTAAAATGGGCCTTATAAGAAAACGTGCGAAAATAAGTTTTTGTGAGTTGGAATTCAAGAATCAATAGAATTTCAATAAAATAAGTCAACCATAATGGTTGAATTGACATATTTGTCATTAAAAAAAACTACTTTTTTTGTTCGTATTTTCGACATATCTCATTGTGTTTTTACTCAAATTTCAATCGGGAGAGCTTGTTGGATGCGGAATTTGATTCCGCATCCAACGAGTACCCACACTGCATACTTTTGATGGACCCCGCTACCCAAAAAACAAGAAATACCTGAAAAAAACGTGATGATGATGTCATCATCACATTTTTTCAGGTATTTCTTGTTTTGGGGTAGCGGGGTCCATCAAAAGTATGCAGTGTGGGTACTCGTTGGATGCGGAAT
>LPNX011117344.1:413067-425567 GCA_001517045.1 Pseudotsuga menziesii
ACAGATAAGTATTGGATTATTTTGCAATTTCTTGCTTATGGATATACATGTGTATATGATTTGGTTATGATGTTTTAAGCTCTTGTTTAAGAGATAAAAACCGATGAGAATAAACTAATCATGCGAGTCTATTCAATGTTTGAATATAGGTATCGCTGGAATTGAGAACTACGAAAGCATCCTAGGGGTGCATGTGGACATGTGACTGTCCTGATGAGCTCATAATGAGCAGTAATGAAAAGGGTGCTCGTGAGACTGTGAAGGTCCATGGTTGAAAGGTCTAAAATAGATCGGAGACACTAAGTGTCATGGCCAAGAGGGATTGGTCATGGAAGAGGGCGCTGGGATCATCTTGGAACAACACTGTAGAGCATGAGGGCCCTCAGATCATCATGGAACAACACTACAGAGGAAGATGGCGTTTGGATCATCATGGAATAACAATGCCAAGGAAGATGGTGCTGGGTGAAAAAGCGTGGTCTGAGGAACTATTAATGCGTCATCATGCAACAACACACTTGATTCCAACTGGATCATCCCATTAAGCTTCTTAAAGAGCAACAACGTGGGGATCATACCGTTGGAATCAAAATTGTTGTTGCATGATGACGCATGAAGGGTTCCTTGGAGGGCCCTCTTCCTTCTAGAGTGATCTTCATTGTTCCATGATGATCCGAGTGCCCTCTTCCTCCCAACGCCATCTTCTACAGTATTGTTCCATGATGATCCTAACGTCCTCTTCCTCCCAGCCCCATCTTCCTTTATAGTGTTGTTCCATGATGATCCGAGTGCCCTCTTCTTCCTAGCGTGCTTCCTCTTCCTATATCATTTTGGACCAAATCGACATGGGGTATCTACTAGTTCCCTCTTTTCTTGGACATGGATCTTTTCTTGGATATAGAGTACACATTCAGTGGGATGGTCGTTTGAGATAATATAACAAAACAATACTATGAATAAATAGTATAGGTCTAATAATACTAAGTAACCATCCCACTGAGTGGATACTCATGTCCAAGAAAAGAAGAGACCATTTCACTTAATAGATACCCTATATCAATGAGTACAATAGTAATGATGTAAAAAAAAAGCTGAGAAGAAGAGGACCCTCTTTCTTCCAGCGCCCTCTTCCTCTACATCATTTACTTCATCGACATGGCATACCCACTCAGAGATGGCGTACCCACTCAGTGGGATGGTAGCATAGGAAGCAAAGAATTTGTTCGTATCCGATAGAAGTATAGGTACTCGATTGATTGTAACCTTCTCTTTCCCTTTCCCTTTCCTTTTCCCTGCTAATCTTCCACTATCATCTGTAAACGAAACCATCGATGTCACTTATAAAACTGAATCTGTGCTTAAAAAAAATTTCTTGATATTAACGAATAATCTTTCCAAAAGTAAAACAGGCAAGAAATATAATCTTATTGTAGATGAACGAATAGGAATATTATTGCATATTAACGAAAAATCTTATCAAAGAGTAAACATACTTCTGCTACGTGAGGTTTTCTCCCATGGAAAAGTGAACCTACCAGACTCAAGCAGAACTCCAGGGCTAAGGGGAATATGTGATATGTCTAATAAGGCAAGTAAGGAAAGTAGCTTATCATTTCGGTGGGAAGTGTGATCTTTGTCTTTGGTGGTTGTCCTATTGTAAGGAGAGCTTTGTACTACAATAGTGAGAATCAGGACAAAAACGATAACTCCAGTCAATTAAAAAGTTTAAAAATAATAATATTATTGCATATTAACGAAAAATCTAATCAAGACAAAAGTGACAACTCCACGACAATTAAAAAGTTTAAAAATAGTAATATTATTGAATATTAACGAAATTTTTTATCACAGAGTAAACATACTCCTGCTACGTGAGGTTTTCCCCCATGGAAAAGTGTGCCTGTCAGAGTCAAGCAGAAGTACTAGGGCTAAGGGGAATATGTCTATAAGGCAAGTAGCTTCGCATTTCGGTGGGAAGTGTGATCTTTGTCTTTGGTGGTCGTCCTATTGCCATTACTCAATTCTAAGGAGAATCAGGACGAAAGTGATAACTCCAGTCAAATAAAAAGTTTAAATTCTAAGAAGAGCTTTGTATTGCAATAGTGAGAATTAGGACAAAAGTGATAACTCCATTCGAATAAAAGTTTAAAAATTTTGTCCATGGGAGAGAATTGGAACACCTAGAAGCTTTCCCATGAGCGGAATCGCCGTAGCTTTTGACTGTCCTCGGTTCCTCACTAAATTCCTATCTGAAGAAAAGAAATTGCTCCCCGACTCGCTCCCTCTCTCGGCAAGCGGAGAGTCCCGAAACTATCTAGAGTATATATAATAGTAGTTTGTCGACAAATGTACCATTTTCTGGTGATATCACATACAAAGAACTTTGAATCTCAGAAATTTCATATACTCTATCGGTCTTACTGGTCACTTCAAGGTGTTGAGTACTAAGTGGAAATGGAATAATCATCTAATTTGCAGACTTTATACGTAGAACTTCTTTATCAAATTTTTTAAATTGATAATATTATCAGAAATGTTTCAATCAAATTCAAGGTTGTGCGGACATGGAAACTGTAAATATCTGTTTTATATCCATCCATATCACTTCGTTATTTTTCTTTCTCACATGATATACTTGCTTTCTGTTCAATTTATAACTAAAAAAATAACAGTTCAAGTCCTCATCTTTCTTCTGCCCAGCTTACATTTGGTAATGGCCATCGTAATTTCTGCCCCCATTCATTGCAATCTCACGGTTCCTTTCCTCTAAAATTTATTGTTATATGTCATGTTCATTTTCAAAATGAGTGCAACAGTGTGGAAGAAACAAAAACTGCAAAGTGTGGAAGAAACAAAGGATCAGAGTGTGGAAGAAACAAAGACTCCAGAACTATTCTCTTTTGTACGAGCAGGATAATTCTCATTTTTTATCTTGTTTATTGGATTCTTCCCTTGGCATATAATATTGTAGGTACAAGACGTTCAAAGCAGAATTAGAAGAGAAGAATCACAACAAGTAAGCTTGCACATCACATAATGAATATATGCCATGTTCTTGTATCAGTTTCTACTTCAAATCCGTCTTCATGCATTCTAGGCACAAAAAATTCCAAAACACTTAACCTACAAGGACATGTTAACTGAATTGATCCATACACAAATCATACTGAATTGATCCATACACAAACCATACCACTTTGCGAGGCGCTCTAGCTTACCTCATCCATTTAGTTGAGAAAGATAATTTTACAGGTATTGGAGGACTTGTTCAAGATCAAAATATTAGACAGATCATCTAGTTAGTTGAGGAAGATAAGCTAATTTTACAGGAGAACTTGTTCAAGATCAAAATATTAGAGATAATACATGAGTTAAAACATATAAGGCCGTTAAGTATAGCTTGTCACAAATCAGGTTCTCATTCAATTACTACACTAGTTTCTACATATTTTGCTTCAACAATTCATAAAGTAATCCATAATCTTTCAAAGTATTCTTTGACTAAAATCATGCACTAGTCACCAACCATTATTGAATTACATCAAAGGTTTTATTGGATCTTTGTAATGATTCCAAACTACTTTCAAGAAAAGAGAAGTACAAAAATAATTATAGGCATAATCACAAGGACCTTCACACAAAGCAATCCGTATTATTTGAAGCTCCCTTGGGAATTAAGGTTGTTTCAGAGAAGGCCTATTAGCCTCTTATTCACATTCTCTTGTTTTTTAGGGGGAGTGGTGGGATTTTCCAAATTCAAATGGTCCAAATTTAACTTGGTTTTATTATCTTAGCCACTTTAAAGCTTCATTTCAATGCTCTAAGAGACAAATATGTTATTTATAAGTCAACTACAATGTTTAGGTAATAATTGACCTCCTAATCATCTCTTTATAGCTATAGAGGGAACATTATTTCCTTTTTGTATTATTTCCTTAATTTTATGAAAGCTCCTCTAGAATTACATTTAAGAAGTAAATAATGGTTGTGCATGCCACTATTGAGGAACTCTAGCACTCATCAGGCGTGCATTGTTGAGTACTTTGAAGTAATCTTTGCTCATCCATGAGCCTACCATTTTGTTGTTTCTTGCATTATCTTGTTAAGGTCCACCTAGGTTGGATATGATGTTGTTAATTAACCTAATATAGTTGCTATGGAAATTACAAGGAATTTAGGTTCTAGTTAAGTTCTAACTAGATTTTATGCATTATAATACAATTCAAGTTTCCCCATAACCATTTCAAATTCTCTTGATGTAAATATCTCCCTATCCTTGTATAGTTCTTGGAATATAATAATTTAGTGTGTTGTAGATATTATGAGGTACAATACAATTCAAGTTTCATGCATAACCAATTCAAATTGTCTTAAGGGTGAGTGCGCAAAGTTGAGGGACCTTTTAGATGTAATGGTAGAGTGAAGTCAATCAGTCTTTATCCATAAAATAGAAATCATCCCAAGTAATCTTGACCCTGCCAAGCGTAGTCCCAAGGCTTCCAACAGGCATGCCAATTAGGATAGTAGAACAAAATGTGCTCCCGTTTTACTGAAGTAAATTGTGTTCCCATTTTTCTTTGAATAAACACGCTGCTGTTTTTAAAAACCTATTTTTTTTTAAAACATGACAATCCCATCATTTTCGCCGCAACACGATGCTGTTAAATCTTGGACAGAGTAGAACGTGAGTGGGTGAACATGTTTTGGGTGAGCCAAAGCCATCCACCGCCACCTTTGGATCAACCTCATCTTTCTGAGGTATTTTTCTCAAATCTTCTCATGTTTTTGTCCCTAAATTCATTAATTTATTTGACCTATTTTGAAATTAAACCAAAATGTTTAATTTATATGGCCAATGGAAACCAATGGAAACCAAAACCCCAATGAAATTGGCAAATGGAAACGAAAACCCCAATTTAATCATAAGAAATCAAATAATTTGATTATTTACCAAAATCCATACCCAAAATTCACATGCCCAATGTAAACCAAAACCCCAATTAACTCATAAAATACAAATAAAGTTCACTATTTTCATATGCATATTCACAAGCATCCTTGTGAATCCATACCAAAATTTACAATTATGCAAAGTTTGTCAAGGACATTGAAATTTTACATAAGCAATTTACATGCCCAATGTAAACCAAAACCCCAATTAACTCATAAAAAACAAATGAAGCTCACTATTTGCATATGTATATTTGCAAGCATCATTGTAAATCCAAACCAAAATAAACAAATATGCAAAGTTTGTCAATTATATTGAAAGCTTGCATACAGCTAAAAAAAATCAATTAGAATTCATATCTTCACTAAAATACATAAACAAAAATGGTAAATCCCTTGCCTCTATCCGAAATATCGAAGTTGGTCATCCAAGAACATCAATAAACACCTTATAGTTTTGGTGAAACTTCCTAATCCAAGTGTTAAAATAAGGTATAGAAGCTTCCCATGCTTAACAAATATTTCATCTTGACTGAAGGGTACTTTTTGGTTAAGGTCAAGACAAAGAAGTTCAACAATAGGCTCTACAAACATCAAGATACATAGGGAGGTTGATGTGTTTGATTACATGCCAATCACATACCATCATACATGATAGAATCCAGTGCAAACCTTGCAACCATAAAAGCCACTATAGACAATTGTGCATTTGAAGTCCCTCACTGGTATATAGAAAGAGGGCATGGAACTTAAATAACATCAAGTGGAATCCATACATGGCCCAAATTACATATAAGAAAAGATATGCTAAATAAACTTTGGAGTCCAAAACACATCACGCTACAACAAATAATTACATATCTAACAAAATCATTGTGTATATTGGGATTTTCTTCATCAATAGCACATTATGCCTCCTATTCTAGGGTCTAGCCATTACTTCTACCCGCAATTTGGGAGCTAGCAAGGTCATTAGTCAGCACCTCACAATTTCGATCAAACTTCATAATCCAATCCTTGAAATAAGCTAGAGGAGCTTCCCAATCAACATATGCACATGGAACATTTTATGTACACATGCATATGGAAATTGGAATTAATACTTGAATTTAGGACATAAATTTGAAATGAAAAAATGTTAAATGTTTATTCTTTACTGTAAAATTCAAGATCAATTTTAAAATTTAAATGATAGATTTAGTTTATGTTGTTATTTGTTGTACATTAGTCATACACTTTTCAATGCTTAGAGATGTCATTATATATCATGTGTTTATTTTTCTAATAATATTTTATTTGTATTTATGATTGCAATGGCTATTATGGATAACAATGTTGAGATATTGAGGGTTATTGGCCATCTCACGGAGATTGGTTCTTCCTAGAGGGGTGGAGATGATATCCGTTGCTCCTTATGAGACTCATTATTGACTATTGTTGATAAAATCACAAGATTGAACAATGTTTTGTATAGCATCGCATCCTACAGGGAGAGGAAATGACACGTTGATGGGTTGATCTACAACGAGGTAAAGAATCTGCAAATAACAAAAGAACACATCTATACATTGTTTAGAGTGCCCAGGATGGATGACATTTCGGAGAGCAGCAGGCCACATATTTCCATTAAGCCGTGTAGTGTTCCACCCATTAGAAACCATTGGGTGGACAGATTGTACATGGTGTTTGACATTCCCCCACACAACAACAGGGAAGTACCATTGTACTTCCTTCAAAAATTGTATCCAGAGTTTGTGATGGGGAAACATGTAAACTATTTTAACATGTTGGGCTTGTAGGGAGTTGGTAGGGGGATGGCCCAACACCATCCCAATGCTAGGCATAGAGATGCCAATCCAAAGATACATGCACCTCATGCCCAGCAACAGAGGGCATACATCCCTCCTACACATGATATGGTTTCCCAGACACAGTAGGCATTTCTAACTCTAGCTAAGAAGGTTTCTCGACACACGACTACTATTGAATAGACGACGCCCTCTTCCTCTTCTGGGGTACAACCACCTGCTTCTGGTGGTAGAGGAACATCTATTGGTGGGGATAGAATGATACCCCATGTTCCTCAGAGCGAGCCACACATATGCACAACATGTGGTCAATCCTGTTATGGTCCTGGACCAAGACATGGTACCTCTACGATGACTGGTGGTCAGGTTAGGACATTGTTAAAACTCTATTATTGTTTAATTTTCAATTTTTCCATACTATATCTAACATATTAAAAGATTCTTAATATATGAAATATTTACTCTTGTAAGAGATTGGTGCCTCTCATGGGGGTGGTACTGGACCGGGTTTGGTTGTATCCGAGGCCCAAACAACCAACATTGAGGCAATATTTAAACATTTGTCATTTTGTTAATACATATGATTTTGTTAGTTCATGTTTTAGTCTTGATTAATTTGTTAAATTGTCTAATATTTACAATTTTTTGAAGTTGTAGGAACCCAATTTAGAACTTGATGTTGGATACATTGATCTCAGCGAAACACTCGAATGTGGAATTTATGATTATCTAAAGAATGTAAGTACATGGTTAATGAATCTTGTTCAAATTATTTAAATTTCTTAGTGTACACTCCTTTATAGATTACTAATATTTATAATTTTTCAACTTGCAGACGCTTTCTGCATCTGAAAAGGGGAAAGAAATTGCTAGAAGTGGTCACTCCCACGGGGGAGATATGTCCTAGTTGTTTACACCAGATGACCCTCCTCCTTGAAAAGAGCAAGTGTCCTTGAGGATCAACCTACTCATCTCACGGTAATGTACACACTTCCACTAACAGTTGCTAGTTAGCTTTGAATTCACTTCACAGCTAGTTTTTATTATGTTATTTTTGCTATTTTACAGCACCAAGATGCAGAGACATTTGTTCCAGACCTTAGTGGGGTTGTTGATGTTGTGGTCAGTGATGCACCCATAATAGGGGTAAGTCACACTGAGGTACATCTACTTGAATATTTGTAATTTTACAGTTCATTTGTATTGTTTATGGACATGCACGATATATGTAGCCACACTATACAACATTATTTTTAAAAATTTAAAATAAAAAATTCCACTCCTCACAAGCCAAAATAGTGTCGAAATACACACCTCTGCATACAAGGTCCAAGACCATGGTGGAACTAAAAGAGAAAATCAAAAAAATGGAGAAGGGCATCAAGTCCCTAATTGCTAACCAAAAAAGCTTGAAGGAATAGATGAAAAATAACAATACGGTATCAAAGATGAGCTTGTTCTGGTACTAGAAAGAGGGATGGATGAAAAATTTGACATCTTTAACGAAAAACAAAAATATTTGGATGACAAAATGAGTGCCATGACTCAAAACATAAACACCTTAACACATAACTTGAGCACATGATGTAGAACCATAATACATTAATCGAGGAGTTACAAAGACTCATACGTAGTCTAAACCAAGTCAACAGTCCATACATGTTAGATACCTCATTTCAGGATGCCACATAGGAAACACTCGCAAGGAATCAAGAAGAATTGCAAAAGAAATAAAGTTTAACAATGCGACACTTAAGCAAGAGATAGAAACAAAAGTACTGGAAAATATGGAAACCTCAATCATATGCCTATGAAATGGAAAATAGGTCGAAGTCATCTAACAATTACTCTGATAATAGAAAAAAGAAGAAAAACATATGTCGTCGTTGCAATGATGACTGGACCCCTAGCCATAAATGTAGGAACAATCAGACAATACAATGTAGAATCATCAATGGAAATGAAGTGCAAGTCTCTGCACCAGAAATATTGTCTGATTCTAATACCGACACTGAATCATAATGAAGGACAACATTAGGAAAATACTCAAGCTTTGAGGAAAAATATTTTCCAAAGGGGAAGGAAATGTTGTGAATATTTAATTAAATATTATTAATTATAAATAATTAGATTATTAGGTTACTAGTGAAAGGGCGTAACCCTTCACTATGTTGGCTCAAGCTGTATAAATGTGAGCTTATTATACATTTATGTCCATCATCTAATACATTATTCTTATTTATCATCCAACATGAAAGTCAGATTCTACTATTAAGAGTCCAACCGGATACGGTTGCTCCAGATTCAAAGTCCACATAGGGGCAACTGTTGGAAGAAACAAAGACTCCAGAACTATTCTCTTTTGTACAAGTAGGCTAATTCTTGTTTTTTATCTTGTTTATTAGATTCTTCCCTGGGCATATAATATTGTAGGTACAAGATGTTCAATGTATAATTATAAAAGAAGAATTACAACAAGTAAGCTTTCACATCACATAATGAATATATGCCATGTTCTTCTATCAGTTTCTACTTCAAATCCATCTTCATGCATTCGAGACACTAAAAATTCCAAAACACTTAACCTAAAAGGACATGTTATCTGAATTGATCCATACACAAATCATACTGAATTAATACATGGCCCAAATTACATATAAGCAAAGATCTTCTAAATAAACTTTGGAGTCCAAAATAGATCACACTACAACAAATAATTACATATCTAACAAAATCATTGTGTATATTGGGATTTCATTCATCAATAGCATATTATGCCACCTATTCTAGGGCCTAGCCATTGCTTCTACCTACAATTTGGGAGCTGGTCCTGTAAGGTCATTAGTTAGCACCTCACAATTTCGACCAAACTTCATAATCCAATCCCTAAAATAAGCTAGAGGAGATTCCCAATTAACATATGCACATAGGACATTTTATGTACACATGCATATGGAAATTGGAATTAATACTTGAATTTAGGGCATAAATTTAAAATGAAAAAATGTTAAATGTTTATTCTTTACTGTAAAATTCAAGATCAATTTTAAAATTTAAATCATAGAATTACTTTATCTTGTTATTTGTCGTACATTAGTTATACACTTTTCAGTGCTTAGAGGTGTCACTATATCATGTGTTTATTTTTCTAATGATATTTTATTTGTATTTATGATTACACTGGCTACTGTGGATAACAATGTTGAGATATTGACGGTTATTGGCCATCTCACAGAGATTGGTTCTTCCTGGAGGGGTGGACATGATCTCCACTGCTCCTTATCAGACTCATTATTGACTATTGTTGACACGATCGCAAGATTAAACAATGGTTTGTATAGCATCTCATCCTACAGGGAGAGGAAAACACAAGAATGCGCTCATGGGTTGATCTACAGCAAGGTAAAGAAGATGAAAATAACAAAAGAACACATCTATGCATTGTTTAGAGTGCCTGGGATAGATGAAATTTCGAAGAGCTCCAGGCCACATATTTCCATTATGTGGTGCACCTTTCCACCCATTAGAAACCATTGGATGGATAGATTGTACATGGTGTTTGACATTCCCCCACACAACAACAGGGAAGTACTGTTGTACTTCCTCCGAAAGTTATATGTAGAGTTTGTGATGGGGAAACATGTAACCTATTTTGACATGTTGGGATTCCAAGAAGTTGGTAGGGGGATGGCCCAATACCAACCCAATGCTAGGCATAGAGATGCCAATCCACAGATACATGCACCTCATGCCCAACAACCGAGGGCATACATCCCTCCTACACATGATATGGTTTCCCAAACATAGGAGGCATTTCTAACTTTAGCTGAGATGCTTTCTCGACACACGACTACTACTGAATAGAAAATGCTCTCTTCCTCTTCTTGGGTACAACCACCAGCTTCTGGTGGTAGAGGAACATCTATTGGTGAGGATAGAATGACATCCCATGTTCCTTAGAGCGAGCCACACTTATGCACAACGTGTGGTCAATCTTGCTATGGTCCTGGACCAAAACATGGTACCTCTATGATGACTGGTGGTCAGGTAAGGACATTGTTAAAACTCTATTATTGTTCAATTTTTAATTTTTTCATATTGTATGTAACATTTTAAAAGATTCGTAATATATGAAATATTTGCTCTTGCAGGAGATTGGTGCCTCTCAGGGGAGTGGTACCGCACCCATTTTGGTTGTATCTGAGGCCCAAACAACCAACATTTAGGTAATATTTAAACATTTGTGGGTGTGTGAAAGAAGTTGAGGGTCTCTTTTGGCGTGTTAGATGCAATACAAAACTGAAAAACAGGCATCCATCAACTTGCATGGATATTTTGAGACACTTACACAATGAATCTTGCAATCAGTAAAAAACAAGAAATGTAGGAAATTGAATGACCTTTCCAAATATATATATTTTTTCTATTGAGAATGATGTTAAATATATAAAGTTAGATAAATTTTAACAGGCACTTTTTATTTTTTAGACAAATTATAAGGTATATTTTTTTTGGGTGCAGCATCTGAGTGTCTAAATGACGGAATAAACTTACGAAAACCGGTACACATATAGAGAACATATAGGACTAGTGAACAACTATTTTTCCAATAATAAAAATAAATTTTTTAATTTTTTTTTAATTATCTAAGAGATCAAACCTCGAAAACGGTACGTCAATTGTGGGTGCAGCATTTGAATGTCTTAATGCAATTATTGGAAATGGGGTTTTTATAGCATGTAGAGGTTGGTGTTCTTTAGTGCACCATAAAATTTTCTTTTAAAATGGTTGAGAAATGAAAGAGATATGGATGAAACACTACCAGTGTGTTTTTTGAGTTGCGGAGTGATGACAGAAGATAAATAAGAAAAAAATAGAAAAAATTAAGTATTCTTGTTAAAATTTACATATTTAGAATCTAAAGAAAAAAAACATATCTGTTTCTAAAATATCCTAAAAAATGGAGGTGTGCAACATAATTAGATGAACCACTAAACACGAGCATATTGAAAATTTGGATATAATCCTGAATTAGCCATGGTTTATCATACTCCAAGGTACATGCATGTTGAATCCGAAGCAAAGTACAAAGCAGACACATAGGCATAGGAATTCCATGAAAGCATGGGTGGAGGCTCGGCCTTATCATTTGGAGGGAATAATTTTTTGAATTTAAAGAATACGTGAATGTGATTTAGTTAAACAAAATGCGTGCACATTGTATATAAACACAATGCGTGCATGTTATATACAAACCAATTGAGTGCACGTTTTGTAAAAACAAAAATAGCGTTCATCTTCATCATCATGCCCATCTTCATCATCATCATCATCATCTTCATCTTCATCATCTTCATCATGTTCATCTTCATCATCTTCATCATCTTCATCTTCATCATCATGATCATCATCTTCATCATCATCATCACTATCACCATCGTCATCATCATCATCCTCATCATCATCATCAACATGATCATCATCATCACCATCAACATCATGAACATCATCATCACCATCATCGTCATCATCATCATCATCATCATTATCATCCTCATCCTCTTCCTCATCATCATTATCATCATCATCATCATCATCATCATCTTCATCATCATCATCATCATCCTCAACATCAACATCATAAACATCATCATCACCATCGTCATCATCATCATCATCATCATCTTCATCATCATTATCATGATCACCATGATCATTGATCATTGATCATCATCATCAACA
>LPNX011117344.1:428067-446394 GCA_001517045.1 Pseudotsuga menziesii
TGAACATCATCATCCTCATCCTCATCATCATCACCATCAACATCATCATCATCATCCTTATCATCATCACCATCAGCATCATGAACATCATTATCATTCATCATCATCATCCTCATCATCATCATCACCATCAACATCATGGACATCATCATCATCATCCTTATCATCATCCTATCTTCTACTATTTTCATCAACACAATATCGTTATTGTTTAGGAGGTTAGATAACAATTTTATTGGATAGACTAACTATCTTAATCAAAAAGATTTTCTCAGTATTAAATATTTATATTTAAATTGAATGTATTCTCAATCATGTCTAAGTCATGAAGTATATGTTTATTTCTAAACTTAGGCTAAACTTAATAATAAATAAATTAAGAAATATTTAAGAAATTAGTAATTAAGAAATTAGGAAAGCCTTAGCCATGCACCCACCCCATTAATTGTGCTTAAACATATCGCGTGCGCATTTTGCCTACACAAATCGCGTACGCGTTTTGACTATATATGCCGCATGCGCGTTTTGTACTGTTAAAATAGTGAATTGTCTTTGTCCAAGAGCAACTTCAATCTGTTTTTATTAAAATTCCGATTAGCGCGCATTTTTTTTCAAGAGCACGAGTTTTCCCATAATACTCACAATATACACATTCTCCAGCATTCTTTTTGTTATGCAGGTGCAGCAATGAAGACATCTTTCATGGTTGAGGAGCACATAGGATAAGATATCAAGCTTCAATGTCATTTCATGGTGATGGTGGATATAACTTTCATTTGCTTATTATTGAAGAGAACCAAAGGTAAATTTTCCCATTCATTATTGTTTTGATTGGAAATATGAACAATTGAGAAGGAAGATTGAAACACCTTGACAGATCAATAGTTATAAAGCAAGTTAAAGGTTTGGAAGCTTGTAATTGAGGAGCAACAAAAACAAACTATATTGACATTGATCATTGTGGTGATGGAGAATGTACATAAACGAGGAAGAAAATCAGCAAGGAAGAAGAGACCTCAAGAAGTCATCGAAGGAGAGAAGGAAAAGAAAAGAATAGACATGATGAATCGGAGGCTTCTTTGGAAACTAATCCAAATCCAATTATAGAGGATACAATGGTTCATCCTATTAATCCAGCACAAAAAAAAGGAAGCATTCACTAGAGGGACCTTCGATTTCCACAATAGTTGTTGAACAAGCACCCCATGGAAGTATTCAAGAAGCAAAACGTAGGTTCTCATTAGGGGATGTTTCAAATCTCACATCAAGTCAAAGTGATAAGTTACCATCTCAAGACGAAGCTCATGAAGAGGCAGTGTACATGGAGCATACTATTGAAAATGCGTTGGACATGGAGCCTATTGTTGAAGAAGAGAATATTAACCGGACCATCGATGAGGATGTTGGACTTCCACCATCCAACTACCAGGAAGACAGTTAAGGACAACAAGTTGCTACTGAAACACCAGAGTGTATTGTTGATGCACTGGATGATAGAAATCCAACCCCCTTACCTCCATTAGAAAGCACATGTCGAAGAACTCCGAAGCGTATACAAGTTGATGAAGGACTCCTCAATTCCATTGAAGGTACGCTATCTAAACGTAGTATTGCTTATCAAACTCAATAGATACTAAATAAATATTTTGAGGAGAAATGTGATGGAGATAAATGTAGATTATTTTTATCATTGTTAAAAACTAGGGGCATGAATATTGTTAGGAAATCGTTAGGGATAAAGATGATAAAGCCTTCTGGACCAAGTTCTCATATAGTTAAAAGCTTAGTAGATTCCTTTGGTAAAATTGGTAAGAACACATGGTCAAAGGACCACAATGCGGCTCGTCATTTGTTGTCATAAGCAATTCCGAATAAGAACTCCAAGGTCCTTCGACTTCTCAAGCCTACATCTAAACTAGTTAAGTTGAATGTAAAAACCCTTTGTAGGTATTCTATTAGAAGATAACATCTCGACACAACCACCTAGACAGATTTTTGGGCCTTTATTGGTCGGTTGCCACGTCATGACATGAAGCTAGTTGATGCAGTAAAGGGACTAGTGCAGAGTTTTTGGCATGATCACACAAGGCCTTCTTCAAACCGGAAGGATGTACTAAAATTGAGAAGGGGTTCAAAGGACTGTGAACCACATATTAAGCATCTTCTTGATATAACACAGATAGAACTATACGAGAAATTTAGGAATGAACATAGACAATTGAATTTGGGGCAAAGATATTTTGAGCAATGTAAGCCCTGGTATGTTAGAATAAATACTCTTCGTAACGCTTGCTGTTGTAGATACCATGTAGAATATGAATATTACTATGAAACATTTTTGTACATTCATCGTGTGTTGCATACTAACCATGTGCAGGATTGCTCCGTGACAATACCACCGACTTCATCAAGAGAATTCATTCATAGTATCATGTGCAATAGGCCTGAGGGGAAAACTTACTATGCAAAATCCTGTTTGGATGGAACTTGGAATGGAATTATTGAGCCAATGTATGCACGATACTAGAGAGAATGAATTTGGGAATATGGTTACAGACATGAAAAGTTTCAAATATATCAACTATGAAATAGTCCCAGGGAAAGAAAGCAAAAAAATACAATTGGTGACATCTCAGGTACATGCATTTATCTATAAATTTATGTTTGAATAGTTGCACTTCATTCCTTACTTACAAAAAAACCTGATATTGAGATCATTTTGTGTCAACAGGTACAAGTTAGTGTCTTCGTCAAGGAATTTATTGAAAAGACACATCAATATGTTCAACATGTCCACTTGGCACGATGGTAGGATGAGAAGTTTAGAATATGCAAAGATACCTTTCCTCGTGGTACTATACTTTCAGTTGTTGATTTTGCCGAGAACTACACTCTGCAACCTCAAAATGAGATCCAAAGCTAGTATTATCACTCTAAGTAGGTTTCCTTGATGGTGCATATCACATATAGGCATGGCCCAAACAGTAGTGAAAAGCAAAGAGAAATTCTAAAAGAATATCACTTCTACATAAGTGATGATAGGTGCCATGACTTCCACTATGTACGTCATTGCTTCATCATGTTCTATGATCATTTGAAGGGTAGGAACATACAGATCAATCAACACTAGATTTGGTCTGATGGATGTGCTGGTTAGTTCAAAAATGCACGCATATTTCAATGGTTGTGTTCATTGCATAAAAACTACAAAGTTCCACATATGTGGAACTATTTTGAGAATAGGCATGGTAAAAGAGAGCATGATGGAGTCGGAGCATGTGTCAAAACAGCCCTGCAAAGAGAGGAATTGAAATTATCTACAATATGTACTATTCGAAATGCTCAATCTATAGTCAAGTGGTGCAAGTCAGTAATGGGAGAGGAATCAGATATGCAAGTAGAATCCACAAGAAAGAGACACGTGGAGATATTTTTTTGGGAGGTGGTAGGCATAGATCGTTCACATGCATGGGAATGCAAGACAGTTCCTAGGACTTGTGGCTTTCATTCAGTTCGAAGCTCTGATAACCCAGGATTTGAAATTTGGACCAGAAAAATCACTTGTTTTTGCCCGCCTTGCTGTGATGGTGACTGGGATGTGTGTGAATCATTGGATTGGGTTGATGGATGGGATTGCATATCACTTCCACTTGATCAGCGTGCAATTGTTGAGTTAACTCCCTTGGAAGAAGATCAATCGTCTATTTATATAGATTTTTATCATGTATCAGACCTTGTACAACCCGGTATGATGCATTTCCTTAACATTTTTTTGTAAAATTTACGTAGTCTTGAAACTCACATTAATGGCCTTGTATCACACGAAAAATATTTGATCATATACCTACAATCATACTATGCAGGACACATATACGCAGTGGTTGCCTCAAAAGATAGTGAATGGGGTGGTGATCACTGGTTGGCATGTTGTATAGAGGGAAAGCAAACCCTCATTATGTCCATGACTGATGATGAAAACAACCACTTCCCCATTGGGTCTATAGTTGTTATAGGTGAATATCTTACACATGACAACAATGCAAGAAAGAAGGGTGGAGATGTTTACAGGGATTACAAACCAGGTGCAAATGTGTATCACTTTACCAACATAATCATTGGTACAAACAATGCCTAGTCGGAATTCATCGAAGGTATGTTACTTCTTACCGGATACACAACACGAGAGACTAATGGAGACCATCATTATAAGAGATGATCCAGAGGGATTGGTTGTATGATAATAGGTGGGATCTAGCATGATGAGGTATGAATCATTATTGTAATTTTTCCATGTATGTTTCTTATGAATATGTAAATTTTGTGTGTTTGTATGCTACTTCTTACCAGATACATAGCACGAGAGACTAATGGAGACCATCATTATAAGAGATGATCCGGAGGCCTTGGTTGTATGATATTAGGTGGGATTTAGCATGATGAGGTATGTACATCATAATTTTAATTTTCCCATGTATGCTTCTTATGAATATGTCAATTTTGTGTTCTTGTACGCTACTTCTTACCAGATACATAGCACGAGAGACTAATGGAGACCATCATTATAAGAGATGATCCGGAGGCCTTGGTTGTATGAAATTAGGTGGCATCTAGCACAATGAGGTATGTATCATAATTTTAATTTTCCCATGTATGTCAAGATAATGTTGTTTATAGATATGCCAAAAATTCTCTTGTATGTCAAGTTAATGAACATGCCAAATTTTACGTATGATCAATAAACCATATATATCAATATTGTCAATGTTTTCAGCTGATATATACAACTAGGATGATGGAAACAAGATGCCGAAATGATAACCCTACCTAGGAAACCCTAATCCTAACCCTAATCTTATCTTACTATCACAACTCAATTCATAATCACTCTAATTTCGAACTCAACTTTTTCAAATCCGGTGGACTTATGCTTCAAATCATGTTGATTCACGAAGTTGACTTTAGTGTGCATGTACTGAGATCATTGAAACCTTTAAATATAATAGATTTTTCATATGTTATTTCTGTGCTTAGGAAATCGTACTTATAGATGAAGCATTATATATATTTCATATAAAAATGCATTGCGCATAGTCCTTAGTTTAATTATGGTCATCATTCATGTTTGTATATCGAAAATATTAATGTGTTTCAATCAAGTAAACACTTTTACACCATACATTTGAAATCCCACTTGGCATTTGTGTTTGCAAGTATATGATACCTAGTATGTTGTTATGATGCAAGTGCAAAGTAACATCAAAATGTGATATACCTTGGGTATTTATTAGTTGGTTTCAATGCAATACATTGTATTATGGTTTAAATTTGGTGGTTTACATCCCATATTGCCTCCTAACAAAGCTTTTTCCTATAGACACATGATTATGATTGGAATGTTTTCTGGAATTTCAAGAATGGGAGTGAATGTCATGCAATATTGAATTATAATGATGGAAACATAATTGGGATTTAATGGACACATTTAATATTACATGAACCTAATTTATTTGTTTTGATCCGTTGATTTGGATCATTTTGGTTTTCTAAAAAGGCTAGAGTTCAATGTAAGCAATTTCTTATTGTAATTAAATACTAAATTATAATATGTAATAATCAGTTCTATGTACTTTTCAAGCATTCCCACATAACACATGCCTAAACACGCTTGCACGACCCACCTGAAGCCCTTTTTTATGCACGATTTCCATTCTATGCCCCGGGTAGGGATTCGACACGTGTCCCTGCAAGCCTATAGGAGGTGGGAT
Organism: Pseudotsuga menziesii; assembly: GCA_001517045.1. Taxonomy (NCBI): domain Eukaryota; kingdom Viridiplantae; phylum Streptophyta; class Pinopsida; order Pinales; family Pinaceae; genus Pseudotsuga; species Pseudotsuga menziesii. Next base: position 433,833 of record LPNX011117344.1, read on the forward strand.
TCAACATGCCACAGAATCATGACTGTTGCTTGGATCGATGAACTGTCAGCTCCGTTGGATTAAAGACATCAAGATAGTGCTACGGTGGCCCTCTAATCTGGTTCCATAGAGAAGAGACCATTATTTTAGTCAATTTTGGAAACTAGCATTTTGCTTAGTAAGTGAATGTGAAATTTTTGCACATGGGGGTCAAATTTGCATATTGCTCAGCCGTGAAGGTGTGGCTAGCATTCACACATAACATATGCCTAAACACACTGGTACAACCCACTGGAAGCACTTTTTGATACACAGTTTCCATTCTATGCCCCGAGTAGGGATTCAACAGGTGTCCCTGAAAGCCTGTAGGAGGCGGGATTCAACGTGCCACAGAATCATGATCGTTGCTTGGATCGACGAACCATTGGCTCCGTTGGCTTCAAGACATCGGGATAGTGCTAGGGTGGCCCTCTAATATAGTTCCATGGAGAAGAGACCATTATTTTGGTCAATTTTGGAAACTAGGGTTTTGCTCAGTATGTGAATGTGAAATTTTTGCACATGGGGGTCAAATTCGCATATTGCTCGATTGTGAAGGTGTGGCTAGCGTTCCCACATATCACATGCCTAAACACACTTGCGCAAATCACCAGAATCCATTTTTGATACACGGTTTCCATTCTATGCCCCGGGTAGGGATTCAACAGGTGTCTCTGAAAGCCTGTAGGAGGTGGGATTCAACATACCACAGAATCATGACCGTTGTTCGGATCGATGAACCGTCAAATAAGTTGGATTCAAGACATCAAGATAGTGCTAGGTTGGCCATATAATCTAGTTCCATGGAGAAGAGACCATTATTTTGGTCAATTTTGGAAACTAGGGTTTTGCTCAATAAGTGAATGTGAAATTTTTGCACATGGGGTCAAATTCACATATTGCTCGACCGTGAAGGTGTGGCTAGCGTTTCCACATAACACATGCCTAAACATGCTTGTACAACCCACCAGAAACCATTTTTGATACATGGTTTCCATTCTATGCCCCAGGTAGGGATTCAACAGGTGTCCCTGAAAGCCTGTAGGAGGCGGGATTCAACATGCCACATAATCATGACCGTTGCTTGGATCAATGAACCATCAGCTCCATTGGATTCAAGACATTTGGATAGTGCTAGGATGGCCCTCTAATATGATTCCATGGATAGGAGACAATTATTTTGGTCAATTTTGGAAACTAGGGTTTTGCTCAATATGTGAATGTGAAATTTTTGCACATGGGGGTAAAATTCGCATATTGCTTGACCATGAAGGTGTGGCTAGAATTACCACATAACACATGCCTAAAAATTCTTGTGCGACCCACTGGAAGCCCTTTTTGATACACGGTTTCCATTCTATGCCTCGGGTAGGGATTCAACAGGTGTCCCTGAAAGCCTGTAGGAGGTGGGATTCAACATGCCACAGAATCATGATTATTGCACGGATCGATGAACCGTTGGTTCCATTGGATTCAAGACATCAAGATAGTTCCAGGGTGGCCCTCTAATCTGGTTCCATGGAGAAGAGACCATTATTTTGGTCAATTTTGGAAACTAGGGTTTTGCTCAGTAAGTGAATGTGAAATTTTTGCACATAGGGGTCAAATTCGCATATTACTCGACCATGAAGGTGTGGCTAGAGTTCCCAGATAATACATGCCTAAAAAAGATTGCACAAAGCACTGGAAGTCCTTTTTTATGCACGGTTTTCATTCTATGCCCCGGGTAGGGATTCAATAGGTGTCCCTGAAAGTCTGGAGGAGGTGGGATTCAACGTGCCATAGAATCATGACCATTGATTGGGTCGACAAACTGTCAGCTCCGTTGGATTTCAGACATCGAGATAGTGCTAGGGTGGTCCTCTAATCTGCTTCCATTAAGAAGAGACCATTATTTTGGTCAATTTTGGAAACTAGGGTTTTGCTCAGTAAGTGAATGTCCAATTTCTGCACATATGGGTCGGATTTGCAAATTCCTTGACCGTGAATGTGTGGCTAGAATTCCCACATGGAACCTACCTAAACATTCTTGTATGACCCACTGAAAGCCCTTTTTAATGCACGGTTTCCACTCTATGCCCCGGTTAGGGATTCAATGGGTGTCCCTAAAAGCCTGTGGGAGGTGGGATTCAACGTTCCATAGATTGATGACCGTTGCTCGGATCGATGAACTGTCAGCTCCATTGGATTCAGTACATCGTGATAGTGCTAGAGTGGCCCTCTACTCTGGGTCCATGGACAAGGGATCATTTTTTTTTGTTAATTTTGGAAACTAGGGTTTTGCTCAGTAAGTGAATGTGAAATTTTTGCACATAAAGGTCAGCTTGAAGGTGATTGTAGATCTTCCCCTCATATAACAGATGTGAGAGTTTGTACGATGAAATGCAGGAGGAGACAATGCCATTAAGTCAGTAACCATGTAATGGAACATGTTTATGTTTAGAAACAAGTGGCCATTCTATTATGCCATTATTACAAAATATATATATCTTCACGCTACGAATGCTTCGAAAATGCCATGTGCATTAATCACACATAACTTTCATCTCTTTCAAAGTTGTTACTTGAGGCCATTCATCAAAGGCCATGTACATTAATAAAATGATAAAATAATGTGCAGGACATACATAATGTGCAGGATATAGTCATAACCGTTATTTTGAATCAACCTTATAATACTCGAATACTTTTAGGTTTGATGTGTATCCCATGTACTCATTAGAAGAAAGACATCATGCCAAAAAATAATTTTATTTATGTAGAGCACACTGGTGCATCATTTAAGTGTGTCAACTTCGTGCATCCTTTAAACGTTTGTTAGGTTGTTATGTGGTTAAGGTGATTTTGTATTCCACCAAGTTGGATCAGTTGCTTAGCTGTGCTGGGTGCTTAAATGTGTATTAGACCTATGTTCCATCTTTTTGAATACAATTTGACATTGTTAATATAGCATTGTATATGCAATTGGATCGTGGTGTAAAACAATTAAAATGTACATTTTTGTCATTACGTAATTTATTGTAATTGTGTGTTGTTCTCAAATTTATAACTGATATCTCCATACAATCGTAAAATCTATAAAAAATTGGAAACATTACACATAGAAACATTCTTCGCCACACATGTATAATCACACTTAAAAGACTGAACCATGAATATCTCAAGAGCCTTGATATGAAATATTTTTTATACCATTAAAGTTATAATACAAAAATATAAGGCCTAGATCTATGGCCTGTCAATGTACATGTATCAAAAACATATTTGATGTACATGTGCAAACAAAAGTACATCTGTCCTGGACCGTGCCCCTATACTCTAACTCTAGACTGTATGTAAAAATACATATTTGTTCTGGACTAACACATCAAAATTCTAACTTTCTCTTGTTTTTCCTGGACCCTGATGCTATTTGGCTCTATCTACGACCACTGTGCATCTCTGGTGACTGCAAATCAATGACAATATTTCTTGATCAGGTAACTGAACTAGTACTGTCCATCAATAACAAAGTTTGAAAATTTAAATTATGACTCAATTGTAAATAAAACAAAGACTCACTGCATCTGTTAGGGGTATAGGTGCCTGTGGTGTCGAGAGTGTAGGTGCCTCTGCTATACTGGACCTTGCAGCGAGCCTCATTTCCATGCTTCTCTATGAATAAAAAAAGAGAGTCAATTATCTCAAGAATTATCAACATGTACATGAATGAGAAAGTACTAATCAATTATGTAAAAAATGAACATCTCACCGAAAAAAATATTTCTAGGGGATGAGGCCGGTGCGCTCCAGTAGTAAGAGGAGCCGTAGGTTGAAAATCAACCTCAGTTGCGTGCACTAATGGACCAGGGTGTGGGTACATTCACCAAATGATTAAATTGTTAGACATCGTGCATGTCCAGAAACAATACAAATGAAATGTACAATTACAAATATTCAAGTAGATGTACCTCAGTGTGACTTATCCCTATTGTAGATGCGGCATTGATAGTGGCGTCAACAATGCCACTAAGGTCTGGCATGGATGACTCTACATCCTGATGCTGTAAACATGCGAAAATAACATTAAGAAAAACCACTTGTGAAGTGAATACATAGCTAACCAACAACTGCCATTGGGAGTGTGTACATTACCGTGGGATGAGTAGGTTGCTCCTCATGCACACCCACTCTGTTCAAGGAGAGGGACCTCATTTGGTGTAAACAACCCCCTTATCTATGTTTGGACTATGGGGAGATCCATACCAAAGAGGCGGTGCAAGGATCTGCGATGACGTCTGCATTCATAAAGTGTTACCATATTTAGACATGGATTTGAATGGATGGAATAATATGTACTGAAAAAATAACATGTTGTAATATACTTGCCCCTTCCTGGGACATATCTCCACCATGGGAGTGACCACTTCCATCAATTTCTTGCCCCTCTTCAGATGCCTCTAGCATCTGCAAGTTTAAAAATTATATTTACATTAGCAATCTATAAAGGAGTGTACAGTAAGAAATTGAAATAATCCGAACAAGATTCAATAATAACCCATGTACTTACATTCTTCAAGTAGTCGTAAATTCCACCTTGGAATATGTCGTTGATATCAATGTCTTCAACATCGCGTTCTAAGTGGGGTTCCTGCAACTTCAAAAATTGTAAATATTAGACATTTTAATAAATTAATCAACACTAACACATGCATTAACAAAATTACAAGTGTTTAAATATTACCTCAATTGTGGTTCTCTGGGTCTTGGGTACAACCACAACGGGTGCAGTACCACCCCCGTGAGAGACATCAATCTCCTACAAGAGTAAATATTGCATATATATTACGAATCTTTTAATATGTTAGATATAGTATGGAACAATTAAAAATTGAGTTCAATAACAAAGTTTTAAAGCAAAGTCCTTACCTGAACACCAGTCATCGTACTAGTACTGTGTCTTGGTCCAGGACCATAACAGGGTCCCCCACACGATGTGCAGATGTGCGACTTGCTCTGAGGCACATGGGATGTCAGTATATCCCCACCAACAGATGTCCCTCCACCACCAGAAGCTGGTGGTTGTACACTAGTAGAGGAAGAGGGCACTCTCTGGTCAATAGTGGCCATGTGTCGAGAGACCATCTCAGCTAGAGTAAAAAATGCATCTTGTGTCTGGGAAACCATGTCATGTGCAGGAGGGATGTCTGCTCTCGGTAGCTGGGCACAGGGTGTAGGTATCTATGGATTGGCATATCTATGCCTAGCATGGGGTCGGTGTTGGGGAATTCCCCTACCAACTCCCTGGAAGCCCAACATGTCAAAATAGTTGACATGTTTCCCCATCACAAACTCTGCATATAATTTTCGGAGGAAGTACATCGGTACTTCCCTATTGTTGTGAGGGGGAATGTCAAAAACCATGTACCACCTATCCATCTAGTTGTCTCTGATGGGTGGAAAAGTGCACCACTCAATAGAAATATGTGGCCTGCTAATCTCCGGGATGTTATCTGTCCCAGGTAGTCTAAACAATGAATATATGGCTTGTTTTGTTATTTTCAGCTTTTTTACCTCATTGTAACTCAAGCCATCAGCATATTGTTGCATTTTTCTCTCCTTGTAAGATGCGATGCTATACAACGCATCATTCGATCTTGCGATCGTATCAACGATAGATAACAATGAATCTGACAGGGAGTCATGGAGCTCATCTCCACCCCTCCAAGCCGAACCAATCTCTCTCAAATGGCCAATGAACCTCAGTATCTCCGCATTGTTACGATCCATAGTAGCCACTGCAATCATAAATACAAATAAAATATCATTAGAAATATAAACACATGATAAAATGACATATCTAAGAACTGAAAACTGTATAACTACTGACATATAAACTAAATCTATCATGTAAATTTAAAGATTGATCTTGAATTTTATAGTAAAGAATAGGCGGCATAATGTGTTGTTGATGAATAAAATACCAGTATAGGAAACGATTTTGTTAGATATGTAATTATTTGTTGTAGTGTGATGTTTTTTGGACTCCAAAGGCTATTTAGCAGAACTTTATGGATTCTATGGTTGCAATGGTTCCACTGGATTAAATATCATGTATGATCTAGTATGTGATTGGCATGTTTAATCAAATACATCAACCTATGTATGTATCTTCACATTCATAAAGTCTATTATTGAACTTTTTTGTCTTGAACTTAACCAAAAATTACCCTTCGTTCAAGACGAAATATTTGTTAAAAGCATGGGAAGCTGAACTATACCTTATTTTGACACTTGGATTGGGAAGTTTCATCAAAACTATAAGGTGTTTATTGATGTTCTTGGAAGAGCAACTTCGAGAAGTTTCATCAAAATTATAAGGTGTTTATTTGTGGATTTTGGTATGGATTCACAAGGATCCTTATTTCATGTTTTAATTATTGTAAATGACAGGAATTGTAACATGGATGAGACCAGTAGTTAGTCTCTATTCTAGTTATGGATCACGTTTTTAGAGTGTTAGTCTATCCATACGCTATTTATTGTTAATGAGAGCAGCTATTGTTGAATGAAGTTGGTAATCAATTTCTAAGCCATTTATTAATAATGAAGATTATTATCATTTTGATGAGGATGATATTCAATGGTTATGGTAACTATTGTTAATGAGGGTGACTATATTTCTATGAGAAAGGCAGGGTAATTCCTTTAGATGAGGCCACTTGTCAATTCCTACATCAATAATTGTTATCATAGATACAATGGGATGGTTTGGATCATATCACAACCAACTATATAAAATACACAACTTAAAGACTCAACATTAGAGTGTACAAAATGTCAAAAAAAAAACATGACAAAGAAAAAATCCCAATATATTCATTTGTTTTTTGAGTTAATTGGGGTTTTGGTTTCCATTGGGCATGGGAATTTTGTTAAATAATCAGAATTATTTCATTTTTATCATTAAATTGAGGAATTGGTTTCAAATGGCCAATTACATTGGGGTTCTTGTTTCCATTGGCCAATTACATCGGGTTTTTGTTTCAATTGGGAAATTCCATAGGGTTTTGTTTCAATTGGCCATAATTTAATTTAATATGGTTTAATTTTTCAATCTAAGGCAAATAAATTGATGAAGAAAATGAAAAAAAACATGAAAAAAACTGAAGAAAATACCTCACAAAGGGGAGGTTTATCCAAAGGTGGAGATGGAGGGCTCAAGCACACCCAAAATTGTGTATGCATAGTCGAGAGTTCATCCTCGTTCGTCCAATAGCCGCGTGGTTATGAGAAAAACATGACCTCGACCGATTTTAAAAAAAATCAGGCTTTCGTAATTGTGCCTCCGTTTTAGTGAAGGAAATCGCACCTCCGTTTTAGTGAATGCAATCGCGCACGCGATTCTCTTGACTAAAACAGATGCGCGATTTTTCTTACTCTCCTAGTTGGCATGACTATTTCCAGCCTTGGGGCTAGGCTTGGCATGTTCGGTGTTGCTAGGGATGATTTTTTTTTTGGATCAAGAGTGATTGACCTCACTCCACTATTGCATCTAAAAGGTCCCTCAACTTCTTGCACACACCCTTGTCATTTTGTTAATACATATCATTTTGTTAGTTCATGTTTTAGTCTTGATTAATTTGTTAAATTGTCTAATATTTACAATTTTTGAGTTGTAGGAACCCAATTTAGAACTTGATGTTGGATACATTGATCTTAGCGAAATACTGCAAGGTGGAATTTATGATTATCTGAAGAATGTAAGTACATAGTTAGTGAATCTTGTTCGAATTATTTAAATTTCTTAATGTGCACTCCTTTATAGATTGCTAATATTTATAATTTTTAAACTTGCAGATGCTTTTTGCATCTGAACAAGGGAAAGAAATTGCTGGAGGCAGTCACTCCCATGGGGGAGATTTGTCCCAATTGTTTACACCAGATGACCCTCTTCCTTGAAAAGAGCGAGTGTCCATGAGGATCAACCTAGTCATCTCACTATAATGTACACACTTCCAATGGCAGTTGCTAGTTAGCTTTGAATTCACTTCACAGCTAGTTTTTCTTAATGTTATTTTTGCTATTTTACAGCATCAAGATATAGAGACATCTGTTCCAGACCTTAGTGGGGTTGTTGATGTTGCGGTCAGTGATGCACCTATAATAGTGAATATAGCCACACTATACCACATTACTTTTAAAAATTTAAAATAAAAAATTCCACTCCTCACAAGTCAAAATAGCGTCGAAGTACACACCTCTGCATGCAAGGTCCAGGACCATGGAAAAACTAAAAGAGAAAATAAAAAAAATGGAGAAGGGCATCAAGTCCCTTGTTGCTAACCAAAAAAGATTGAAGGCATAGATGAAAAATAACAATACGGTATCAAAGATGAGCTTGTTTTGGTACTAGAAAGAAGGTTGGATGAAAATTTTGACATCCTTAACAAAAAACAAAAATACTTGGATGACAAAATGAGTACCATGAGTCAAAGCATAAACTCCTTAACACATAACTTGAGCACATGACACAAAACCATAATATATTAGTCAAGGAGTTACAAAGACTCATACATAGTCTAGACCAAGTCAACAATCCATACATGTTAGATGCCTCATTTTAGGTTGACACACAGGAAACACTCACAAGGAATCAAGAAGAATTTCAAAAAGAAATAAACAGTTTAACAATGCGACGCTTAAGCAAGAGATAGAAACAAAAGTACTGGAAAATATGGAAACCTCAAACATATGCCTATGAAATGGAAAATAGGTCAAAGTCATCTAACAATTACTCTGATAATAGTAAAAAGAAGAAAAACATATGTCGTCATTGAGGTGATGACTAGACCCCTAGCCATAAATGCAGGAATAACTAGACAATACAATGTAGAATCATCAATGGAAATGAAGTGCAAGTCTCTACACCAGAAATCTCGTCCGATTCTAATACTGACACCGAATCATAATGAAGGACTACATTAGGAAAATACTCAAGCTTTGAGGACAAAGATTTTCCCAAGGGGAAGGAAATGTTGTGAATATTGAATTAAATATTATTAATTATAAATAATTAGATTATTAGGTTACTATTGAAAGGGCATAACCCTTCACTATGTTGGCTCAAGCCGTATAACTACGAGCTTATTATACATTTATGTCCATCATCTAATACATTATTCTTATTTATTATCCAACATGAAAGTAAAATTCTACTATTAAGAGTCCAACTGGATATGGTTGCTCCAGATTCAAAGTCCACATTGGGGCATGCCTGTTGGAAGAAACAAAGACTCCAGAACTATTCTCTTTTGTACAAGCAAGCTAATTCTCATTTTTTATCTTGTTTATTGGATTCCTCCCTTGGCATATAATATTGTAGGTACAAGATTTTCAATGTAGAATTAGAAGAGGAGAATCACAACAAGTAAGCTTGCACATCACACAATGAATATATGGGATGTTCTTGTATCAGTTTCTACTTCAAATCTGTCTTCATGCATTCCAGACACTAAAAATTCCAAAACTCTTAACCTACAAGGACATGTTAACTGAATTGATCGATACACAAATCATATTGAATTGATCCATGCACAAACCATACCATTTTTCCAGATGCTCCAGCTTAGATCATCCATTTAGTTGAGAAAGATAATTTTACAGGTATTGGAGAACTTGTTCAATATCAAAATATTAGAGACATCATCCAGTTAGTTGAGGAAGATAAGATAATTTTACAGGAGAACTTGTTCAAGATCAAAATATTAGAGATACTACATGAATTAAAACATGTAAGGCCGTTAAGGATATCTTGTCACAAATTAGGTTCTCATTCAATTACATCTCCAAGCTTCAATTACACTAGTTTCTACCTATTTTGCTTCAACAATTCACAAAGTAATCCATAATCTTTCAAAGTATTCTTTCACTAAAATCATGCACTAGTCAAGAACCATTATTCAAGGACATCATACATTTTATTGGATCTATGTAATGATTCCAAACTATTTTCAAGAAAAGAGAAGTACAAAAAGAATTATAGGCATACTCACCAAGACCTTCACACAAAGCAATCCGCATTATTTGAAGCTCCCTTGGGAATGAAGGTTGTTTCAGAGAAGGCCTATTAGCCTCTTATTCACATTCTCTTGTTTTTTAGTGGGAGTGGTGGGATTTTCCATGCTCATAATTGTACGTCTCATGATTCAAATGGACCAAATTTAACTAGGTTTTATCATCTCAACCACTTTAAAGCTTCATTTCAATGCTCTAAGAGACAAATATGTTATTTATAGGTCAACTAATATGTTTAGGTCATAATTGACCTCCTAATCATTTGTTTATAGCTATAAAGGGAACATTGGTTCCTTTTTGTATTCTTTCCTTAATTTTATGAAAGCTCCTCTAGAATTACATTTAAGAAGTAAATAATGGTTGTGCATGCCACTATTGAGGAACTCTAGCACTCAGCACGTGTGCATTGTTGAGTACTTTGAATTATTCTTTTCTCATCCATGAGCCTACCATTTTTTTGTTTCTTGCATTATCTTGTTAAGGTCCACCTAGGTTGGATATGATGTTGTTAATTAACCTAATTTAGTTGCTATGGAAATTACAAGGAATTTACGTTCTAGTTAAGTTCTAACTAGATTTTATGCATTATAATACAATTCAAGTTTCACCTATAACCATTTCAAATTCTCTTAATGTAAATATCTCCCTATGCTTGTATAGTTCCTAGAATATAATAATTTAGTGTGTTGTAGATATTCTGAGGTACAATACAGTTCAAGTTTCATGCATAAACAATTCAAATTGTCTCAAGGGTGAGTGCACAAAGTTGAGGGACCTTTTAGATGCAATGGTAGAGTGAAGTCAATCACTCTTTATCCATAAAATAGAAATCATCCCAAGCAATCTCGACCCTGCCAAGCGTTGTCCCAAGGCTTCCAACAGGCATGCTAATTAGGATCGTAGAACAAAATGCGCTCCCATTTTACTGAAGTAAATCATGCTCTCATTTTTCTTTGAATAAACATGGTCTTGTTTTTAAAAACTTGTTTTTTTGTTAAAAAAGGCCAATCCCATCATTTTCGCCACAACGCGGTGCTGTCGGAGCTTGGACAGAGTAGAACGTGAGTGGGTGAACACGTTTGGGGTGAGTCAAAGCCATCCACCACCACCTTTAGATCAACCTCATCTTTCTGAGGTATTTTCCTCAAATCTTCTCATGTTTTTGTCCCTATATTCATTAATTTATTTTCCCTAATTTGAAATTAAACCAAAATATTTAATTTATATGGCCAATGGAAACCAATGGAAACCAAACCCCAATGGAATTGGCAAATGGAAACCAAAACCCCAATTTAATCATAAGAAATATAATAATTTGATTATTGACCAAAATTCATACCCAAAATTCACATGCCCAATGGAAACCAAAACCCCAATTAACTCATAAAAAACAAATAAATTTCACTATTTTCATACGCATATTCACAAGCATCCTTGTGAATCCATACCAAAATTTACAATTATGCAAAGTTTGTCAAGGACATTGCAAGTTTGCATATGTAATTTACATGCCGAATGTAAGCAAAAACCCCAATTAACTCATAAAAAAAAATGAACCTCATTATATTTACATATGTATGTTTGCAAGGATCATTGTGAATCCAAACCAAAATTAACAAATATGCAAAGTTTATCAATTATATTGCAAGCTTGCATACAGCTAAAAAAAATCAAGTAGAATTTAGTATCTTCACTAAAATACATAAACAAACATGGTAAATCCCTTGCCTCTATCCAAAATATTGAAGTTGGTCATCCAAGAAAATCAATAAAAACCTTATAGTTTTGATGAAACTTCCTAATCCAAGTGTTAAAATAAGGTATAAAAGCTTCCCATGCTTAACAAATATTTCCTCTTGACTGAAGGTCCCTTTTTGCTTAAGGTCAAGACAACGACGTTCAACACAAGGAGGTTGATGTGTTTGATTACATGCCAATCACATACCATCATACATGATAGAATCCAGTGCAAGCCTTGCAACCATAAAATCCACTATACACAATTGTGCATTTAAAGTCTCTCACGGGTATATAGAAAGAGGGAACAGAACTAAAATAACATCAAGAGGAATCCATACATGGCCCAAATTACATATAAGCAAAGATCTCCTAAATAAACTTTGGAGTCCAAAACAGATCACACTACAACAAATAATTACATATCTAACAAAATTGTTGTGTATACTAGGATTTTATTCATCAATAGCACATTATGCCACCTATTCTGGGGTCTAGCCATTGCTTCTACTCGCAATTTGGGAGCTGGTCTTGCAAGGTCATTAGTCAGCACCTCACAATTTCAATCAAACTTAATAATCCAATCCTTAAAATAAGCTAGAGGAGATTCCCAATCAACATATGCACATAGGACATTTTATGTACACATGCATTGTTAGTTTTTCAACATTTAAGCTAGCATTATGATAAGATCTTTTCACTGAGAGAATAACAAGCACAACAATCACATAAGCACATCACAAGAGACAAG
>LPNX011117344.1:451516-491144 GCA_001517045.1 Pseudotsuga menziesii
GCATATGGAAATTGGAATTAATACTTGAATTTAAGACATAAATTTAAAATGAAAAAATGTTAAATGTTTATTCTTTACTGTAAAATTCAAGATCAATTTTAAAATTTAAATCATAGATTTAGTTTATGTTGTTATTTTTCGTACATTAGTTATACACTTTTCAATGCTTAGAGATGTCATTATATCATGTGTTTATTTTTCTAATGATATTTTATTTGTATTTATGATTGCACTCGCTACTATGGATAACAATGTTGATATTTTGAGGGTTATTGGCCATCTCATAAAGAGTGGTTCTTCCTGGAGGGGTGGAGATGATCTCCACTGCTCCTTATAAGACCCATTATTGACTATTGTTGATACGATCGCAAGATTAAACAATGTTTTGTATAGCATCGCATCCTACAGGGAGAGGAAAAGACAAGAATACGCCGATGGGTTAACCTACAATGAGGTAAAGAAGCTGAAAATAACAAAAGAACACATCTATACAGTGTTTAGAGTGCCTGGGACAGGTGACATTCTAGAGAGCACCAGGCCACATATTTCCATTAAGTGGTGCACCTTTCCACCCATTAGAAACCATTGGATGGATAGATTGTACATGGTGTTTGACATTCCCCCACACAACAACAGGGAAGTACCATTGTACTTCCTCTGAAATTTGTATGCAAATTTTGTGATGGGGAAACATGTAAGCTATTTTGACATGTTGGGCTTCCAAGGAGTTGGTAGGGGGATGCCCCAACACCAGCCCAATGCTAGGAATAGAGATGCCAATCCACAGATACATGCACCTCATGCGCATCAACCGAGGGCATACATGCCTCCTACACATGATATGGTTTCCTAGACATAGGAGGCATTTATAACCCTAGCTGAGATGGTTTCTCGACACACGACTACTATTGAATAGAAAACGCCCTCTTTCTCTTCTAGGGTACAACCACCAGCTTCTGGTGGTAGAGGAAAATCTATTGGTGAGGATGGAATGGTATCCCATTTTCCTTAGAGCAAGCCACATGTATGCCCAACATGTGGTCAATCCTGTTATGGTTTTGGACCAAGACATGGTACCTCTACGATGACTGGTGGTCAAGTAAGGACATTGTTAAAACTCTATTATTGTTCAATTTTTTACTTTTCCATCCTATATGTAACATATTAAAAGATTTGTAATATATGAAATATTTACTTTTGCAAGAGATTGGTGCCTCTCAAGGGGGTGGTACTGCACCCGGTTTGGTTGTATCCGAGGCCCAAATAACCAACATTGAGGTAATATTTAAACATTTGTCGTTTTGTTAATACATATCATTTTGTTAGTTCATGTTTTAGTCTTGATTAATTTGTTAAATTGTCTAATATTTACAATTTCTGAAGTTGTAGCAACCCAATTTAGAACCTAATGTTGCATACATTGATCTCAGCAAAATAATCCAAGTTGGAATTTATAATTATCTGAAGAATGTAAGTACATGGTTGATAAATCTTGTTCGAATTATTTAAATTTCTTAGTGTACACTCCTTTATAGATTGCTAATATTTGTAATTTTTAAACTTGCAGATGATATCTGCATCTGAAGAGGGGGAAGAAATTGTTGGAAGTGGTCACTCACATGGGGGAGATATGTCCCAGTTATTTACACCAAATGACCCTCTTCCTTGAAAAGAGCGTGTGTCCATGAGGATCAACCTACTCATCTCACGGTAATGTACACACTTCCAATCGAATTTGCTAGTTAGCTTTGAATTCACTTCACAACTAGTTTTTCTTAATGTTATTTTTGCTATTTTACAACATCAAGATATAGAGTCGTCCATTCCAGACCTTAGTGGGGTTGTTGATGTTGCAGTCAGTTCTGCATCTATAATAGGGATAAGTCACACTGAGGTATATCTACTTGAATATTTGTAATTGTACAGTTCATTTGTATTATTTATGGACATGCACGATATCTAACTATTTTATCATTTGGTGAATGTAGCCACACTATATACCACATTATTTTTAAAAATTTAAAATAAAGAATTCCACTCCTCACAATCCAAAATAGCGTCGAAGTACACACCTCTGCATACAAGGTCCAAGACCATGGAGGAACTAAAAAAGAAAATAAAAAAAATGGAGAAGGGCATCAAGTCCCTTGCTGCTAACCAAAAAAGTTTGAAGGAATAGATGAAAAATAACAATACAGTATCAAAGATGAGCTTGTTCATCTACTAGAAAGAAGGCTAGATGAAAAATTTGACATCCTTAACAAAAAAAAAAAGACTTGGATGAAAAAATGAGTACCATGACTCAAAACATAAACACCTTAACACATAACTTCAGCACATGATGCAGAACCATGATACATTAATTGAGGAGTTACAAAGACTCATACATAGTCTAGACCAAGTCAACAACCCAGACATGTTAGATGCCTCATTTCAGGTTGCCACATAGGAAAAAATTGCAAGGAATCAAGAAGAATTGCAAAAAGAAATAAAGTTTAACAATGCGAAGCCTAAGCAAGAGATTGAAACAAAAGTACTAGAAAATATGGAAAGCTCAACCATATGCCTATGAAATGGAAAATATGTCGAAGTCATTATCAGAGAAAAAAGAAGAAAGGCATATGTCGTCGTTGTGGTGATGACTTGACCCCTAGCCATAAATGTAGGAACAATCAGGCAATACAATGTAGAATCGTCAATGGAAATGAAGTACATGTTTCCGCACCAGAAATATTGTCCGATTCCAATACCGACATCGAATCATAATGAAGGATGACATTAGGAAAATACTCAAGCGTTGAGGACACAGATTTTCCCAAGGGGAAGGAAATGTTGTGAATATTTAATTAAATATTATTAATTACAAATAATTAGATTATTAGGTTACTAGTGAAAGGGCGTAACCGTTCACTATGTTGGCTCAAGCCGTATAAATGCAATCTTATTATACATTTATGTCAATCATCTAATACATTATTCTTATTTATAATCCAACACGAAAGTCGGATTCTACTATTAAGAGTCCAACCGGATATAGTTGCTATGGATTCAAAGTCCACATAGGTAGCTGATTTTCTCAAAAGATTCCACATGACCAATTTCAAAGAAACAATATTCCCTTTCCTATTTGGCACCATATTGGAAGAAAGAGTTTCACATGAATTATATCAAGGAACTAGTGCACAAATTATCATCACAATGCATTATCCCATGATTATTTCACACTAACCATAAGCATGAACCCACTTCTTAATTTCATGGAACCATTTTGGTGATTCTAGAAGTTTCATTAAGTAAGCAATAGAGCTTCCACGATCATGGTTACCCTAATTAGATCCCGTTTTTCCATCCATTTCCCATACTGAGTGCTCTCCTTAATTCTTTGAGTCCCTTGTAGTCCCACCATGCATTCAAAAAGAAACCTAGTGCTTTTTTTTTATCTTTGATGCTTTCCATATCCCTTAGGGATTCCCATTTTACATAAAGTTGTGAATGCATTACATGCGACCACTCTCCTTATTGAGATTAATGTCAGTTATGTGCTTCACTTTTATTATTCATCCATCATGGGCTTGTCTCAATCCTATCTAAGCAAAGTATCTTATTTATTATTTACAACTTTATTATCCCATACCCGAGAGGAAACATTCCCTTGAATGTCCTTATCCTGCATGTGCTTCCTTCCATTGAGCATAGGTATGTTCCACTTCTTGGGAATAGTTTGCTTGCTAATGACACGAGTTTCCTCTTTATTGTACTATAAGCATATTTTATTTTTTATTCAAGCTTCCTAATATGAAAAAAGACTAAGAAAATAAAAATAGAAAACATAAAAATTCAGACGTGGAATGATATTTTCTTATATTGGGAGTCGTCATGTCACCTACAAACAAAGCACAGTTCATGAGTCTAATGATCATGGGTTTGGTTTCTAGAATCACCCGAGGATTTGTGCCCATTATTTAGAGCTTTATCCACCAATTGGTTAATATTCCAATAATTATGGAGCCTCTGTTGATGCCTTTTGGGTCACATAGTTGTCCCAAATTGCGTATTGAACCTGTTCTTCCTAAAAGACTCCATATTCCTCATGCTATTGCTCAAAGTAAGTCTTTATCCTCAGTCATTCATTCCTCAGTTATATTGACTTGACATGTCGACCATGCCCATTACATCACAAAGTTGTCACTTGTGTTCAACGGAAATAATTAAATATAAATAGTATATGAAAACCCTAATACTATTTTTTGGTATAAATAGCTAAACCATCTCTTGTATAAGGAATCACATTGGCCTACTTTCAAGTTGAGAGGATAGGGCAAATAGGGTTTGTCTGTTTACTACTTTTTTAACAACAATTTACACATATGTGGTTTTAATTTTTTTATAGTCTAATATTCAATATTGATTGTTCATTGAATTGATTTATTTTATATCATAGCATTTTGAATTTAAATCCTAAAATTTTATATGGAAATCCTAAGGGAATTTTTTTCCAAGAGCTAAACACAAAAATATTTTCACTCTTTTGCTGAGCTATTAGGGAAACTTCTAATAAATATCTATGGCAATCAAAGGCCCTAAATAATTTGCGGTGATAGAATGCGGGAGTTAAAATCTAGTAAAAGACTGTATGATATAGCATGTAGATAATGCCCCCCAACTAGAGAACGATGAGGCCCTAATGTAGATGTCTCCTTGAACTCTTGGAGAATTAAAGTCATAACAACTAGTTTTTTCGATAGACTCGAGAATGAGATTGTGATTTAGACTTTTAAAAAATTCATGGAATAACACTGCCGAGGAAGATGGCGCTGGGTAAAAGAGCGTGGTCCGAGGAACTATTAATGTGTCATCATGCAACAACACAGTTGATTCCAACTGGATCATCCCACTGAGATTCTTAGAGAGCAACACCGCGGGGATGATACCGTTGGAATCAACATTGTTGTTGCATGACGACGCATTAAGGGTTCCGTGGAGCACACTCTTCCTCCTAGCACCTTCTTCTACAGTGTTTTTCCATGATGATCCTAACATCCTCTTCCTCCCAGCCCCATTTTCCTCTACAGTGTTGTTCCATGATGATTTGAGTGCCCTCTTCTTCCTAGAACCCTTCCTCTTCCTATATCATTCTAGACCAGATCGACATGGTGCATCGACATGGGGTATCAACTGGTTCCCTCTTTTCTTAGACATGGATCTTTTCTTGGATATAGAGTACACATTCAGTGAGATGGTTGGTTAAGATAATATAACAAAACAATACTATGGATAAATAGTATAGGTCTGAAAATACTAAGCAACCATTCCACTAAGTGGATACCCCATGTGAATACCCATGTCCAAGAAAAGAAGAGACCATTTCACTCAATAGATAGCCTATATCGATGAGATCAACTGTAATGATGTTAAAAAAAAAGTTGAGAAGAAGAGGACCCTCTTTCTTCCAGCGCCCTCTTCCTCTACGTCATTTACCTCATCGACATGGCGTACCCACTCAGAGATGGCATACCCACTCAGTGGGATGATAGCGTCTTCGGTGTAATAGCAGGAAGCAAGGAATTTTTTTGCATCCTATAGAAGTGACAGCCGTGACACAGCTACTCGATTGATTGTAACCTTCTCTTTCCCTTTTCCTGCTAATCTTCCACTATCGTCTGAATTCATGCTTAAAAATACATTCTTGCATATTAATGGATAATCTTTCCAAAAGTAAAACATGCAAGAAATATAATCTTATTGCAGATGAACGAATAGTCATATTATTGCATATTAACTAAAAATCTTATCGAAGAGTAATATACTCCTGCAGCAGGGTTGGAATTTCAAATGACAGACACCCATCAAAATTGCCAGTAACAAACAAAATCTATTCTAAGCCATATTTTGATGGTATTGGCAAAATATTAGCTGTATTTGACATGTAAATTAACTAATGATGAGCATTTACCTGTTAAATTCCATCCCTGCTCTTGCTACGTGAGGTTTTCTCCCATCGAAAAGTGCGCATTCCAGAGTCAAACAGAAGTACTGGGGCTGAGGCGAATACATCTAATAAGGCAAGTAGCTTTGCATTTCGGTGAGAAACTTGATCTTTGTCTTTGGTGGTTGTCCTATTGTAAGGAGAGCTTTGTACTGCAATAGTGAGATTGAGGACAAAAGTGATAACTCGAGTCAAATAAAAAAGTTTAAAAATAGTAATATTATTGCATATTAACGAAAAATCTAATCAGGACAAAGGTGATAACTCCAGTCAAATAAAAACTTTAAAAATAGTAATATTATTGCATATTAACGAAATTTTTTATCACAGAGTAAACATACTCCTGGCACCTGATGACCGTTAGATCTTTAATAGCTCAAGATCCAATGATCATCAAACTTGCTTGAGCTACATTAAATGCTCTGCAGCTCAATGAATAGCTCTTGCCCCTGTTATGTGAGGTTTTCTCCCATGGAAAAGTGCACCTTCCAGAGTCAAGGAGAAGTACTGGGCCTAAGGGGAACACGTCTAATAAGGCAAGTAGCTTCGCATTTCGGTGGGAAGCATGATCTTTGTCTTTGGTGGTTCTCCTATTGTAAGGAGAGCTTTGTACTGCAATAGTGAGAATCAAGACAAAAGTGATAACTCCATTCAAATAAAAAGTTTAAATTCCAAGGATAGCTTTGTACTGCAATAGTGAGAATCACGACAAAAGTGATAACTCCAGTCAAATAAAAAGTTTACAAAGTTTGTTCATGGGAGAGAATTGGAACATCTAGAAGCTTTCCCACGAGCGGAATCGTCGTAGCTTTTGACTGTCCCCACTTCCTCACTAAATTCCTATCTGAAGAAAATAAATTGCTCCCCGACTCGCTCCCTCTCTCGCCAAGTAGAGAGTCTCGAAACTATCTAGAGTAGTTTGCCGACAGATGTACCATTTTCTGGTGATATCACATACAAAGAACTTTGAATCTCATAAATTTCATATACTCTATCGGTCTTACTGGTCACTTCAAGGTGTTGGGTAATAAGTGGAAATGGAATAACCATCTAATTTGCAGACTTTCTACGTACAACTTGTTTATCAAATTTTTTTAAATTGATAATATTATCAGAAATGTTACAATCAAATTAAAGGTTGTGTGGACATCGAAACTGTAAATATCTGTTTTATATCCATCCATATCACTTCATTATTTTTCTTTCTCACCTGATATACTTGCTTTCTGATCAATTTATAATTGAAAAAAATAACAGTTCAAGTCCTCGTCTTTCTTTTGCCCAGCTTACATTTGGAAATGGCCACCGTAATTTCTGCCCCCATTCATTGCAATCTCACGTTTCCTTTCCTCTGAAATTTATTGTTATATGTCCTGTTCATTTTCAAAATGAGTGCAATAGTGTGGAAGAAACAAAGACTCAGAGTGTGGAAGAAACAAAGACTCTAGAACTATTCTCTTTTGTACGAGCACGATAACTCTCGTTTTTTATCTTGTTTATTGGATTCTTCCCCTGGCATAAAACAAGGAATATAATATTGTAGGTACAAGACGTTCAATGTAGATTTAGAAGAGAAGAATCACAACAAGTAAGCTTGCACATCACATAATGAATATATGCCATGTTCTTGTATCAGTTTATACTTCAAATCCGTCTTCATGCATTCTAGACACTAAAAATTCCAAAACACTTAACGTAAAAGAACATGTTAACTGAATTGATCCATACACAAATCATACTGAATTGATCCATGTACAAACCACACCACTTTGCGAGGTGCTCCAGCTTAGATCATCCAGATCATCCATTTAGTTGAGAAAGATAATTTTACAGGTATTGGAGAACTTGTTCAAGATCAAAATATTAGAGATAATACATGAGTTAAAACATATAAGGCCGTTAAGGATAGCTTGTCACATATTAGGTTCTCATTCAATTACATCTCTAAGCTTCAATTACCCTAGTTTCTACATATTTTGCTTCAACAATTCACAAAGTCATCCATAATCTTTCAAAGTATTCTTTCACTAAAATCATGCACTAGTCAACAACCATTATTCAAGCACATCAAAGTTTTTATTGGATCTTTGTAATGATTCCAAACTACTTTCAAAAAAATAAAAGTACAAAAAGAGTTATAGGCATACTTAGCAAGACCTTCACACAAAGCAATCCACATTATTTGAAGCTCCCTTGGGAATGAAGGTTCTTTCAGAGAAGGCCTATTAGCCTCTTATTCACATTCTCTTGATATTTAGAAGGAGTGGTGGGATTTTCCACGCTCATAATTGATAGGTCTCATGATTCAAATGGTCCAAATTTAACTAGGTTTTATTATCTCAGCCACTTTAAAGCTTCGTTTCAATGTTCTAAGAGACAAATATGTTATTTATAAGTCAACTACAATGTTTAGGTCATAATTGACCTCCTAATCATCTCTTTATTTCTATAGGGAACATTGGTTCCCTTTTGTATTCTTTCCTTAATTTTATGAAAGCTCCTCTAGAATTACATTTAAGAAGTAAATAATCGTTGTGCATGCCACTATTGAGGAACTCTAGCACTCGTCAGGTGTGCATTGTTGAGTATTTTGAAGTATTCTTTGCTCATCCATGAGCCTATCATTTTGTTGTTTCTTTCATTATCTTGTTAAAGTCCACCTAGTTTGGATATGATGTTGTTAATTAACCTAATATAGTTGCTATGGAAATTACAAGGAATTTAGGTTCTAGTTAAGTTCTAACTAGATTTTATGCATTATAATACAATTCAAGTTTCACCCATAACCATTTCAAATTCTGTTAATGTAAATATCTCCCTATGCTTGTATAGTTCCTAGGATATAATAATTTAGTGTGTTGTAGATATTATGAGGTACAATACACTTCAAGTTTTATGCATAACCAATTCAAATTGTCTCAAGGGTGAGTGCACAAAGTTGAGGGACCTTTTAGATGCAATGGTAGAGTGAAGTCAATCACTCTTTATCCATAAATAAGAAATCATCCCAAGCAATCTCGACCTTGCCAAGCATAGTCCCAAGGATTCCAACAAGCATGCCAATTAGGATAGTAGAACAAAATGTGCTCCCGCTTTACTGAAGTAAATCGTGCTCCCATTTTTCTTTGAATAAACGTGCTCCTGTTTTTAAAAACTTGTTTTTTTGTTAAAACAAGACAATCCCATCATTTTCGCCACAACGCAGTGCTGTTGGAGCTTGGACGGAGTAGAACGTGAGTGGGTGAAAACGTTTTGGGTGAGCCAAAGCCATCCACCACCACCTTTGGATCAACCTCATCTTTCTGAGGTATTTTCCTCAAATCTTCTCGTCTTTTGTCCCTAAATTCGTTAATTTATTTGCCCTAATTTAAAATTAAACCAAAATATTTAATTTATATTGCCAATTGAAACTGATGGAAACCAAAACCCCAATGGAATTGTCCAAGGGAAACAAAACCCCCAATTTAATCATAAGAAATCAAATAATTTGACTATTTACCAAAATTCATACCAAAAATTCACATGCCTAATAAATTTCACTATTTTCACAATTCTGCATTTAAAGTCACTAATGGGTATATAGAAAGAGGCCATAGAACTAAAATAACATCAAGTGGAATCCATACATGGCCCAAATTACATATAAGCAAATATCTGCTAAATAAACTTTGGAGTACAAAACACATCACGCTACAACAAATAATTACATATCTAACAAAATCGTTGTGTATAATGGGATTTTCATCAATAGCACATTATGCCACCTATTCTAGGGTCTAGCCATTGCTTCTACCCACAATTTGGGAGCTGGTCCTGCAAGGTCATTAGTCAACACGTCACAATTTCGATCAAACTTCATAATCCAATCCTTAAAATAAGCTAGAGGAGCTTCCCAATCAACATATGGACATAGGAAATTTTATGTACACATGCATATGGAAATTGGAATTAATACTTTAATTTAGGACATCAATTTAAAATGAAAAAAATGTTTAATGTTTATTCTTTACTGTAATATTCAATATCAATTTTAAAATTTAAATAATAGATTTAGTTTATGTTGTTATTTGTTGTCCATTAGTTATACACTTTTCAGTGCTTAGAGATGTCATTATATCATGTGTTTATTTTTCTAATGATATTTTATTCGAATTTATGATTGCACTGGCTACTATGGATAAAAATGTTGAGATATTGAGGGTTATTGGCCATCGTACAGAGATTTTTTCTTCCTGGAGGGGTGGAGGTGATCTCCACCGCTCCTTATCAGACTCATTGTTGACTATTGTTGATACGATCACAATATTGAACAACGTTTTATATAGCATCGGATCCTACAAGGAGAGGAAAAGACAAGAATGCGTTGATGGGTTGATCTACAACGAGGTAAAGAAGCTAAAAATAACAAAATAACACATCTATGCATTTTTATAGTGCCTGGGACAGATGACATTCCAGAGAGCACCAGGCCACATATTTCCATTAAGTGGTGCACCTTTGCACCCATTAGAAACCATTGGATGGATAGATTGTACATGGTGCTTGACATTCCCCCACACAACAACAGCGAAGTACCATTGTACTTCCTCCGAAATTTGTATGCATAGTTTGTGATGGGGAAACATGTAATCTATTTTGACATGTTGGGCTTCCAGGGAGTTGGTAGGGGGATTCTGCAACACCACCCCAATTCTAGGCATAGAGATTCCAATCCATAGATACATGCACCTCGTGCCCACCGACTGAGGGAATACATCCCTCCTACACATGATATGGTTTCCTAGACACAGGAGGCATTTATAACTCTAGCTGAGATGGTTTCTTGACACACGACTACTATTGAATTGACAACAGCCGCTTCCTCTTTTGGGGTACAACCACCAGCTTCTCATGGTAGAGGAACATCTATTGGTGCGGATAGAATGACATCCCATGTTCCTTAGAGCAAGCCACACGTATGCACAAAATGTGGTCCATCCTGTTATGGTCCTGGACCAAGACATGGTACCTCTACAATGACTGGTGGTCAGGTAAGGACATTGTTAAAACTCTATTATTGTTCAATTTTTAATTTTTCCATACTATATGTAACATATTAAGAGATTCGTAATATATGGAATATTTACTTTTGCAGGAGATTGGTGCCTCTCAGGGGGTGATATTGCACCCGGTTTGGTTGTATCCAAGGCCCAAACAGCCAACATTGAGGTAATATTTAAACATTTGTCATTTTGTTAATACATATCATTTTTTTAGTTCATGTTTTAGTCTTGATTAATTTTTTAAATTGTCTAATATTTACAATTTTTGAAGTTGTAGGAACCCAATTTAGAACTTGATGTTGGATACATTGATCTAAGCAAAATACTCCAAGGTGGAAGTTATGATTATCTGAAGAATGTAAGTACATGGTTAATGAATCTTGTTCGAATTATTTAAATTTCTTAGTGTACACTCCTTTATAGATTGCTAATATTTATAATTTTTAAACTTGCATATGCTTTCTGCATCTGAAGAGAGGAAATAAATTGCTGGAAGCGGTCACTCCCATGGGGGAGATATGTTCCAATTGTTTACACCAGATGACCCTCTTCCTTGAAAAGAGCGGGTGTCCATGAGGATCAACCTACTCATCTCATGGTAATGTACACACTTCCAATGGTAGATGCTAGTTACCTTTGAATTCAGTTTACAGCTAGTTTTTCTTAATGTAATTTTTGTTATTTTATAGCATGAAGATGTAGAGTCATCCGTTCTAGACCTTAGTGGGGTTGTTGATGCTACGATCAGTGCGGCATCTATAATAGGGATAAGTCACACTGAGGTACATTTACTTGAATATTTGTAATTGTACAGTTCATTTGTATTGTTTTTGGACATGCACGATATCTAACTATTTTATCATTTGGTGAATGTAGCCACACTATACCACATTATTTTTAAAAATTTAAAATAAAAAATGTAGGAACAATCAGACAATACAATGTAGAATCGTCAATGGAAATGAAGTACAAGTCTTTGCACCAAGAATCCCATCCGATTCTAATACCGACACCGAATCATAATGAAGGACGATATTAGGAAAATACTCAAGCTTTGAGGACAAAGATTTTCCCAAGGGGAAGGAAATGTTGTGAATATTTAATTAAATATTATTAATTATAAATACTTAGATTATTAGGCTACTAGTGAAAGGGCATAACCCTTCACTATGTTGGCTCAAGCCGTATAAATGCGAGATTATTATACATTTGTGTCCATCATCTAATACATTATTCTTATTTATCATCCAACATGAAAGTCGGATTCTACTATTAAGAGTCCAACTGGATACAGTTGCTTCGGATTCAAAGTCCAAATAGGTAGCTAATTTTCTCAAAAGATTCCACATGACCAATTTCAAAGCAACAACATTTCCTTTCCTATTTGGCACCATATTGGAAGAACGAGTTTCACATGAACTATATCAAGGAACTTGTGCACAAATGATCATCACAATGCATTATCCCATGATTATTTCACACTAACCAAAAGCACGAACCCTCTTCTTAATTTCATGGAACCATTTTGCTGCTTCTAGAAGTTTCATTGTGTAAGCAATAGAGCTTCCCTGATCATGGGTGACCTAATTAGATCCTATTTTTCCATTGAGTTCCCATACTGAGTGCCCTTGTTAATTCTTTGATTCCCTTGTAGTCCCACCATGCATTCAAAAAGAAACCTCGTGTTTTTTTATCTTTCATGATTTCTGTCTCCCTTAGGGATTCCCATTTTACATAAAGTTGTGAATGCATTGCATGTGTCGACTCTCCTTATTGAGATTAATGTCAGTTATGTGATTCACTTTTATAATTCATCCATTGTGGACTTGTCTCAATCCTATCCAACAAAAGTCTCATATTTATTATTTACAACTTTATTATCCCATAACTGAAAGGAAACATTCCCTTGACTGTCCTTATCCAGCATGTGCTTCCTTCCATTGAGCATAGGTATGTTCCACTTCTTGGAAATAGTTTGCTTGCTCATGACACTAGTTTCCTCTTTATTGTAGTATAAGCATATTTTATTTTTTAGTCAAGCTTCCTAATATGAAAAAGACTAAGAAAATAAAAATAAAAAACATAAAAATTCAGACACCGAATGATATTGTCTTATATTGGGAGTTGTCATGTCGCCTACAAACGAAGCACAGTTCATGAGTCTAATCAAAATGGGTTTGGTTTCTAGAATCACCTTAGGATTTGTGCCCATTATTTACAGCTTTATCCACCAATTGGTTAAGATTCCAATAATTATGGAGCCTCTGTTGATGCCTTTTGGGTCACATAGTTGTCCCAAATTGCGTATTGAGCCTATTCTTCCTAAATGACTCCATCTTTCTCATGCTATTGCTCAAGGTAAGTCTTTAGACTCAGTCGTTCATTTCTCAGTTATATTGACTTGACATGTCGGCCATTCCCGTTACATCATAGATTTGTGGTTCTAGATGGCACCCGGAGCCAAAGTTTATCATTTGTAGGTGACCTTGGAGTCAACAGATGACATCTCATCAGTGGTCATTGACTAAGTGGTGTCATTGTGTTCGACAAAAATAACTAAATATAAATAGTATATGAAAACCCTAATACTGTTTTTTGGTATAAATAACTAACCATCTCTCGTATAAGGAATCACATTGGCCTATTTTCAATCTGAGAGGATAGGGTAGAAAGGGTTTGTCTGTTTACTACTTTTTTTACAACAATATACAAATATGTGGTTTTATTGTTTTTATAGTCTAATATTCAATCTTGACTGTTCATCGAATTGATTTATTTTATATCATAGCATTTTATATTTAAATCCTAAAATTCTATATGGAAATCTTAAGGGAATTTTTTTTCCAAGAGCTAAACACAAAAATATTTTCACTCTTTTGATCAGTTATTAAGGAAAGTTCTAATAGATATCTATGGCAATCAAAGGCCCTAAATAATTCGTGGTGATGGAATGTGGGAATTAAAATCTAGTAGAAGACTATATGATCTACAAAGTACTGTAATACCCCGGTTCTGACCCCATTTGCATTAAAAGATACATGATGTATATTTTGTAATTAATCATGGTGTGGAGCTAAAGGCAAAAGCCCCACCATCGATTTGGTTGTGTATGTTTCGGCAATAGGGATCATTGTTGAGGGTATATCGTTCTATCCGGCACATTATAGTTTTGGCATCATGTAAATATGCACATCAATTAAATAAACCTACAGCCAGCTACGACGGTGCAATGTTAAATGAAAAGGGCATGATTCCTAAGGTTAAGGGGGGCAATTGTCTAACCAGTGGGAGCCATTGGGAGTTTCCATGTGTCGACCACCCATTAAAATTCTGTTGTTTGATTAGTTGGGAGCAATTATGGCTGGGAAGTGGTGGGTGGTAGGACTGCCAGTATTTGCCCCACATACACTCCACCAGCGAGCTCTCTCTTCTCACGCGGAGGGCAGGAGGACAGTCACCACTCTCTCCACTCTTCCACTCATGGTTTTGTCTTGACCATCTCACCCAAGCAGGGGTTTTCTCTGTTCACCTTCTCATGTGCAGGAAGTTCGTAGGGTATTCCTCATGCAGAGGGGAGATAAAAGGATCCATGATTCTATGTGGGGGGGTTTGTTCTCCCTTCTCTCGAAAATTGCTGGTTTGTGGATCTGTTCTTCATCTCGTTCATGCAAGGGATCATTTTCCCTTTTCCCATTATCAGACTTTGTAAGCCATTCACGCCAGGGGCCATGTGTATGTGTGTTACTCTCACGGATTTGTGGTCTACGTCCCTGTTTTTCCCTTATCTAGGATTAAGAATCAGACTTCTCTTTTGTTTTTGGGCTATGTAATGTTTCCGTGGCATAGCCGTGAGATCGGTTGTTGTTCTTCTCCTGAAACTATGGCTTGTAGTGGTTTTCCCCCAAGTTGTTCGTTGCTTTGAATGCAATCATATTTTGGGTGCTGCTGAGTTGTTTTGGCCACACTAGGACCAAGAACAACTTGAATCATCTATTTTGACTTGAGTTGTCTTCACCTTTTCATTTGGGGTTGTCACCCTGCTGTCTTTATCTTCATCATAGAGCTGTGAGCTACTTGTTTTACTACGAGTATGCAGTGGTTGGTCTTCGGACTATTTAGAGTAGGATTAGAGGTTGGGCATGCTTGATAAACCTGGTGTTTGGGAGCCACTGAGACAGATTTAGATTGCTGGATTTCTTCTCCACAACCCTTGTAGAGTATTGGAAAGGGAATTCAGGGCCTAAGGGACTGCAAAGTAGAGAAAGGACTGATTCCTGGTGTTGGGTGTGTGGATGTCTTAGAAGTCAGGTTAGCTCTGGTGTAGGCATCCTTAGCTCTCCATTGAGACCACCAGCTTAGCATTTAGCCTTTCCTAGCTCCATGACAGCCTGATAAACCCAGCCGTGTTGACTTGGCTATTTTGTGCAACCTTGGCTATGTGTAAGCCTGCTTTGACCCTTACTCCTTGGGGAATCATGCCCAGCTCGAGGGTGGCAGTGTTTCTGAGAGATTGAGGAGCACGCTGGCGTATGGTTGGGTGGAACATTGCAGCAACGTAGCTAGTTGCGGGACGAGATATTTATAAGAGAAGTGTTCTTGTCCATTTTGCTTCTGCATTTACTTTTACTGTCTAATGTCTAATGAATCAGGATGAACATGTTGATGCTGGAATGTATATGTTGCTTCTGTTGTATGTTGAGTAACTACGCATCCATGTATGTTTTATACATCTTAGAATATTTTATGTTTTAAGCATTTTATTTCATCTTTATATGCATGTTCTTGTTCATGGGGCTAGTTGCCCTGAGATTTTTGATGGTTTGGTAGTGTCCTCTTTGTTGGTCGGAGGGTCGAGGATGTCACAGTGTGGTATCAGAGCAAAGGTTACAGTATGAGCCTGAATGGGCCGTCAAGATGCAGTGACAGAGTGTATGTTGCAACACTTGGGCCTCAGAGGGCCATGATCAATAGCTAGCAGAGGCAGGTTTCTTACTTCCCAAAAGAAACCAGGAGAAAATGGGTGAATGACAGGAAAATTCATCAAATTTTTCTAAGTGCCAAAATTGTCGACTCATCGGAAAACTTAATGAGAAGTTCTTCTGATGCAGCAGACGAGATAGTATGAAGGTCACTCGACGGACGACAATCGAAAGAAATTTGAGGAAAGGTTTTGCGTTCGTCGGCCGTCGACTCATCGAAGGACTCAGTGAGAAGATCCTCCGATATAGTAGAACAAATAGGCTAAAGCTCACCCGACGTCAGAGGAAGGAAAATTGCGAAATTCCTCTAAGTGTTCGTCAGCCATCGACAAAACTTAGAGGATGTGAGTGCCAAAATGTCGGCGGAAGAAACAAGATGATAGTGGGTTGAACAACTGACAGTGACACCGGAGAGGAAATTTTGGAAAAAAAAATTGAAGTAGTGAAATCATCGGCGATGATTAGTTGATCGCATCACCGAATAGACAATGCCCTCTTTCTCTTCTGGGGTACAACTAGAAGACTGTATGATCTAGTAAGTACATAATGCCCCCCAACTAGAGAACGATGAGGCCCTAATGTATATGTCTCCTTGAACTCTTGGAGAAACAAATTGATAACAGCTAGGTTTTTCGATAGACTCGAGAATGAGATTGCGAGTGAGACTTTTAACAAATTCATAACCCAATTAAAAAAGAGCAATAATATAAGTGGAGGTAAGGCAAGTTGGGATGAAATATTTTTCTCATGTCAGCGAGTATCATGTTCAAGTGACTTGTTAGACACATAACACATTTCCGAATTGGATAAGTCAATTTGCAACTGCATCTGTGACTTGTCTTCATCTTCTGTCAACTTCTATTTTGTTAGTGATGGAGTTTTGTTCATCCTTGTATATATGCTTTAGTGTACCCAATTGTGGCGTGATGTAGCATGAGCTTTAAATCTCCAAAAAAAATTAATCATATTTTGAATATAATACAAAATCTCCTTGAGTTATTGTGCATTACTTCTATATTTTCTTCCTTACTGTTTTATGCATGAGTATGATCATTAAAGCTACACAGTTTAATATACAGTGATATTTATTAAAGTGAATTCAATGCACACCAAATTACTATAGCAATCCTTGATTTTATGAGGTACTTCTCTCAAACTCACGAATCTTGCATAACCCTTCTAGGTTAGCAATGTAAGCAACAATCGCTTCTTGCTGGTATATCTTTATTACTCCTAAAATATCTTTATTACCCTTATCTTCTTGATAGGCTCAGTTTTATTATTTTTATCTATATTTCTCATGCACTCATGGGACACATTTCTTACCCTTCCCAAGGACTATAATCGGCCTATTCTTTCGACGCAGATATTATTTTACGATTTTTTGCCAAAGTGGCTTCTTTTTTCTTTCATTAAACATTGTGAGGTCTTTCACTCATATTTATGACACACATATCATCTTATATTATGACAATATTTTTCTATATGTCCAACAAAATTACATCTAGTTCATTGATTCTTTCTTTTGCGCAAATCAATTCCTCTTCTTTGACTTCCATTTGTTTCTTCAAGGCTTCATGCATATCCCAATCTATTTGACCCGTTTTTTTGTTTTTTCTCAGTTGTTCCTTTAGCACTTTGCTATCTTTTCTTGTTTCTTCAAATCTTATAGAGAGCTAACCAGTTCTCCTTCCTAGTCGACATCAATAGTGTTCTATGAACCCTTAGGTTGTATCTACATCGACATAAATGATTCTATTAGAACTTGCTTGTATTTACCACCTGCAATTGGAACGAGGCTCCAACATCCAAGAAATCAAATAATTTGATTATTTACCAAAATTCATACCCAAAATTCACATGCCCAATGGAAACCAACATCCTTTTTTATTTGACTTGACATGTCGACCATGCCTGTTACATCACAGAGTTGTCAGTTGTGTTCAACGAAAATAATTAAATATAAATAGTATATGAAAACCCCTTATACTATTTTTTGGTATAAATAGCTAAACCATCTCTCCTATAAGGAATCACATAGGCCTACTTTCAAGTTGAGAGGATAGGGCAGAAAGGGTTTGTCTGTTTACTACTTTTTTTACAACAATTTACAGATGTGTGGTTTTATTGTTTTTATAGTCTAATATTCAATCTTGATTGTTCATCGAATTGGTTTATTTTATATTTAAATCCTAAAATTTTATATGGAAATCCTAAGGGAATTTTTTTTCCAAGAGCTAAACACAAAATATTTTCACTCTTTTGTTCAGTTATTAGGGAAAGTTCTAATAGATATCTATGGCAATCAAAGGCCCTAAATAATTCGCGGTGATGGAATGTGGAAATTAAAATCTAGTAAAAGACTATATGATCTAGCAAGTACATAATGCCCCCCAACTAGAGAACGATGAGGCCCTAATGTAGATGTCTCCTTGAACTCTTGGAGAATTAAATTCATAACAATTAGGTTTTTCGATAGACTCGAGAATGAGATTGTGATTGAGACTTTTAACAAATTCATAACCCAATTAAAAAAGAGAAATAATATAAGTGGAGATAAGGCAAGTTGGGATGAAATATTTTTCTCATGTCAGCAAGTATCATGTTCAAGTGACTTGTTAGACACATAACACATTTGCGAATTGAAGAAGTCAATTTGCAACTACATCTATGACTTGTCTTCATCTTTTGTCAACTTCTATTTTGTTAGTGATGGAGTTTTTTTCATCCTTGTATATATGCTTTAGTGTACCTAAATGTGGTGTGATGTAGCATGAGCTTTAAATCTCCAAAAAAAAAAATCATATTATGAATATAATACAAAAGCTCCTTAAGTCATTGTGCACTACTTCTATATTTGCTTCCTTACTGTTTTATGCATGAGTATGATCATTAAAGCTACAAAGTTTAATATACAGTGATATTTATTAAACTCAATTCAATGCACACCAAATTACTATATCAATCCTTGATTTTATGATGTACCTCTCTTAAACTCACGGATCTTGCATACTCCTGAAATATATTTATTACCCTTATCTTCTTGATAGGCTAAGTTTTATTATCGTTATCTATATTTCTCATGCACTCATGGGACACATTTCTTACCCTTCCTATGGACTATAATCGGCCTATTCTTCCGAGGTGGACATTATTTTATGATTTTGTGCCAAAGTGGCTTCGTTTTTCTTTCATTAAATATTGTGAGGTCTTGCGCGCATATTTATGACACACATATCATCTTATATTATGACAATATTTTTCTATATGTCCAACAAAGATACATCTAGTTCCTTGATTCTTTCTTTTGCGCAAATCAATTCCTCTTCTTTGACTTCCTTTTCTTTCTTCAAGGCTTCATGCATATCCCCAATCTATTTGACCTGTTTTTCTATTTTTTCTCAGTTGTTCATTTAGTACTTTGCTATCTTTTCTTGATTTCTTCAAATCTTATAGAGAGCTAACCAGTTCACCTTCCTAGTCGACATCAATATCGTTCTATGAACCCTTAGGTTGTATCTATATCGACATAAATGATTCTATAACACCTTGCTTGTATTTACCACCTGCAATTGGAACGAGGCTCCAACATCCTTTTTTTATTTGAACCAACAGAAAGGATGTTACAACTACTTCATTATATTCTCGAATTCGAACCTCCATTTCCCATTGGAGGTATATAAATTGAGCCATTGTGAAACATTAGAGGAAGAAAAGCTTGGAGAGTAAAGAGACTATAACAAAAATTTTCCCCATTTTTATATGCTTGAGTCTGCATCGCTTTGTCCTTTTTGATAGAACCATTTGTATTCCTGTCGCAAGCTTGTCATTGTCTTTGTGAGATTTTATTATTATGGGGGATTTAAGTGATTGAGGATTGGGTGGAGGGAGTTGGTTTCTTTGTTCTGACGAGGTGCCAACAGAGGTTGTCACATTGTATCTTTGTTTTATTTTAATAGAAATATCAATTTCTTGTCCAAATTTCATGTGCAATTATGTATATTTCTATTCATGGGTGTAATTGTTTTATAAATGTTTAAACAAAATATGCTAGATTGAATGCTAACACTTAGTATATCATGCTTGGATATCTATTTTTTGTTGAGGGAAAATTGTAGGGACAAGATTTTGGATATCTACATACATAAATCAAAATATAATAGGAATTTGCACATAACAATATTGAATTGAATTTATAATATTTTTAATCACTAATTAATCTCCAAAGAAATAATCATTGATCCTTAAATAATTCCTTTCGTGACAGGAAAAGATGTCAGATCTATATTGATGCAATGAAATAAGATGCAACAATTGCCTCTTCAATGCTTGGTACCTTGTGAGGCTAGGTTCCTCTCTGATTGATTCACAATCCCACTTCCAACCAAATAAGCTCCCAAATGTACTAGAGATAGATACCCCACAAGATGAGTGAGAGGATATGTTTTAAAAGTGAAGTATGGCCAATAGGTAAAAATTTAGGATTTTTTTAAAGGTGGGTTAATATTTTATAATAATTAAATATAAAGGGTATCTGAAAACCTTAATAATATTTTATAATATTTAAATATAAAAGGTATCCGAAAACCCTAATACTATTTTTGCGTATAAATAGCCAAGCCATCTGGAGTAAGAAATCACATTAGCCTACTTTCAAGCTGAGAGGATAGGGCAGAAAGGGGTTGAAAGGGGTTTTTACAACAATTTACAAGTATGTGGTTTTATTGTTTACTTTCTTTTTACAAGGCAATTTACACTTTTGTGGTTTTATTGTTTTTATAGTCTAATAATCAATCTTGAAAATGAGAGACAAAAGGATTTGCACTTTTTCTGCTCACTTATTAGGGAAAGTTCTGATATAACAATAACTCGTGAATTAGTGATGAAGCCCAATGGGGTGAGTCTCTTTGTTACAATAGGCCAATGACCAACCCTACCGCGTCCGTTTTGAACATGCTCAGACCTTAAGAGAGATAATACATGTCTTTAACCGTTAGGTCCACTCAGATACTCTAAAATCCTTAGACCTTAAGAGAGATAACACGTGTCTTTAACCATTAGGTCCACTCAGACACTCTAAAAACCTTAAATAATTAGGGGTGAGAAAATGTGGAAAGTAACATCTAGTAGAAAACTTTATGGATCTAGCAAATACAGAACGTCCCCCAATTAGAGAACAAGAGAACAATGAGATCCTCATGTAGATGTTGCCTTGAACTCTTGGAGAAACAAATTCATAACAGCTAGGTTTTCCGATAGACTGGAGATTGAGATTGTGATTGAGACTTATAACAAATTCATAACCCAGTTAAAAAAGAGCACTAATCTAAGCGACGGAAAGGCAAATTGGGATTAAATATTTTCGTCATGTCGGCGAGGATCATGTTCAAGTGAGTCGTTAATGACAGAACATCCTTCTCCAGCCAGAAGTACCGGTATCATGGGCCCAGAGGAGAAAGCACATATTCTCTGCTAATCTATGTAGCTGCGATAATTTAACCCGGATTTGATATAGAACAAGTGGGAATGCCAGTAATCTCATTTCTGAGTTGTATAATTCGTTTAGTTCATCTAAATGGCAACCGAGAGTAAAGTCCCGTCGAGCGCGGGATTGTTCTTCTATAAACGAATAGGGCCACCACATTAGGAATAGTATAGAAATTACCAGGAGGGCATTGGAGACATCGATCATGAGGCAAACTTATTCATTCATGCATTAGTACTGAATCCTGCATCATACGGCTCACGAGCCACTCCGGCATCATACGGCTCCGTTCTTGGTTTGTTGGATTGATTTCCCGTCAGTCCCAGCATTCAAGGTAGCTTATATGAGTAGGGGACGGAAATACAGACAAGGAAAATGAATTATGTGATTGGCCAGGGCCTATTCCTATCTATAATGGGTCTGCTAAGTTGCTGTAAAATAAGAAAATGAATTATGTGATTGGGTGGATCTGCTGCCTATTCCTATCTATAAGGAAGGCTGCTTTCATGGGTCTGCTGAGGTTCTGTAAGTCAGTAAATTTGTGGCAGTTTTCTTAAATTGAGAATGCTTTCCATTTAAAACTGAGAATTCTTATATTAACATATTCGACTGTAAGAGTGAGAAAGACGATGCTTGCAGGTGTCCTCGGATTTGAGTATTGGCAATAGGACAAGCACCAAAGACAAATATCACACTTCCCACGGAAATGTCAATCGACCTCTTGCCTTATTAGACAGTTTCCCCTTAGCCCCAGTACTTCTGCCTGGCTATGGCAACCGCACTTTATCATGGGAAAAAACCACATCGAGCATGATTATATTTTACTATTTGATAAGATTTTTCATTAATATTCAATAATATCATTATTCCTTATTCTGCAATAAGATTATATTTGTTGCTTGTTTTACTGATTCGTTCATCGGCAACAATGTTTTTTTAAGCGCCGATTCAGTTTTATAAGTCACATATAGATAGTTTCTTTTGCATTTACGTTGACAATCGGGATGTACGGACTGCAGAGGGAGATTAGCAGGAAAAAAGGAAAGTGAAGGTTACAATCAATCGAGTAACTGTGTCACAACTGTCACTGCTATCAAATGCCATGAAATTCGCTCTGTCACGGCTGCTGCTATCGAATGCCAACATATTTTCTGCCTCCTCTTATTACAACTAAGACGCGACCATCCCACTGAGTGAATACCGCCATGTCGATAAGGTCAAAAATGATGTAGAGGAAGAGGGCGCTGGCATCGTCTTGGAACAACACTGTAGAGCATGAGGGCGCTCGGATCATCATGGAACAACACTGTAGAGGAAGATGGCGCTCGGATCATCATGGAACAACAGTGCCGAGGAAGATGGCGCTGGGTGAAAGAGCGTGGTCCAAGGAACTATTAATGCATCATCATGCAACAACACAGTTGATTCCAACAGGATCATCCCACTGAGCTTCTTAAAGAGCAACACCGCAGGGATGATACCATTGGAATCAGCATGACGATGCATTAAGGGTTCCTTGGAGCGCCCTCTTCCTCCCAGCGCCTTCTTCTACAGTGTTGTTCCATGATGATCCTAACGCCCTCTTCCTCCCAGCCCTATCTTCCTCTACAGTATTGTTCCATGATGATCCGAGCGCCCTCTTCTTCCCAGCGCCCTTCCTCTTCCTATATCATTCTGGACCAGATCGACATGGTACATTGAGATGGGGTATCTATTGGTTCCCTCTTTTCTTGGATATAGAGTACACATTCAGTGAGATGGGATGGTTAGTTGAGATAATATAACAAAACAATACTATGGATAAATAGTATAGGTCTGAAAATATTAAGCAACCATTCCACTAAGTGGATACCCCGTGTGGATACCCATGTCCAAGAAAAGAAGATCATTTCACTCAATAGATACCCTATATCGATTATATCGATGGGATCAACCGTAATGATGAAAAAAAAAGCTGAGAAGAAGAGGACTCTCTTTCTTCCAGCGCCCTCTTCCTCTACATCGTTTACCTCATCGACATGGCGTACCCACTCAGTAGGATGATAGCGTCTTCGGTGTAATAACAGGAAGCAAGGAATTTGTTCGCATCCGATAGGAGTGACAGCCGTGACACAGCTACTCGATTGATTGTAACCTTCTCTTTCCCTTTTCTTCCACTATCGTCTGAATCCGTGCTTAAAGATACATTCTTGCATATTAACGAATAATCTTTCCAAAAGTAAAACATGCAAGAAATATAATCTTATTGGAGATGAATGAATAGTAATATTATTGCATATTAACAAAAAATCTTATGAAAGAGTAAACATACTCCGTGCGCCTGCCAGAGTCAAGCAGAAGTATTGGGGCTAAGGCGAATACGTCTAATAAGGCAAGTAGCTTCGCATTTAGGTGGGAAACGTGATCTTTGTATTTGGTGGTTGTCCTAGTGTAAGGAGAGCTTTGTACTGCAATAGTGAGAATGAGGACAAAAGTGATAACTCCCGTCAAATAAAAAACTTTAAAAATAGTAATTTTTTTTTCCAAGAAAAAAAAGCGTAATTTTATTTCAAGCCGAAGCGATACAAAATTACATTCTATAGGTGCATATGCACAGCAGGAACAAGACCAAAGGTCTGCAAGAAAAGAAAAATAAAAACAAAGATATTACATAAATTTTCTAGGAGTTTGGGATTTTATAATAATTCTCTAGTTTCCCTTTCTTTTCTTTCTTCTTTGATTTTACTTCTATCCAACTCTTTACTCACCTGCTCCAGTGAAGGCCGTGCTGGGGTTTTGTCTTTATCGGAATCTGAATTTTCTGATTCATGTGCACGCTTTGACCTGGTTAAGGATGTAGCCGATAATTGCATGTTTTCCGTGTGTATTTCCTGTCCAGCATTTTGAGAATCTAAGGGATGTGCCATCATAGTTTTAGCTTTATGCCCTATTTCCTCATTGGCCTCCTTCGCTTTTCTTACTTCTCGTTCACTGTCCTCACCCTCCGAATCCTCATCAGTAGAGGGAGCATATTCTGCCTGCCATGTTTTCCCCTTTGTCTTCATCCCCTGTTTCTTTTTAGGAAACCTTTTTGCAAGTGGGCACGAGTCTTGTAAATGTCCTGTTAGATGGCAAAATCTGCATCTAAAGACAGTATTTTCATAGTCTAGTGCCTGAATCCATTTGTGCTTCTCAAATATCAGCTGGACTCGATCAGGAAGACCCTTGCTAAGGTCGATCTCCACACAGATTCGTGCATAAGTAAAAAGCCCTTGCTTGTTTAGATCTGTATCACTTTTAATGAACTTTCCAAGCAGATTGCCAATTTCTTCCAGGACTAAATGATGCCAGAGAGGAAGGGGCAGATTGGGCAGCCGTACCCATACCGGAATTTTGGTTACCACCATAGAGTTGGCATCAAAATCAGGAAACCAAGGGGTTAAGAAGAGCCCTGCTCTCCCCCAAAACCAAGGGCCCTGCTCAATGATCTTCTGATAGTCTTCCTGTGATTCAAACTGTACAACAAAAAATCCTTTGGAGCATAAAAGAATTTGACAATTTGTTGTCCAATTTGTGTAGATCCAGTTATGAAGATCATAAGAACTGGGCCAAAATCCATTAAATCGGCAAATGAGAGCATGAGTTTGAAGAATACTGAAGAGTTTTGTTACCTCTTGATTCTTGACCTCCAAGAATGGGATATCATCTGGTTTCTCCACTATATACGGCTTGGGTTGTGAGGATGGTGGTGCTACTGAAGACTGTGGCCCCTTTGAACAAGCTGCATCCTTGAATGAAGAGGGACCGGCTGTTCCTCTATTCCCAAACGTTCCTCCTCGCAAACGATTCATCACATACAGAGTAGAGTTCTTGTAAATCTGGCAATCCCTCAGCCTATCAGCCTCATTTAGTACTTTACCTCCGAACAGAATGTAGAAAGAAAGTCGGGAGTAACCCTCTCACTGTTCTATCATTGTTTTTATGGTCTCCCCTGTATCTTGAGCAGAAACCCACACCAAGATTGTTTTTCCTGAAAGGGTTTTTATAAAAATCTGGTATTTGACAACCTCTGTCCCAAAGCCAAGAGCTGAAAACTGTTCATGAGATTCATACATTTTTTCACCATATGGATAGACCAATAGGGGCCTAAAAGATCGCATGCAACCCGATCTCCAAGTTGATTCTCCGATTTTTTCACCAGTATAAGGACATGAAGCAATAAAATTTCGTTCATGCAGAAGAGAGTAAAAAAAAGAAAAAACCGCGGCCTGTATACTCGCACAGAGCTGTTCTATAGCCGCTCCACCGCGAAAATATAAAGTAATAAACCCTGCACCCGCACACCTGATGGCTGTATTAATGATATCTCGTTGCAGCTGATCCAGAACAATGATCGATTGGAAAGAGAACAGATGCCCGCCGCCTCTCCAAGACTCGCCGCTCCCAGATCTTCCAGTACTTAAGAAAACCAAATATTTATCTGATAAACATAGTTCCCAACTATGCTGGACTGTTGGGCCGCCTCCAGTGCCTGGCCAAAGCCGATGGCGATCCTTCTCAGCAGCTACCGGAAGAGCCGTCCCTGTGGATTCTCGGCGGCCAGGAGCCCCGGTGATAGCTAGGGCAGGGATTAGGTTTTTTGCAGAGCACATCTTTTTTGTCATGGTTTTAAAACAAAGTCTTTGGGAATAGTAATATTATTGCATATTAACGAAAAATCTAATTAGGACAAAGGTGATAACTTCAGTCAAATAAAAAGTTTAAAAATAGTAATATTATTGCATATTAACGAAAAATCTTATCAAAGAGTAAACATACTCCTGGCACCTACTATGTGAGGTTTTCTCCCATGGAAAAGTGCGCCTGCCAGAGTCAAGTAGAAGTACTGGGCCAGGGATCAAATTTGAAGGGCAGGGTCTTATTTCACTTTGAAGGGTTCTCAAAGATTAAACCTTTCAATGTTGAAGTGTAAAAATAATTCATTCTTTTCATTTGAAAATGTGATAATATATAAAAATTTCATTTATACAATGTAAATAAATATCAAAAATAGAAAAAAATATATACAAAGATCTCAATTGCTTTATATGTAACTGATCTTGAATTAACAAATAATGATAAACAACTTAAAACTTGTACAATAAAAGTATCTTTATGGGTAAAATCTATGATTTTAGTTTTAAGTTTCATTTTCACTACAGAAGGAATGCCTCTCATGATTTATGGAAGGTTCAAGACCTTTTTCTTCTTCACAAAACCAAAACCTGGAAGACATTGTTCAAGATCTTTTTCATCTTTTGCCCCGATCTTTCTGTCTTCAATTACATCTATTGTCAACTCGATGAACATAGTAATAATTGGGCATACCGTAACCACCTTATTTACATTTGGACTGAGGATGCCATTTACCTGAAAAAATAAGAAATTGTCATATTAATCAAAAAACAATAGTGTGCAAAAAGAAATGTCATATGCTATAACAATATCCGAATGACAAAGTGATCCATTTCATATGTTTATTACAATTTAATGCATTCCAAAAGTCTTGTGAATATGTTGATGGGTGAAACCAAACTTGCAAGCCTCCTTAAGGAAATGAATGGACATGATGACTTGCTCATTTTCTATATATAAATTCCAATGTATAAAGTGCCATATTTCATAGCTTTATTAGAATTTCATAGATGTCAAACTGCTTGTGAATATGATGAAAATTCAAACCAAAACCTGCTTGTGAATATGTTGAAAATTGAAACTAAAACCTAGAAGACATTGTTTTAGATACATACGTACATAGAACCAAAAACTTACCTTGAAAAAAAATCAAAGAAAAAGGACATACATAGAGCTAGATCACCATATGTTTGCATATAATTGAGCTTGTTAAACAACCACTCCACAACTCAATGGTTTTTATGCCCCAATCTTTCTGTATTGAATTACATCTATTGTCAACTTGATGAACATAGTAATAATTGGGCATACATCAACCACCTTATTTACATTTGGACTACAGATGCCATTAACCTGAAAGAAAAAAAAATGTCATATTAATTTGAAAACAATAGTGTGAAAAAATATATGCCATATGCTATAACAAAATCCAAATGACAAAGTGACCCATTTCATACCTTTATTACAATTTAATGGATTCCAAATATCCTGTGAATATGTTGATGGGTGCACCCATGGATTCCAAACTTGCAATCCTCCTCAAGGAAATGAGTTAATATGATGACCTGCTCATTTTCTATTCAATTGATATTGGGCATCTAGAGTAGTTATATTCCAAGTAATAGGTATATTCTACCACTGTTGTATTCCAAGTAATAGGAAGATTCTACCACTATTGTGCAGTGTGTGATGTAAATTTCCATTGTACAAGCATAAAAGAATGATTATTATAATGACGATATGTTACTTGAAACTGACCCATGGAACTTATATGTGTTAAAGTTTAGGGTTATATTAGGTTTTGACATAAAAACTATACTTTAATGCATAAACAAAATTAAACAAAGTTAGATTCAAAATAATACTGCTGCAATAAATCCAAACATAATTTGCATCTTTCTCAACTTTAACACTCCACTAATCAGTGCGTTAAAGTTGATCCTTGAGATGATTTAAATTCCATGTATAGTAACAATATTATAACTGATAAAAATAATAATAAAGTACATGAAATAACAACACTAAAGAACAGTAACAATACTAATCTAGAATTGTTTTGGATCAGCCTTATCCTCAGATACTTTTAGGTTCTAATCTTGTCACCGAAGGGACAAGTCACTTAAATGAACAAATGACGTACCTTGAGAGAGAGCTTAAGAGGGTTATAGTAGTAAGGATATAGATCTTAGATTCTTAATCAACATGAAGAGAAACTTCAATTATTTAATCAATATTTAGCAACAGTTCTTAAGAAGGCATGAAACATAGTCATACCCAGCAGTGACACACATTCATGCTCAAGAGAGACACTTCACAACAACAGAAAGGATATAGTCATGCCCAACAAGGAAGATACTTCAGAACCAACAACAGAGAGGATACAGTCATGCCCAGTAGGGAAGACACTTCACGACTAGTAGCAAAGAGGATAGAATCACAGGTCAGCAAGGAAGACACTTCATGGCCAACAACAAAGAGGATACGACCATGACTCAGCTCATGAAGGTTGTTTACAAATAGACTTATCAATCCTAAAACAATGAGACCCATGCTATAGTCCAAGAGAATCTCACATGTCATATTAACAACTTCTTAAAAAAGAACTTTGAATCAACCCAAAACAATCATGGGATAGATTCACATGTCAGCTGCAAAATGTCACAGTTCAGCAAGAAGAGACAACCTTAAACTTGAATCTGAAAAATCGAGGAATGAAGCAGTGAAACCTTAGCAGCATACTTATTGACATAAAGATGATATCTAACTTATATTATTACAATGAAGGATAAGACTTGCTTTTATAACTTGAAAGAAAATCTAGAAGGGTCCTCCTTTAACCCTAGCTTTTAGGGTGGTTACCAATAAAACATAAAATAAAGTTAAGCTGACTTAAGATAGGGTACCAATGGTCCAACAATAAAAACCATAAAATAAAAGTCATCACACCAAAGGTATACATAAAAAGGATTCTAGGACCAAGTAAAAGATAAAGGAACAAAAGTAAACCACAGATGCCACAATAGAAGTTAAGACAACCCAATTACCCACAAGACCAAGGTGTAGAATAAAGGTGGACAAACAACCCCTTTTACCCATAGGACCAACAAGACCAAGGACTTTAACATTTTCTCTCTCTCAAGGTACATTGTTTCATATATTTTTATCATTGTTGTATAAGGAGAAGATCCAAACTGGATGATGTGATCCTTTGGTCCTCAATACTGCTCCTAAGGGTTACATGCTAGTGACATCATAAAGGGGTGGTCAGTCCCTTGAGAAACAACCTAGCAATAACCGATCGGGAGAGAGGACATCACACATCATCATCTTGGTATATGTCACTAGGGTATTCTGGTCTGGCACCAAACAGTTTCCTAGACATAATGTCTAAGAAGATCTTGCAGGTTGAGACAAAGACTTCCTGTTCTGGGACCGGGAAGATTCTTGGTCTGGGACCAAGCAGTTCCTGCAGGAGCATTCTTGGTTAGTTAACCGGGTGAATCTTGGTCAAGATTCACCCGGTTAACTAACCAAGAATGCTCCTGCAGGAACTGCTTGGTCCCAGACCAAGAATCTTCCTGGTCCCAGAATAGGAAGTCTTTGTCTCAACCTGCAAGTTCTTCTTGGACATTGTGTCCAAGAAACTATTTGGTCCCAGACCAAAATACCCTAGTGACATATAGGGGCCTTAACCATATGTTAGAGACTTTTCCATGGAATCAACCTGCTTGGTCCCAGACCAATAACCCCGAAAGACTATTGGGGGCCCTAGGGTACCCTCTAAGGTCCCACTCTTCCCTAATTAACTGACTAGGGTACCATCCTCCTTGAGAATGGGTCTCCCAGTTGCACTATCTTTAACAATATGATCGTACCAAAACAAACTTATTCGTCGTCACAT
Organism: Pseudotsuga menziesii; assembly: GCA_001517045.1. Taxonomy (NCBI): domain Eukaryota; kingdom Viridiplantae; phylum Streptophyta; class Pinopsida; order Pinales; family Pinaceae; genus Pseudotsuga; species Pseudotsuga menziesii. The sequence goes on from LPNX011117344.1 coordinate 481,563, forward strand.
ATATAGAGAACCAAGGGGATCCCTTATTCGATACACAACTATTGCAAGATATTATTCTAATAAAAATAGAACATATATGATTTTATAATGTAACCAATAATAATAATGAACTATAAAAAATCTAAGGTTTTACTATAAAAAAAATTCAGCATGCTCTATATGAAAAAATAAATAAAACAAATAAAAGTATATGAAAAAATAAATTGAAAAATTCAGCAAGCTCTATATGAAAAAATAAATAAAACAAATAAAAGTATATGAAAAAATAAATTGAAAAATTCAGCAAGCTCTATATGAAAAAATAAATAAAACAAATAAAATTATATGTAAAAATAAATAGAACTAAATATATCGATTTTTAATTATTTCAATAAATAAACACATGCTTTGCCTAACCTCAATACATCTGTTATTGCGGAACTTTTTTTTCTCCCAAAGAACAACTATATACGCTTTTTTCTCCCAAAGAACAACTATATACTTATATTGATAAAGTATATGAAGCATTACGACAAGGTCAGCTGTATAAGTAATATACATCAATAAAATGAAGAAATACATCAAGAAAAATTCAGCATGGTCTATATGAAAAAATAAATAAAACAAATAAAAGTATATGGAAAAATAAATAGAACTAAACATGTCGATTTTTAATTATTTCAACAAATAAACACATTCTTTGCCTAACCTCAATACATGTGTTATTGCAGAATTTTTTTTCTCCCAAAGAACAGTTGTATAATTTTTTTTCTCCCAAATAACAACTATGTACTCTTTATTGATAAAGTATATGAAGCATGACAACAAGGTCAGTTGTATAAGTAATATACATCAATAGAGAAACAAGCATTATCAAAACATATACAACAATATCAAAACAGATGTAGTACATGTGTTATTGCAGAGATTTTTTCTCCCAAAGAACAACTATATACTTTTTTTCTCCTAAATAACAACCATATACTCTTTATTGATAAAGTATATGAAGCATGATGACAAGGTCAGCTGTATAAGTAATAGACATCAATCGAAAAACACAACAATATAAAAACATATACAACAATATCAAAACAGATGTAGTATCAAAACATATCAGTTGTATAAGAAATATACAGTAGTATCAAAACATATACATTACAACCAACACATCCATAAGAAAAAACCACAGGCAAAAAAAAAATCCACAATTAATATCCAAGTCAAACAGGCCAAACATATATAGTTGCAACCAAGATCTATTTGAGTCCAACACAACACCAATATATACATAGGAATTGAAGGTCTCATGGCTGTAAAAATGCAGCATAAACATTTCATGTCTTTTTAGAAGTTGTGATTGTCCAAAAAGACAGAATGATAAGAAATCTAAAAATATAAAATATTACCACTTCCATAGAATTTGTGGTGTTTTCTCCACCATGTTTGTATCAAACTAAAAAACTGCAACTACCAGCATGCTCAAACCAAAGCCCTATCCTACAGAGAGTACCACCGGGGGAACTAGTTAGGAGTTACAATATTGTTAAAAACAATGTATCATCATCAGCTCACTCATCCTAGTGGAAGAGGTCGTCGCAACTTCATTTTTGTCCAAGTTTCATAAACTGCATTCCAATCAACCTCATGCAACTCTTTAGGTGCTGATAGAGATAAAAAAATTAAAGTGTCTAAGGTTTCTAAACAAAGTCTTGATCAATCATCATTTTTTATATGATTCAACTTAGAGAATCCTCTTTCACAACTAGTAGTACTTGCTGGAAGAATCAAAACAACTTGCCACAATTTCATCAAATTTGGGAAAGACTCACACCACTCTGGTTCACCTCTACATTGCTCCCATGCTCCAAACATATTTTTCTTTGGATATGCTCGATGTAAAGTGACAACAAAACTTTCCATTTCACCTTCGCATTTTTGAGTATCAATAATAGGTGAGTTTCCAGTATCAAAATTTTCACATAGACGTAACAACCATCGTCTTGTTTCAGAATCTCTTTCATTCTCTTCTTCAAAGTAACAACGGGGACTAAAAAGTTTTGCTGCATTAAATACCGGCAAATCTGTAAACCTATCATTGAGACAATTAACCAACTTTTGGATAAATGCTTTTCCTAAGTCAATGATATCTTCCATAGTACCAAACCCAAGCAAATTTGGTAAAGGTTCAAATCTGAACGAATGGACATGTGAAACACCTGTATTATCAATAAAATCCAAATTTCCATTTTGTGATTTCTTTAAGAAATTTGAAACATGTTGAGAACCAGCCCCAAATATGTTTCGCAAGAATCTTCTTCGAAGAAGATCAATGAGGACATCTAATTGCATGCCAATGGATGTTATATCGATGTATTCCTCTTGAATTCGTTGACTCAACTTATTTAGTTCAGTAAAAACATCAGCAAGCAAATGGATGCAAAATTGAACTTGGAATATTGTTGCCATTTCATACATCTTTCTATCATCATGTTTCCATTCTTGTAACAATGTTGTCATGATTTTAACAAGCTTGCTCATAACCTGCACCTTAGAAAGCCATCGTATTTGATGAATTTGAAGTACTTGCAACCTATCAATTTGAAATAGGTCCAACAAAATCTTAAATTCTCCATGCCTCTTTGCAGATTTTCCTAGCCATGAATATACTTTATTGGCTAGTTTATCAATATAACTAAATTCAGAAAAATAATTTGAAGCATCTGTTATATCTAAGGCCTCACGATGTGCTACACAGTGAATGCATAACAAATGAGGCATATCGCAAAGTAACTTCGCTGCCAAACCTTCATGGATTCCTCTCATTGATGAAGCTCCATCTAACCCAAAACCCACCATTTTGTGTTTTGATAACTTCATATCAGATAATAACCCTGATAATGCTTCATACATGGATCATGCAGTGTTGTTTTTTATTTTCAGAAGTTGAATAATTTTTTTCATGCATGAACCCCTCCCTCCATCCATTAGATGTGTAATATATACAATCAAGGGTTGCTCCATTGTTTTATCTGTGCTTTCATCAACTAGAATGGAATAAAAAGGACTCGAACAAATCTCTTCCTTTAACTTTTCCCAATAAACCTCTTTTGTTGTAGTTAAAAACTCTTTACTAGATGTGATATTAACATATGAAGAATATTCATTAGTTAAGAGCATATTAGGAGTTTCCTTATACCTGTGCAAGTCACACAAGTCTTTGTACAATTCTAAAGGTAAATCCCTTACAGCGACAAAATACATAGTTTCCATAGCGCTAATTATTCTGGACTTTTTAACATCCAACGTAAGTTCAATGTGCTTTTGCATGGGTAAACATGGTTGTCTCGATTCATATTCCAATAGTTGAATCGAGCGTTTATGAGCCTCATATGATGCATGGACATTTAATCCACTTAATTGGATTGTACTACTACCTTCCCTTGCAAATGGTGTATCTCCTTTGAATTTAACACACCATAAACACTTAATACACTCATCACCATTTGTGCCTATTATTGGATAAGCCCATTTGTGCAATAACTTCCATGCAGGTTTGACTGATCTGTTGGTACCTACTCCTTTACCTTTCTTTTCTAGAGGACCTTCCTCTTCAATATTCTCTTCATTTTTAAAATCAACATCTTCTTCAACATGTACATCATGACGACTCAAGTTAAATACATTATCAAGCGTTGTTTGTCTCCCATGTTTTTTAGGTCGACCAATTCTAGACATTGCTTCTCAATAAATTACATTGCAGAAAAATTCATTCATAATCCTCATAGAATCCCATCAAAAATGCAGTTGAGAAATAGAAGTCTGTGAATATCTACAATTTCTCTATAAGCCTATAACCTGAAACCATTTAAAAAAAAATACCAAAATAAATATTAAACAAATTTTTATTTTTGCATAACTAAACAATAAAAAAGGACATACATGTAAGGAAAAATATTATAAAAAAAATTCCTACAAGTAAAAAATATTATGACCTTTGGATATGGACTATTGGCATAACTGAACCCATCACAAACCAGTAAACAACATTGAATAATCAGCTTCAATTAAAATAAGTAAATTAGAAGAGCCACAAGTAAAGTGGCCTACAAATATCAATAGGAACAACCAAATATAGTTAGCTATTAAACAAAGCCTAAAATATATAATTGTATATCCATTATTCATACCAGATTGGTAGAGTTAATATAAGCACAAAACAAATACTATTAATAAAAAATTTGATATGGAAAAAACAAAAACAAATTTCTTACCTATTTCTTTATACACTCTTTAACTAAAGGTTATTTAAATCTTAATCAAGATTCATTTATTAAGCATAAAAAGACAAGAGGACAATGAAATGAATCCCTACTCTACACTTGTTACATTTAGTGATCTAGTCAAGCAAGTCCAAAATCTTAGATAATATCTAAAAACCTATCAACATAATGAAAGAAGTTGAAAGCTAGTATCTAAATCACCTGTGACCTCACCGAAAAGAACCTACAAGCTCACTAAGTAAACACTGTATCTAAATCACCTCACCAAACATGGTACATCTAAATCACCCCACAGAGAGGAACCTCCAAGGTCACTAAGTAAACACTGTTAATTCAGTCACTGTGTAGCAAACCTAGAGGTCACTCGACAAGCATTGTTATTTGAGTCAATCATGTAGTAAACTTCAGAAGCAGAGGCTAAATGAAGATCTACTATTTAAATTCAGCAGCAAAGGGTAAATCTACTATCTAACATAAATAGATTTCTATTAAATAGATCTACTTTCTAACTGTATTTCTATTGATTATGGATTTCCATCCATCGCTTTTCTGGTAAATGGATCTGGTTTGAAATTGAATTTGTGTAATTAATTGTATGGATTCCATTTATTTGGTTGTAGTCTTACTTTTGGCCTTTTCCATGATTTTAATAGGGTGCATTCCTAATTCATTCATTTTAAAGGACGATTTAAAGGCAACGTAAGGTAATACAAGTCCAAAGGGTGGATTCATAATGTCATATAGTCATATTATATTGTTTTACCTATATATGATAGGACTATGGTTATGAAATCCCACCTTGTCAAATTTGCTACTATTTTCTAGGGTCTTAAAGATAATCTAGATGTTATGGCTAAAATATTACCTTGAGCTCTCTCTGGTGTTGCCTTGCCTTTAAGTGGTTCCAACGCTTGCATGAGTACTCCATTAACACTTTTACTTGTTGTGTGAGTAGTTCCTATCCGTCTACTCCCTATGCACTTGTAATGCTTTCGAGATTATTACCCTTACTATGGTTCACTAAGGGAATGCAAGATGGCCAATTATTTTTTCCATGATTTTAATACTGAGCATTCCTAATTTGTTCCTTTTAAGGGATGGTTTAAAAGTAGTGAAAGGTAATATAAGTCTAGACTCCAGAGCTGCTCATAAAGAAAGAAAAACACTAGTGGCTAGGGACTCGAGAGATGCAAAGCCATAGCGAAGCGAATCAATAGGCCTAACCAACACACCTAAGTTGACGAGGCCAACTTGTGGAATACAATGGTAATGAACTATGAGCCAAGACTCCTGATCAGAGAGGGTACACCAACCATCAATGCCATCACTAGAGAAGAAATAACCAGAAACAATGACCAAAGAAATAATATCAGGGTTATAATATCCATCTTTGACTTGATTAAGGTTATAATATCAATCTTATCGATTAAAACATCAAAGATATCAGGGACCAAGGTTCACCACTTTTACATAAAACTTTTACAAGATTTTGAGTATATATGTTTTATCATGAATTTTGGAATTTTATCATGAATCTTGGAATTTTACTATATAGAGGTTTAGGTAAATCTCCAAGTTTCTGCCCATTTTCAAGATCTTGAAATGACTTGGAAATTTGGAATCCTTAAAAAGTTAAATGAATGGAGTGTCCACAGGAAAAGCCTAGATCTACCTAACCAGAATTCATGACACATTTAAACATATTACCATCATATTCCACCTTTTACAATCAAAATGTCTCCTAGAATACCATCAAATTCATGGTTTAGATGGAAGGTTGGGATACGGGCCTTATCCCAACAATGGCACCCAAACTATTTGTATCCATAATCCAACCATTCATACTTATTATTGTTGAGACTCTAAACTCATCTTACCCCAATAAACTTCTCGACTAGGGTTTTGCTTACAAGTAGACATGAAAAATAAAGGGTTAACTTCCATACATAGCTTAGTTTTCTAAAATTGGAAACCAATTTATATTTTCAAATTTATCATACAGGAAAATTATATAATGAGATTCAGGACTCCTCAGAGGACCCCAAATTTCAATATTTTAAAAAGGAAAGTTCATAAAATGTGGCTGTAGCTTATGTTCTACACAATGATCTTCACCCACCACTAGAGGAACTCTACCCACAAGAGTTAATGACTCTGCACCTATGCTTCCAAGATCCTCTCATTTGGGAGAACTATCTCCACCTTTAAATTCATCCACCAAAACCCTTAACCCAATGAATCTGCATTCCATCTCATAGTTTTGGCTCTAAAACACTGTAAGTGATGATAGAAGGCCAAAGACCCACCTCTTGGAAAAAAGTATTTGACCACCGACATTTGAATAGTTATGGGAAGATAACCAATCATATTTAAAATCTGACCTTCTTTGATGACATTTAGAAACCATATTAAAAAAAAAACTCACAATGATTCATCCTAAAACCATATTTAAAATTTGACCTTCTTTCATCCTATTGTTTTACATATCCAATCATTCCAATTCAGATTCTAACTAAAACTACCTTACACTTGTTTAAAAGAGATTTAACAATCTGGATAAACTCTTGTTGGAGGCCACAATATCTGAGCATTTTTATCTTCATCACGACCGTTGGAGCTAGACATTTGAATGTATGAATAGACCCAAATCCCTGCCGACATTGACCAGGAAATGAAAAGTAACCAGCAATGCGAAATTGCTACGGCCATGAACTTATTGGATCATGGATGAATAAAAATGTGTTGAATGTACTGGATCGGACAAATATATGAATACCTAAGCGTGTTGACATTTTCCTTTGTAGTTTGTACTCCCACTGGGAAGTGACTTTTGCTTTTCTTGTCTTGTCTTTAGGATCCCTTCAATTGGTTGTTACAGTTGATTTATTTGTCTTTTTTGAAATATGCTTCGAACTTTCTATTGGACCAAAGATATAGAGTACAATGCTTTTGTGAAAGAAAGGACTTCAGATAACCATTATGAGAAGGCATGGATCAAGGGAAAAGCACAAGTGACAGAACCCCAATCGAAATCGCAAAACCGGAAAATCAAGGGCTTAATACACCATTAACATCACCATGTAAGCAAGATCCCATCAGTGAGCTCCATGTTTTCAATAGTGGATTCCAAATTTTTTTTTCGTCCCATATTCACCTTTATGGGACAAAAATTTTCAACAAAGGATATGCCATTATGATGTTAGCAAGCTTGCAACTAAGAAGGTGATCCGGATTTATGCGTGAACGAAATGAAAGAACATATACAGAATAATAATAACAAACATTTTGCAAAGATAACAGAGATACAGTAAACACATATTCTATTAAATGGTGGAAATAGAACAGACTATAATACAATTGCTAGAATGGTGGTAGCTATCTCGGAGAAGACATGTGGCCTCTACGCTCATTCGTGCCAAGCTGAATACAAAATGAGGCCAAAGGGGCCTATTTATAATAATAATGAGGCGAGAACCCCAAAAGTCCCAAAACGTAACCCTAGAAGATGAACCGTCATAAAGTTTGCGGCCCCGCAGTGGTAAGTTGAACAGTCAACTTCCCGGGGTCATAACTTTTGCATACGATCTCCGATTTGGGTGTTCGATAGCTCATTGAAAAGGTCTATCTAAGATTTACAACTTTTGGTCGGCCAAATGCATGCCGATGGCAACCATTTGGCCCCGAATATCCAAAAAACGTCGTTTAAGGCCTCAAAACGGCCCCAGAAGTTTAGGACTCGAAAAACTGCCGAAAAATAACTAGGAAACTGCCACAATGGACAATTGTTTTGAGCCAATGGAATAGGTGGGTGGCCAGCGATCTCCATCTGGATCAATCCTCCCTCCTTAGGAAGCAATGGTCTCCATTGCGTCGAATCCCATATCATCTCTCGAACTATGTGTTGAGTTGATCTCCTGGTGCGACATTTGTTGAAGTGAAGAGGCTGCTTTTCTTTGGCATCTCGAGAGGACTGTAATTGTTGTCTGGATGATTTGTTTCTGGATGAGCACCTTGAATGCATGGCCTTGCATCGTAGAGGTACTCCGATAGATGAGGAAATAATGGCTCTGTCTTCTTCTTGTGTCTGATGAGCAGAGACACCCTGTGCAGAGGGTGTGGAGGTCTCTGTGATCTTATGTTCTCCTTCAGACGCAATTGTGAAGAGGAATAATTTTCTGATGTGGGAGTTTATCTTCCTACCCTGCGAGACTGTAGCAGGTGCAATTGTCTCTGGGATCCGGTAGAGTTGTCCTCCCAAAGTGACAATGACACTGCGAGGCCGTGACTCATATACAGCATGACGCTTCCACATATATGGTTGTCCTAAAAGAACATCACAGACTTCAAGTGGGGCTACATCACACAGTACCTCGTCTTGGAAAGGCTTGATTCCATATGGTAGGAGGCATTGGTGAGTAATGTGGATACCATGTCCTTGGCTTAGCCAACCAATGTTGTAAGGTTGCGGGTGTGGTGTTGTAGGAAGCTCCAATCTCTTGACGACTTCTGCTGAAATCAGGTTCTTTTGGCTGCCGTTGTCAACAACAAAATGTAGAGGCATTCCCTTCACCCACATTTGCGAATGGAAAAGGCGCTCCTCTTCCTCTGACTCTTCAGGATCCTTTAGTTGAATCTGTGCAGTAGCAACAGTGGTAGTGGGGTCTGCATCAATGATCTGCCTCCCATTGGGTGCAGCTGTCGTATTGGGTTCAGAATCAGAATCAGGATCTGATTCTGAAGATTTGATCTTGGCCACTAATGATTGCTTTGAGCGACATTCATCAGTGTTGTGCCAAGGGATTTTATGAAAATCACACCACTTACCAGTGTCCTTCTTTGTCTTTCGATCTCCCTTCTTTGCTTGTGGAGGGGACTGGTTGTCGTTTTCTTTTGCTGTGTTCTGCGGGCCAGGGTTTCCCTTGCCTTGCTTCTGCGGTGGATTCGCAGGTCCAGAGTCTCGCTTGTTCTTTTGTCGAAATTTCTCCTCGATTTTGAAAGCATACCGATAGGCGGATCCAAGTGAAGAGATGTCGAGGAAGTCCATCTCAATTCGGATGTACCGATGTAGACCACTGCGATATTTCAGGATTAGGTGCCGCTCGGAGTCTTTGATACTCAGCTTTGTCCGCAGAGTATGAAATTTGTTGGTGTACTCCGACACCGTCTGGTCCCGTTCTTGACGCAGAATGGTCCATTTTGTGTACTGGTCATCATATTTCCCATAGGGTAATACTATTCCTTGACGGCATCTATGAAAGAGGCCCAAGTGGGAATTGTTTCAAACATTTCAGACTCGTCTGATAAGTTTTGCTCACAATAAGTA
>LPNX011117344.1:497327-620879 GCA_001517045.1 Pseudotsuga menziesii
CATGGGGTCTAGACGGTATGTGTGATTTTAATTGTTTGGTCCATTTTTTATGTTATATATGATATATATGATGACTAACAACTAGGTGTGTGCAGATGTGGGTCCGAGGCCGCCGCGAGATCATGTGCCCCGTAGGGGGGTTGTGGTCCTGCCAGCTCTGCCTGGACGAGGGGGGGTGCATCGGCGAGATGCGGATGGGGCACTGGAGTCTGTACGGGAGTTGTTGGAGCGGCTGTTGACGGGGGTGAGCGATGCAGGGTGGGAGGACCTTCCTCGAGATATGATTCGGGATTGTAGGCAGGCGCCTCAGGATTTCAGGAGGATAGCGTTCCGGGTGGCTCTCTTGGCGAAGAGGGCACGAGCACGGGTACCGAGGCCCACGCGAGTGGAGGACTCATCGGAGGAGGAGCGGGAGGAGGAGTCAGAGGCGGCTGACACGGAGAGTGATCCGGGGTATGATTCCCACTAGGGAAAGCAGGTGGCTCTCCCTGATTTTTGTAGCTGCGGCTTGTATTTTATGAGTTTTGAGGGATGTACATACATATTTTTTTTGTAGAGCTGAGTACTGGGGTACTCAGATCATGTACAGTTCTGATCATGTTTTTGACTTGTATATATATATATATATGCACGTGGATGCAAGTAGTCTAGGTTGTTGGGCACGTGGATGCCCCTTTTGTGATATGATATGATGTATGTATGACTAGGCACATGGATGCCCCTATGGATGTAAATGTAATTTTTATGGGTTTATGTTTTATGTATGCAAATGTTGATGCAAAGCAGTCTTTTTGGTTTTTTGTATATTTGGATGATATGCTATGGGGCAATGATGAATGATGGAGGTGTTACATAGTGTGATTGATATGCCATTCTAGGACATGGTTCGCCATTTGATCTGTGACACTATTGTAAGCTCTTGGGACATGTGTGAATGTGATGGATTCAAACTGTCGGCTAAGTTGTTTTGTACGCAGGAATTTTCTAAATAGGCAAGGATCACGCACCTGGTAGCAGTTGTTGAGCTGGGAGACAAGTAGCTGGGAGTCCAAGAACATATGAAGGTGACGTATGCCCATCTGGAGGGCAGCAGTGAGGAGACCGGTCACAGCATCATACTCCGCCTGGTTATTGGTAGCAGCGCTGATACATATTCCGTCAAGGTGGATGTGTTCGTTGGGAGGGGAGTATAAGACCCACGCTGCAGAAGCTAGGTTGGGAGACCAGCGGCTGGCACCATCAGCGAAGCCGATGTAACAAGGTGGAAGAGGATCCATCTGTGGGCATGCAACAATGCGATAAATGTGAGATTGTGGTCAAAAAATGGTGAAAAACAAAAAGAGAGCAAACTGTGCAAATGCGGACCAATGAGGTCACGGTTTCGGTTATGGGTAGAAACGTTTAAGATGCAACCCATTCCGGGGGTTGGAGAAGGGTCGTCCTTCAAAGTCTGCTAAAATGTATGCCCCCTTGCCGAGGCAAGTTTGCACAATGTAAGGGCCTTGCCACATGGACTCAAACTTTCCTTTACCATTTTTGTCGTTGGCTTGGTCATAGGCGAGGACGAGGTCCCCTTCGTGGAAAGTTTGAGGGTGAACATGTTTGTCATAATGGGCTTTGGAACGTGTTTTGGTAGCTTCGATATTCTGGAAAGTGGCACGACGATCTTCATCGGCTTGTTCGAGGGATAGCAGACGTTTCTCAAGGGGGGAGGTATCGGGGAGAAGCTCGACAGCGATGTGTAAGGCAGGTATCTGACACTCGATGGGGAGGACAGACTCTACACCGTGAACTAAATGAAATGGGGTAAAACCAGTGGCGGTCTTGGTGGATGTACGGTAAGCCCATAAAGCAGGAAATAGCATATGGTGCCAATTTGACTTATGCCGATCAACGGTATGTTGGAGTATGGTTTTCAGGATTTTTTTAACTGCTTGTACTTGACCGTTCCCTTGGGGGTAGTAAGCCGAGGAAAATTGGTGTTCGAACTTGAGGAGGGTGGATAATTCACGCCACACACAATCTTCAAAATGTGATCCATGGTCAGAGACCAATTGTTTAGGGACTCCAAATCTAGTGATGACATGGTTGAAGAAGAAACGGGCAGCAGTGTCAGCCTTACAATTGAAGGTGGGCATGGCTTCCGCCCATTTGGTGAAACAATCGACGGCGACAATGATGTACTTATGGCCGTTCGCTGATGTGGGTCTGCACTCCATGAAATCAATGGCCCACTTACAAAAGGGACCAACAGTGACTACTGGGTGTAACGGAGCAGGTGGCGTCCGAGCTTTGGGGGCGAAAAGTTGGCAGTTATGGCAATGCTTGACCGCATTGATGCAGTCGGTGAAGAGTGTGGGCTAGAAATATCCGGCGCGGACGACCTTTTGGGCAGTGGCCATCCCTGAGAAATGGCCGCCGCAGGCACCGCTATGACAATCATTAAGGACTTGTTCGGCTTCCTCATGTGTAAGGCAACGACGAAGAATTGTGTCGATTCCTCGCCGGTAAAGGACATCTCCAATGAGGAGGTAGCGAGAGGCCTGGTGAAGGATACGACGACGTCTGTTCTGAGTGACTGTGGGTTGAAACTTCTGCGTGCGCAGGTATAACAAGATATCGCTGTACCACGGGTCATCGGACGAGATGGTAAATAAGTGATTATCGGGTAACTCTTCGGAGATAGGTGGGGCTGGGATAAAGGAAGGGAGATCCGTCATGAGCTGGGCAAGCGCGAGGGCTTTGGTGCTTTTGGGTGTTCGGAAAGTAAGGTCATATAGGTATACGAGCAGGATGTGGACCAAATCATGAAAAAAATAGGTCATGGCCCACTGGAATGTTGCGCCAACATTTTTTAGACCGAAAGGCATAACACGATAGGCAAAAGTGCCCCATGGGGTAGTAAAAGCGGTCTTGTATTGGTCTTCCTTACGGATTTGTATCTGATTATATCCAGAAAAACCGTCCATGAACGAGAGGACTTCATGCCCCGCACACGCATCGATGAGCTGGTCAATGAATGGCGTAGGAAAATTGTCTTTGGGACAAGCGCGGTTTAGATCTCGGAAGTCAGTGCATACTCTAAGGGTGTCTTGTTTCTTGTTGACAGGAACAGGGTTTGAAACCCATGTGGTATAAGCAATAGGATAAATGAATCCTGCTGTGCGAAGTTTCTCGATTTCTGTTTTGACAGCTGGGAGTTTGGAGGGGTGTATGGGACGCTGTTTCTGATGAACGGGGGTTATGTCAGGCCATGTGTCGATGTTGTGTTCTATAATGGCAGGGTCAAGGCCAGGCATTTCGGTATAGGACCAGGCAAAGACATCACGGAATTCTTTGAAGAGTGCTTTGTACTCGTCAACCTCCTGCTCAGTGCAAGATTCTCCTAAAGCGAGGAGTTCGGGGGTGCCCCCGGGGGCAGCAAGATTGACTTGGATAACAGGTGATATGTTGGCCATGTTACCCTCTTCGAAGGCATCAGGAGCAGGAATAGGGTCCTTGAACCAGTCGACCTTCGGGGGAAGGAAGTCTTTGGATTCCACTGCAAATTGGGGAGCAGTGCTAGAAGATGGTTCATCTGGGAGAAAGTATGAACGATGATGCATGTCATCCCAGGGATAATCTGGGGCGGTGAGAGTCTCAAGAATTTCTTCATCACTGTAGAATGTTCGAGTTGTCAGATCGGTTGCCGAGGGGGTGGTGACGGAAGAAAACATATAAATGGTCTTGAACTCTTCGGAGGCAGAAGATTCCGAGGGGTGGATCTCCACAATGGGGAGTTGGGTTGTCTGAGGATCCAGATCTGAGGGGAGGATCTCGTCGATGGTGAGGTCTGCCGTCTCCAAATCCTGATTGTTCATCTCAAAGAGAGCTATTCTGTATTCGGGGAGATCGAGACAGTGATGGGAGTAATGCCCATAAATATCACATAAGGCACATGGGTGGTTGGTGAGTAGCGACTTGTCGCTAGGCGTAGGGGTTGACTCTAGATGGACCACCGGGATAGTGGGATCGTCGTCGAGCATTTGCATGTATTCCTTTAATGCTGGTAACTGAGGACATAGGTGAGTCGCATGGCCCAACTCATCGTAGAGTGCACATTTGGGAGGGGCACGGAATACAGGGGGGTTTTGGACTGTCTTAGGAGGTGGGACAGCAGTGTAAGGTTGGGGGCCTCTGCCCCCAGTGGGTTTGGTAAAAACAGGGGATGGTTTCGTGGGGGTTGACGGGGTAGAAATACCAGGAGATGGTTTCACGGGGTTTGACGGGGTAGCAACACCGGGAGGTGGTCGACTAGTAGTGGCTATTGGTTGCACTGGTTGCAAGACGACATCTGGTGTCGACGGGCGAACTGGAGGCGAAAGATACCAAACGTGTAATCCTAAGGTTAAACCCGGGAGACTAAGGGTAGCCATGACTAGGGTGCTAACCACTCCTGAAGGAGGGAAGAGGAAAGTTATGGTATGTATGGGTGTGGTACCAATGTGGCTAGGTACCAAAGGGGGTTGAGGAAACAACTGTGGTTGATTACTAGGGGTTCTCGTGTGGTGGGACAGAGTCAATAGGTCAGCCACTTCAGTAGTAGATGACGGTGGTGGGAGTGATGGAAAAGTAGAGGTCATCGGTGTGTCTGAGTAAACTCCGGGCCCCACAGAAGAAACCAAGGAGGTGGTGGCATCCGGAATAAGTTGTTCAACTATGGGGAGCATGGGACCTATAGAAGAAACGGCTGTGTTGGGGTCACCCGAGATAGTGTGTTCAATCATGGGGAGGACATTTTCGGGTGTCACGGCGGCCTTGGGATCGTAGTACGTGAGTTGGTCAACTTTGACCACGCGTTCCTCATGAGGGAACATCATGATGCGAAAAATGGTAGAAGCAACTGCCCGCATAGCATACATGTAGCTGCAGCCAAGTAAAAGATTGTAGTCAAGCTGGGCATTGACAACCTCGATGTTTATCAGGACCATTTTACCAGCCAGCTGGACGGGGACATTGGTTAACAGGCCTTGTGGTTGAGCTGAACAGCCGTCGTAGGCTCGCAACGTAGTGGAGGACGGTTGGAGAGGGGGGGATCCCATTTTCTGCCAGATGGAGATGGGCATGACACATGTGGAGGCACCTTCATCAATAATGCAGCGATGGACGACAAAATTCCGTATGGAGACAGTAACTTGGAAGGATAAGTTGGAGGGCAGGCGGGGTTCGGATTGGTCTAAATCGTATGCCATCAACTGCGAATCATGTGGATCGATAGCCCCAATGGCTGAGAGTAAAGTCTTACACTGCGAAGGGCAATTTCGTAAGACTTCTAACGCAGACATGGCTGCGGGAGATTGGGCTAAATCGTCTACGATGTTGTAGTTTGACGCAGCCCGCGCATTAGGGTTGTTATTGATACGGCGAAGTGGGAAACGGGGTGCTTTGGGAGCTCCATCTAGTGGGGGTGGAGGTATACGTAACGGCTGATCGGTGGGATGAGTGTTAGTGGGGTTATTGGTGGTTGGTGCTTCCGAGGTGGAGCCATATTGGTTTCGCCGGGTCTGGAGGTTGACCTCATCGGAGGACATCATCAACAGATGGTGGGTACCTGAGTCAGACGGGGGTTGATCAGGAACAGCGTAAGTGATCTCTTGGATAGGCGCAGTAGCTTGAGGGGGAGCCAATGGTTCAGTGTTCACTAAGCCTTGGTTTGGTAAGGGGTTTTGTAGGACCAAAGGTGGCTGCTGAGGTTGTGGGGGATTGGGTGGTGCTTGAGGAGCCGCCTGTCCTTGGCGTAGCTTATCAGCAGCCAAAAGTTGTTGAACTCGCTCCATATGTGGACAAAAGTGTGTGTAGTGGCCATAGACCCCGCAAACAGAACAAGGGAAGTTGGTTCGCAAGTTGGGGTTTTTAGCCTACTTGGGCGGGCGATCGGGGTTTTGGTTGGTAGGGGCTGCGTTATTATTAGCAGGGGGATTAGGGTGTTGACCAGCTTGCTCGGTCTGCTGGTTGTTCCCACGATTTCAGCCCTTGCCGCGGTTTTGTTGGCCCTGATTGCGTTGGTTATTTTGGTTTTGCGACGGGTTTTCTTGGGTGTAAACCTGCCCTTGGGTAGTAGGTGGATTTTGAGTTTGCGCAGGTGCGGGAGCAGGCTGCGGTGGATAGTAGGGAGGTGGAGGCTGCACTGGCACAGCTACTTGAGGGGGTTTTTGATAGTGCTGTGGAGCGGGTTGTGGGTTTGCCGCAGGGGCTCGCTGTGGCTGATAATAATGAGGTTGGGATTGTGGTGGCGCAAGAGCTGGTGCAGCCTGCTGGTGATAGTATGGCTGAGGTGCGACCGGGGAAGGCATATTGCCGAAACACTGAGGTGGACATGAAGGTCCGTGGGTATGGTGTTGATGGGGAATGTGAGCATACGAGTTGGTTGCTCCGGGCTGTGATGTAGCCCGCGAAAGTTCAGGTCCAGGAGTAGGACGGGCTATGGAAAAGGGTGAGGCTGTGAAGAGAGACGGCCAATGATGCCATCGGCAGCGTGGGATGCCCCCGGCGCATCGTGATGTGAGGGATCGCCTCGAGGGGAGTCCAGGATGATGGTGTAAAGATAACCCGACTGGGCGTAAATTAGATCAAACTGCTGGGCTTTAAGGATAGCTTCTTCCTCCGACTGGGGTCTTTTGGATGCCACATCCTTAGCGATGAGCAGAGGGAGGGACTTGAGGAACCAATCGAGGAAGATCCGGTCGTCTAGTTTAATTTTACATAGGCTATGGCGTCGCCGCCATTCATGGATGTGGTCGGTGATGTGGGTAGTCGTGTTCTGTCTACATGATAGAAGGATCTCGACGCCTGCGTCATAGCAAACAGGAAACTGGAAGAACTGGAGGAAGGTCGAGGCCAGGGAGGTAAAGGTGGTGTGGGTTCCGTGAGGTTGCTTGATATACCATTTGGCAGCTGAGCCAGTGAAAGTGCGCTGTAATAAACAGAGGCGAATGGAGTCATCTACTATGGAATTGGAGGAGCACCATAGATGGAAAGACATGATATGGTTCTGTGGGTCTTCGCCTGCTTTACCCTCAAACTTAGGGATGTCCAAGGGGAGTTTGGTAGGCATGTGGGGCCACCCAGGGTTGTGCCGAATGGGGTCATTGGTTAGCCTGGCTAGGTCAGGTAGGTTGAGGCTAGCCATATATGGTAAACTGGATGGAGGGTGTGATACGGTAGTGGGTTGGACCACATTGGGGCCCATGCCCCCAGGTGGAGGGGTGATGTGAGGGATGTTACCCCCAAGCGGGGGAACTACGGTGGTAGGAGTTACTAATGCAGTGGGTATGGGTATTCCTGCCGTAGGAATAGGTACGGTGAGGGGAATGGTAGACGGGCCTCCTATGGAGGGAATACCCGTGATAGGTGTAGTAACTGGTATAGTGGCGGATGTACCACCGGTGGTCCCTATAATGGAGGGGTTGGGATTCACGCCATCCATGGAGCTAGTGGGGGTAGTGTAAAGAGTGTTCTCGGAATATGGTGATGGGGTCCTATGCCGCTGACGAGTGGAGTCGAGTGACAAGGCTCGAGATCTACGGTGATGACGGGTGGTGTCAAGTGAACCGTGTTGTGGGGGCTCGCCTCTGAGGCGACGAGAATGTATTGGAGAGTCAATGGTGACAAGTGGTTTTCAAATATGTGGGTTGTGGTGTCGAAAAAACAACTCAAAAATCCTAATGCAACCATGTGTGCAGAAGGAGAGCTCAAAAAATAAGGCACTCAGGCCAAAAAACAACTCAAAACACCTAGTGTAATTGCGTGCTACAATAGGCGGAGTGTCAAGAAAGTGGTCAGAATACCAAGAAGCAGTCGGTTTCCTAAAAAAGAAAAAATCGGTGGACTCACTAGACTAAGAGGAGGTAAGGGAGCATGCAAACACCTAACTAATGGTATTGTGACTCAACTAAGTATATCCTCTGCAAGGTGATGAAATCCAAGTCAGACAATATAAATAGGAAAGTCAAATGGCTAAAGTATCCCCCTACCGGGAGGGACACCGGGTACGCAAACCTAGAAGTATGGAAACTAAGATACCTCGTTCATGACACGTCCAGAAAGGTGAATCTGCCGCTTGGTCCTTTAACCGCAATATTCCCTATACAGGGATATTCCGAGAACTGCGAAAGGTAGCCCTTCAGTTACTGAATGGATTTCGGTATTCCACTCAGACTTCCGGAACCAATCTCATGACTTCAACCATCCTAAGGGAGAGGCCCTCTAACAAACTGGTGGTGACCGTGTCAAAAAATACTAAGGGATTTTGGTTCCCTAAAGGACAACAACTATGTCTCACGTGTAAATAACCGAGGGGTGTTATTGGAAGCCTATCCCCCCGATCCTACCTAACTACAAGATTCTTTTGTGTTCCTCAAATGAGGTTATAGTGTTGGTTGAGTTAAGTAGATTTTAGGTCTCACTTGAATTAGGGGATAGATTGTGTGCATGTGAGGTTGTGAATCCACAATGGTTACTCAATAACAATGATAATGTATGAAAAACTTTTTTAAAAAACTTTTACCATGTGAAATTTTTTTTTTTTTTGAAACAAATGCTAAAAATTTTCTAAACAATTCTGTAAAAAAGGGACAGAAATGGCTGTAGGGCTGCAAGTGGTACAGGTGGCTATGCAAGTGTAGGAAAAAGGGAGGCAAAGTGGCTAGGTTTCGGCGCAGAAACAAAGGCAAAAAACAGTTCGCGGACCGCGGGTATGGGGCGGACTAGCGCGGTCGGACCGCGGGTTTGAAGGCAACAGTCGCGCGCAGATCACGGGTTTAAAGGAAACATGCACGGTCTAGGTCGCGGGTTTCTGGTTGACAGCTGCGGTCGGAGCGCGTCTGTGTAATGAACAGGCGCGATCGGATCGCGACTGTGGGCTGAAAAAACGCGGTCGGGGCGCAACTGGGAAAGTTCAAAAACGCGTCCAGGACGCAGGAAAGTGGCCGACAGCTGTGGGCGGGTCGCAGGTTAGGGCCTGGAATACGCGGTCGGGCCGCGAGTGCGGAAGAAAAAAGTGCGGTTTCCAGCGGCCGAAAACGACAGCCGAAAGTACAGTACGGAAAAATAAAGTTAAAAAAGACAGCGGAGTCGCCAAAACTGTAGCTAGGGTTTTCACCTTAGCTTGTACTGATGAGCACCTACTAAGGAATCTGGAATCCTTAGTAGCAGTTCAATGATGTCTATGAATTAAACAAAGATAAACTGAAACAAAGACTAATCTAAATACGTTTTTGAAGCTAAAACAGTAAAAAGTAAATAACATAAAACAAAAACAGTAAATAATGAATAATAGTTTTTATTGATGTTACCTCCAATGAGGAGGTTGATAGAGTCCGTTGCGCTGGTCCGATGTCGGTGGCTTCGAGCTCCAAGCTGCTTCTTCTCCTTTTCCGGTGGTGGAAATGGGCCAAAAGAGTTCTCAATGGTGAAAGTAGCTTGGTGGTAAGCTAGGGTTTCGAGGATAATTTCGGCAGAGGCAGGATGCTTATGATAATGGATCATGAAATGAGGGGTCTCCACCACTTATTTATAGTTTTTTAGTGGTGGAGTGCTGGCCCATGGTTTTGGAAACCATATGGTTTAGGGCAGCTTGTTTAGGGTTTTTTCCTCCTTTTCCTCATTATTTTATATTTTTTCTTCCCTGTTGGGGATTTTTGCTATTTTTAGAGGAATTTTGGATATTTTTGGAGGAAAAAGGGGTTTTTTGGCCTTTTGGAGGCATTTTAGATGGTTTTATGGCCTGTTGGAGGCATTTTAGGCCTTTTGGAGGCTTTTTAGTGGGATTTTCAGGGAAATATGGTAGGCAAATGGACAAATGAGCCATGTAGTGGGGTAGATGAGGTAGTTAACCATTTTTGGGTGTTAACATTGCTTCTGTGGTGGATTCGCAGGTCCAGAGTCTCGCTTGTTCTTTTGTCGAAATTTCTCCTCGATTTTGACAGCATACTGATAGGCGGATCCAAGTGAAGAGATGTCGAGGAAGTCCATCTCAATTCGGATGTACCGATGTAGACCACTGCGATATTTCAGGATTAGGTGTCGCTCGGAGTCTTTGATACTCAGCTTTGTCCGTAGAGTATGAAATTTGTTGGTGTACTCCGACACCGTCTGGTCCCGTTCTTGACGCAGAATGGTCCATTTTGTGTACTGGTCATCATAGTTTCCCACAGGGTAATACTGTTCCTTGACGGCATCTATGAAAGAGGCCCAAGTGGGAATTGTTTCAAACATTTCAGACTCGTCTGATAAGCTTTGCTCACAATAAGTACTCCACCAATGTTGGACATGGTGGACTGCCTTAAGGAGCGGAAAGGTGATCTTTTCTCTGTCGGAAAAATTGTGAACAGAGAAATACCCTTCTAGAACATTCAACCAATTATCCAGGGCATCTGCATCAATATTGCCTTCAAATAAAGGAATATCAAAGTTAACTTGTACCTTGAAGGGAGTTGCATCCCCGAATCGACTGCTTGTTGAAGATGCACTGGCCAGGCCCAACATTCGCCGAAGGATTTGGGTGAAACTATCCATCATCTCGTTCCTCTGTCGCTCGAGGGCTTCCTCGAGCAGTGACTTGATAGGATCTCCTGCTCCGTCGTCTCTCTTTTCTTCCACCATGGGAGGTCGTTTCGGACGGCGAGAATGATTAAGGGAAACTAGTTCGAGACCAAATTCACTGTACTCGGACCTCGTCGGGGACATGCGCCGAGAAACAATCAAAGAGCAGATTGCTCTGATACCACTGATCCGGATTTATGCGTGATCGAAATGAAAGAAGATGTACAGAATCATAATAACAAACATTTTGCAAAGATAACAGAGATACAGTAAACACATATTCTATTAAATGGCGGAAATAGAACAGACTGTAATACAATTGCTAGAATGGTGGTAGCTATCTCTGAGAAGAGATGTGGCCGCTACGCTCATTCGTGCCAAGCTGAATACAAAATGAGGCCAAAGGGGCCTATTTATAATAATAATGAGGCGAGAACCCCAAAAGTCCCAAAACGTAACCCTAGAAGATGAACCGTCATAAAGTTTGCGGCCCCGCAGTGGTAAGTTGAACAGTCAACTTCCCGGGGTCATAACTTTTGCATACAATCTCCGATTTGGGCGTTCAATAGCTCGTTGAAAAGGTCTATCTAAGATTTACAACTTTTGGTCGGCCAAATGCATTTTGATTGCAACCATTTGGCCTCGAATCTCCAAAAAACGTCGTTTAAGGCCTCAAAACGGCCCTAGAAGTTTAGGACTCGAAAAACTGCCGAAAAATAACTAGGAAACTGCCACAATGGACAATTGTTTTGAGCCAGTGGAATAGGTGGGTGGCCACCGATCTCCATCTGGATCAGAAGGCATCACAAAGGTCACTTCTGAAAAGGATATGCCATTGTGATGTTAGCAAGCTTGCAATTAATAAGGCATCGCAAAGGTCACTTCAGAATGATTGTTACAGTAAGTTTCATTGACTTTGCTGTGACTTGCAATTAATTAATGTTAGTATGATTCCCTGTAGGAACAAGCTTTTGCTTTCCTTGGCTTGTATTTATGATTACATCAGACTATATGTTACAACATATTACGTATAGCAAGGTATCTTAAATCTCTTGTTTTGTTCAAAAATAAGAAAATATTTTATATTCTAACAGGCCAATGCCTATGCTAATTACTTAACAAGGACTGATAATAGAATAGGCTATCAACATTCTGCTCTTGTATTATTCTCGCTATAACTACTATTTTAACTTGTTCCAATCCATTTACTGATTTCTGACTAAATCTATTTACAATAAATGTAAAACTCTCCTGTATCATTATACAGCACATACAATGCTATATCTCTATTTATAATTGGTCCAGACTCCAGAACATAAAATCAAAACCAACGACAATCATTCCAAGATTTTAAACATTTAAAGCATGAAAAATTCCATGTATCCAGTTAATATAAGACACTTCCAATGAGGAGGATCTTGTTTCTCTACATGCTATTGAGTTTTGGAGTTTGATTACCAAATATTCCAATGAGTATTGCTTACCTTTCCTTTATTGTAAGTCTTTAAGAAACATAAAGGAATATAGAGTGTTAATAACTAAGGTGCTGACACCTAGTAAAACATTATGGATTTTTTTTTACCACTGCCATAAATAGATTTCAGAGTCCAATTCTCAATTTTCTGCTACTCTCTTAATGAATACCAATATTTACCCAGTGCAGCACAAGGTTGAGTCCGGGAGGTAAGCTTCCTATTGCATTCAAAATGGCAAAGTAATTTATCATTCAATCAGAGGCATGGGTTATATTTTTGTTTCTCACCAGTTGCACTAGTGCAGAGCATACTTGAATCATGTCATCTTAGCTTCTATATTCAACGAGGGTTTTCACTTTTCCCAGGCCAATTGAATCAAGAGTTGTTGTCAGTAACTATGAGAAGTTTTTGGTGGATATTCTGCAATGAGTATTGAAAGAGGTAACATACGAGGGTCTAGAGGTTTCTAAGCTGGACGGGGTATCCTTTAGTCTCCCTGGTTTTGAGCTGTAAACATTTTATTTGTTTTATTTTGGTAACCCACAAGGAACTAACATTTCATAGACTGTACAGTACTACCCTTTCTAAATCACGACTGACAAATCACATCATACATGGTATTTGATTGTATTGTTGCCTTGACCAAAGGTAGGTAACTTATTCGTGACTGATTGATGCCACTGATGCACCTCTGCCCTAATTTGCAACAGGTTGAGCCTCAATGGAGGCATTTGGGGCAGTTTGTTCATCGTATATGCCGCTAGGCCAGCGAACCCTGTCCTTACAGATAGAGTTGGACATTGAGCACAACTAGGACAACCAACAATGTTGGGACTGACGAAATAATATCATTTTAATTTAGGGCCAAAATTAACCAGCTTGATGCTTGAGATTCAGCGGCTGTCATATTAAACCCTACACCAGGCTGGTTAACTTGATGGATTATTTGGGGCTGGCCTTTACGTCTTCCATTTTGTGTAGTCTATTATTGATCATGGCCATAACTCAAGTCTGAAAACACCAGTCCTGCACATGGGCAAGGCTTTTCCTAGGACAGTTCGTCGATTTGTTCAGATGATGGCAACTTCTATATTCGCCATTGTTGCAACTTGCAGTAGTTTTGTAAAAGCACGTGTGGTGGGATGTGAATCGTGATGTTATGTGTCATCTCACAATCATGAGCTCAACATTTCAGTCAAATAAAAAACAACAAAAGCATTGTCGTCATACTGAAGAAAGGTTCTTGTATCAAACACTGATGACCCTAACTATTTCCACAGACGGCAATGGCATAACTGCTTTTCCAATCAAAGATTCTAGTTGTTCAAGCGGGAATCTGTCCTGAACAGTCCCATTCATACTTAATTTTAAAGGGTTAGGCCTTAGGACTCAGGAGCGTGGGACGAAATTGCAAGGCACGCTTGGTAAAATAGATTTAAAAGGATGCCTAGTAAAACTCCATTACTTGACATTACACAGAGTCTGTAACCCTCCATGGAGAAACCACAGTGAAGAGCCCAAGACAACTAACCGCTGGCCATTAAGTTCATATTAAGATCTCTAAACTTTAAATGAAGTCGTGGGAAGCCCTTAAAAAACAAATTTGAAATCTAGAATAAGATGGATAAAATAGTGTACATACCTGTAACTTCATTTTTCTACTTAGCCGAATCACACTCACCAGTTCTTGCTTCACTTATTTCGATTCCAAGTGATCTCGGGCTCCCAGAGTCCCTACAAATTGGTTTATTCTGGGCCGTTTAGAGCTGCCAACTGCAAATTGAAATGGCTGGGCAGTTGGTGGGCTAACTCCTTGATCATCGAACAGCCGGATCAAAACACAAACCTGGAACTCCCCTACACCAGCAATTCAAAACCTCGTGTCCAAAATGCAACTTTCCAACAACAGACTCCAATTTCCCTTGACCAACCAGAACAACACAACCTCTCCAGTTCAACAATTCAAACAAGAAACCCCACCAAACAGGAACTCTCAACACTGAAACCTAGATTGCAATTCCCATCCACAGGAAACCGAGAACTCCTCTAGTCCAACAATTCCAGTGAGAAATGTCACAAAAGAATAAACCCGTGAATCATGATCAAATAAAATCCAAATGAAAACTCGATGCAAATTGCAATCCATTATCCCATCCAAATTCCAATGTCCAATGTCCATGATTCCAATTCCGTTGAAATTGTACCCAATACCCACTACATAGATATCATAAGAGGATACATTTAAAACCAAAACAGTGGAAGCTTTGAGCAGACTCGTCACTCGGGGGTGGCTTCCATCCCATTGGAAATGGTAAATTCTAATTAATAGTTATCCGTAAGAAATCAATTTTAACAAGGCTGCCAACTTGCCACCAACATAGCCAAGGCCCAACTCCAAGAGCCAACTTCTAAGCTTGGAATTGGAAATGGAAAGACTGTGCCGTAGATCACAATGATCACATTCATGGTTGACGGAATCATGAATGATGAATCACCAATTCACCATGTATTTCGGGTGATGGGTGTCATGGGTCCCACAGTCCCACTAAAAACTAGAGTGACCATTGGCACTGACAAGCCCCACTAAAAAACTATTAAACGGGCAGATTTTGGTGTTGCCCTTCCAGCAAAATTTTAAAAAACCATTGACAGTTTCATTGTTGACGGGCCTATTAATGAATTAATTTTTTTTTGCATGTTAAATAAAATTTCAATCTTCTATGACTGGTAAAAGGGTGCTTAAAGGGTGGTTAAGGCTTCAAATTTGAAGCCTGACTAGGCCTAAGGGGAATACGTTTAATAAGGAAAGTAGCTTCGCATTTCGGTGGGAAGCATGATCTTTGTATTTGGTGGTTTTCCTATTGTAGGGAGAGCTTTGTACTGCAATAGTGAGAATAAGGACAAAAGTGATAACTCCAGTCAAATAAAAAGTTTAAATTCTAAGGAGATCTTTGTACTGCAATAGTGAGAATCAGGACAAAAGTGATAACTCCAGTCAAATAAAAAGTTTAAAAAGTTCATGGGAGAGAATTGGAGCATCTAGAATCTTTCCCACGAGCGGAATCGCCGTAGATTTTGACTGTCCCCGGTTCCTCACTAAATTCCTATCTGAGGAAAAGAGATTGCTCCCCGACTCACTCCCTCTCTTGGTAGAGAGTCCTGAAACTATCCAGAGTATCTATAATAGCAGTTTGTCGACGGATGTACCATTTTCTGGTGATAGCACATATAAAGAACTTTGAATCTCAGAAATTTCATATACTCTATCAGTCTTACTGGTCACTTCAAGGTGTTGAGTAATAAGTGGAAATGGAATAATCATCTAATTTGTAGACTTTCTACGTAGAACTTGTTTATCAAATTTTTTTAAATTGATAATATAATCAGAAATGTTATAATCAAATTCAACGAGGTAAAGAAGCTGAAAATAACAAAAGAACACATCTATACATTGTTTAGAGTGCATGGGATGAATGACATTTCGGAGAGCACCAGGTTACATATTTCCATTAAGTGGCGCACCTTTCCACCCATTAGAAACCATTGGATGGATAGATTGTACATGGTGTTTGACATTCCCCCACACAACAACATCGAAGTACTGTTGTACTTCCTCTGAAAGTTGTATGCAGAGTTTGTGATGGGGAAACATGTAACCTATTTTGACATGTTGGGCTTCCAGGGAGTTGGTAGTGGGATTTCCCAACACCAGCCTAATGCTAGGCATAGAGATGCCAATCCATGGATACATGCACCTCGTGCCCAGCAACCGAGAGCATACATGCCTCCTACACATGATATGATTTCCCAAACACAGGAGGCATTTCTAACTCTAGCTGAGATTGTTTCTTGACACACGACTACTATTGAATAAGCAATGCCCTCTTCCTCTTCTGGGGTACAACCACCAGCTTCTGGTGGTAGAGGAACATCTTTTGGTGGGGATAGAATGACATCCGATGTTCCTCAGAGCGAGCCACACGTATGCACAACGTGTGGTGAATCCTATTATGGTCCCGGACCAAGACATGGTACCTCTACGATGACTGGTGTTCAGGTAAGGACATTGTTGAAACTCCATTATTGTTCAATTTTTAATTTTTCCATACTATATGTAACATATTAAAAGATTCGTAATATATGAAATATTTACTCTTGCAGGAGATTGGTGCCCCTCAGGGGGGTGGTACTGCACCCGGTTTGGTTGTATCTGAGGCCCAAACAACCAACATTGAGGTAATATTTAAACATTTGTCATTTTGTTGATACATATCAATTTGTTAATACATATCAATTTGTTAGTTCATGTTTTAGTCTTGATTAATTTGTTAAATTGTCTAATATTTACAATTTTTGAAGTTATAGCAACCCAATTTAGAACCTGATGTTGGATACATTGATCTCAATGAAGTACTCCAAGGTGGAATTTATGATTATCTAAAGAATGTAAGTACATGGTAATGAATCTTGTTTGAATTATTTAAATTTCTTAGTGTACACTCCTTTATAGTTTGCTAATATTTATCATTTTTAAACTTGCAGTTGCTTTTTGCATCTGAAGAGGGGAAAGAAATTGCTAGAAGCATTCACTCCTATGGGGAAGATATGTCCCAGCTGTTTACACCAGATGACCCTCTTCCTTGAAAAGAGTGGGTGTCCATGGGGATCAACCTACTCATCTCATGGTAATGCACACACTTCCAATGGAATTTGCTAGTTAGCTTTGAATTCACTTCAGAGCTAGTTTTTCTTAATGTTATTTTTGCTATTTTACAGCATCAAGATGTAGAGTCATCCATTCCAGAACTTAGTGGGGTTGTTGATGTTGCGGTTAGTGCTGCATCTATAATAGGGATAAGTCACATTGAGGTATATCTACTTCAATATTTGTAATTTTATAGTTCATTTGTATTTTTTATGGACATGCATGATATCTAACTATTTTATCATTTGGTGAATGTAGCCACACTATACCACATTATTTTTAAAAATTTAAAATAAAAAATCCCACTCCTCACAAGCCAAAATAGAGTCGAAGTACACACCTCTGCATACAAGGTCCACGACCATGGCAGAACTAAAAAGAAAATCAGAAAAATGGAGAAGGGCATCAAGTCCCTTGTTTCTAACCAAAAAATCTTGAAGGAATAGATGAAAAATAACAATACGGTATTAAAGACGAGCTTGTTATTGTACTACAAAGAAGGTTGGATGAAAAAATAGACATCCTTAACAAAAAACAAAAAGACTTGGATGAAAAAATGAGTACCATGACTCAAAACATAAACACCTTAACACATAACTTGAGCACATGACGCAGAACCATAATACATTAGTCGAGGAGTTACAAAGACTCATACGTAGTCTAGACCAAGTCAACAACCCATACATGTTAGATGCCTCATTTTATGTTGCCACACAGGAAACACTCGCAAGGAATCAAGAAGAATTGCAAAAAGAAATAAATTTTAACAATGCGATGCTTAAGAAAGAGATAGAAACAAAAGTACTGGAAAATATGGAAACCTCAATCATATGCCTATGAAATGGAAAATAGGTCGAAGTCCTCTAACAATTAATCTGATAATAGAAAAAAGAAGAAAAAGATATGTCATCGTTGCAGTGATGACTCGACCCCTAGCCATAAATGTAGGAACATTCAGACAATACAATGTAGAATCGTCAATGGAAATGAAGTACAAGTCTTTCCTCCAGAAATCTCGTCCGATTCTAATACCGACATCGAATCATAATGAAGGATGACATTAAGAAAATACTCAAGCTTTGAGGACAAAGATTTTCCCAAGGGGAAGGAAATGTTGTGAATATTTAATTAAATATTATTAATTATAAATACTTAGATTATTAGGTTACTAGTTGAAGGGCATAACCCTTCACTATGTTGGCTCAAGCCGTATAAATGCGAGCTTATTATACATTAATGTCCATCATCTAATACATTATTCCTATTTATCATCCAACATGAAAGTCAGATTCTAGTATTAAGAGTCCAACCGGATACAGTTGCTCCGGATTCAAAGTCCACATAGGTAGCTGATTTTCTCAAAAGATTCCACATGACCAATTTTAAAGCAACAACATTTCCTTTCCTATTTGGCACCATATTGGAAGAAAGATTTTCACATGAACTATATCAAGGAACTAGTTCACAAATGATCATCGTAATACATTATCCCATGATTATTTCACACTAACCATAAGCACGAACCCGCTTCTTAATTTCATGGAACCATTTTGTTGCTTCTAGAAGTTTCATTATGTAAGCAATAGAGCTTCCCTGATCATGGGTACCCTAATTAGATCCCATTTTTCCATTCAGATCTCATACTGATAGCCCTCCTTAATTCCGTGATTCCCTTGTAGTCCCGCCATGCATTCAAAAAGAAACCTCGTGTTTTTTTATCTTTCATGATTTCCATCTCCCTTAGCGATTCCCATTTTACATAAAGTTGTGAATGGATTGCATGCGTCCATCTCCTTATTGAGATTAATGTCAGTTATGTGCTTCACTTTTATAATTCATCCATTGTGGACTTGTCTCAATCCTATCCAAGCAAAGTATCTTATTTATTATTTACAACTTTATTATCCCATACTCGAAAGGAAACATTCCCTTGAATGTCCTTATCCTACATGTGCTTCCTTCCATTGAGCATAGGTATGTTCCACTTCTTGGAAATAGTTTGCTTGCTCATGACACTACTTTCCTCTTTATTGTACTATAAGCATTTTTTATTTTTTATTCAAGCTTCCTAATATGAAAAAGACTAAGAAAATAAAAATAGAAAACATAAAAATTCAGACACCAAATGATATTGTCTTATATTGGGAGTTGTCATGTCACCTACAAACAAAGCACAGTTCATGAGTGTAATCATCATGGGTTTGGTTTCTAGAATCACCTTAGGATTTGTGCCCATTATTTATAGCTTTATCCACCAATTGGTTAAGATTTCAATAATTATGCAGCCTTTGTTGATGCCTTTTGGGTCACATAGTTGTCCCAAATTCCATATTGAGCCTGTTCTTCCTAAATGACTCCATCTTTCTCATGCTATTGCTCGAGGTAAGTGTTTAGCCTCAGTCATTCATTCGTCACTTATATTGACTTGACATGTTGACCATTCTTGGTACATCATAGAGTTGTGGTTCTAGATGGCATCCCAAGCCAAATTTTATCATTTGTAGGTGACCTTGGAGTCAACAGATGACATATCATCATTGGTCGTTGACTGAGTGGTGTCAATTGTGTTCGACGAAAATAATTAAATATAAATAGTATATGAAAACCCTAATACTATTTTTTGGTATAAATAGCTAAACCATCTCTCGTATAAGGAATCACATTGGCCTACTTTCAAGCTGAGAGGATAGGGTAGAAAGGGTTTGTTTGTTTACTACTTTTTTTACAACAATATACAGATATGTGGTTTTATTGTTTTTATAGTCTAATATTCAATCTTGACTATTCATCAAATTGATTTATTTTACATCATAGCATTTTATATTTAAATCCTAAAATTTTATATGGAAATCCTAAAGGATTTTTTTTCCAAGAGATAAACACAAAATCATTTTCACTCTTTTGCTTAGTTATTAGAGAAAGTTCTAATAGATATCTATGGCAATCAAAGGCCCTAAATAATTCACGGTGATGGGATGTGGGAATTAAAATCTAGTAGAAGACTGTATGATCTAGCAAGTACTGTAATACCTCGGTTCTGGCCCCATTTGCATTAAAAGATACATGATGTATATTTTGTAATTAATCGTGGTGTGGAGCGAAAGGAAAAAGGCCCACCATCGATTTGGCTGTGTATGTTTCGGCAATAGGGATCGTTGTCGATGGTATATCATTCTATCTGGCACATTATAGTTTTGGCATCATGTAAATATGCACATCAATTAAATAAACCTACAGCCAGCCACGAAGGTGCAACGTTAAATGAAAAGGGCATAATTCCTAAGGTTAAGGGGGGTGGGGATTGTCTAACCCATGGGAGCCATTGGGAGCTGCCATGTGTCAAGCACCCATTAAACTTCTGTTGTTCAATTAGTTGGGAGCAATTATGGATGGGAAGTGGTGGGTGGCATGAATGCCAGTCTTTGCCCCACGTACACTCCACCAGCGGGCTCACTCTTCTCACATGGAGGGCAAGGGCACGGTCACCACTCTCTCCACTCTTCCACTCATGGTTTTGTCTTGACCATCTCAAGCAGGAAGGGGTCTGCTATGTTCACCTTCTCACGCACAGGAAGTTTGTAGGGTCTTCCTCACGCAGAGGGGAGATAAAAGAATCCATGATTCTATGTGGGGGGGTTTATTCTCCCTTCTCTTACCGATTGCTAGTTTTTGGATCTGTTCTTCCTCCCGTTCACACAAGGGATCATTTTCACTTTTCCCATTATCAGACTGTGTAAGCCATTGATGCCATCGGCTGTGTGTATGTGTGTTACTCTCATGGATTTGTGGTCTGCATCCCTATTTTTCCCTTGTCCAGGATTAAGAATTAGACTTCTCTCCCATTTTTGGGCTGTGTAATGTTTCCATGGCTTAGCCATGAGATTGGTTGTTTTTCTTCCCCTGAAACTATGGCTTGTTGTGGTTTTCCCTGATGTTGTTCGTTGCCGTGAATGCAATCATATTTTGGGTGCTGCTGAGTTGTTTTGGCCATGCTAGGGCCATGAACAACTCTGAATCGTCTTGTCTGACTTGAGCTCTGTTCACCTTTTCGTTTGGGGTTGTCACCCTACTGTCTTTATCTTCATCACAGAGCTATGGGCTGCTTCTTTTACTGCGAGTATGCAGTGGTTGGTCTTCAGACTTTTTAGAGTAGGATTAGAGGTTGGGCATGCTTGACAAACCTGGTGTTTGGGAGCCACTCAGACAGATTTAGACTGCTAGCTTTCTTCTCCACAACCCTTGTAGAGTATTGGAAAGGGAAGTCAAATCCTAAGGGACTGTGAAGTAGAGAAAGGAGTGATTCTTGGTGTTGGGTGTGTGGATGTCTTAGAAGTCAGGTTAGCTCTGGTGTAGGTGTCCTTAGCTCTCCATTGAGACCATCAACTTAGCATTTAGCCTTTCCTAGCTCCGTGACGGCCTAGTAAACCTAGCCATGTTGAATTGGCTGTTTTGTGTAACCTTGGCTATATGTAAGCCTGCTTTGACCCTTACTCCTTGCGGAATCATGCCTTCTTTGACCCTACCTAGTTGCTTGACAAGTGGAAAAAATATCTGTCTGTGTTGGATTCTTCCACACTGTCATGAGTTATCATTTTCCAATGAAAATATAGACAAATAAACCAAATCTAGGTTATTTTATTTTATATTATTTTATTCTCATATTAACAATGCATATTATTTAGCGAAACCTTTTCCTATACTTCCATCTTGTGCCTTTTATTCCAAGTTGTTGATCTTGATCTTTGTTTAAACCATCTATCCTTATTCCCACATACTTCTTTCCTTATCATAACCACAAATCCATCTTTGATTCATTCCCCACCATAGATCTTCTCTTACTTTAACTTCACCTATTCACATCATAAAGGGACGACAACTTATCTAAGCGGGTTAATATTCAACCACTAATATTTTTCTTTACAAATTCCCATCGTCTATTCAATTATTTTTTTAATTTTCCCATCTGATTTGGTTTTCTGAGAAGTGTGCATGTTCCCCTTGTGAAAAAAATTTCCATTGTAGATCTCAAGCCTTGTTGATCTCAACCGTTCATTTCCTCTCCACTTTAGCCAATTCTACTGATCTTCCTCTTGATTTCTCTCATGGATGTTGATTCAACGCAATCAACCTAGGTCGTAGATATAAACATCATCAAATATATGCCTTTGATTGTATGGGCCCTTTAACCTATTCCGCTAGTTCACAAGTTTTCTTTTACCACGCACTTTCTACGAGCGAAATGGATATGGGACCTTGATTTTAATTGGGATTCCATCTTAACCATCGAAAGATGTGCACCCTACATAACTTTAAGACTATATAATATTACTTCACAAGGGTTTCTCAAATCAAATAACAACTTGAAATAGTTTAAAATAATGTCGAAGAAGGAGAAATTCTAAGGACTACCTTGAATGGTCTCCATAGATAATGTGACTCATTCATTCAAGGTAATTGTGCAAGAAGGAGGTTGATCTCTTTTAGTAGACTCTGAGAAGAATGTGCACAAGAGGAATCTCAGCTCATGACAATAGAAGAGAATACATGATTAATTGAAAATAATTCTCTCATGGCTCACACTGGGAATAAATTTAAGAAAAAGGAGAAGAAGGATAACTTTCATCACAACAAGAAGAAGGACAAGAAAACAGACAAGAGAAAAATAGATACTTCAAATGTTCGATGCTACAGTTGTGATGAAAAGGGACATTTTACAAGATATTTTCCCATCAGAAAAATGAGACAGCATGCTCATATTGTTGAAGATGATGAAACAATAAACAAAAGATTCATATGGGAGAAAGATGATTCAAACACATTCAGATGAAAGGTATGTGCTAATCTCATCACTTACTGGCACTATCTCACACGAAAGTAATGATTGGATTGTGTATAGTGGAGCTTCTAAACACATGGAGGGATACAAGGGATCATTCGTCAATATGTACGAACATGAGTCATCTGACAAGGTGAAAATTGGTGATGATTACCAATACCCCATAAAAGGGATTGTATAAGATTCGTACAAGCTTGAATCCTAGAAATATTTATAGATGCATGATGTGTTATATGTTCCCGGATTGAATAAGAATCTTATCTTCATCTTTGCACTGGATGCAAAGGGAATCAGGGTTCCTTTTGTCGATGGCCAAGTTCTGATGTGGCCAAGAGGAAAGGCAATAGAGGATGTGTTAACACTCCATTTTTAACAGTTGATCTAAGGGCCTTGCAAGAGTTCGATGGGGGTCCCAGTCCCTTGGATTCCATGTGAGCACCCTTCAGTGAGGAAAATGGCAGGTGCATTGATGGCATTGGGAGGGATTCATAATCAAAGGATGTGGTTGATCGGAGGTGGATCAACGGCTCCAAACCATTTTGTGTGAGCAAACATGCACAATCAAAGCTTCCATTCCAGATTGTGAAGTATGTTAAAGATCACAAGATTTCAACGACTGAGAGGAGGTCTAAGGTAGATCTATGGCCATAATAAATTTTGCAATCCATACTTGTGCGGGTAAAACCACAATCTCCAATTGCGAAAGAGCGGTAGAGGTCGCGATGAGAAAGGAGAAAAATCTATGACCATGGTTCATTTTGCAATGCAAAATAGCACGGATAAATACCAAGGTTTCTCATTGTGAAAAAATTTGGGGTCCACTTGGATCTATGGCTGCATGAAAGGTCAATCTCGATCAACGGTTCAGAACGTGTCATGATCCAGAACAGCCCGCGGTGGTTAGCAGAGAAAATTTGGTGGCAGGAAGAATGGAACATGGATGGTCGATGTAAAATATTCCTCTAATCGAACGACTGAGAAGACTCCCCAAGTACAGGCTCCACATCCAATGCAGAGATGACAGTAGGAGGAAGCGTTCACGCATGTAGTCTGCATCCTTGCAAATTTGGCCGATTTATTTGATGGCATCCCTTTGGGAGAGTCATGCTCCCAAAATATAGGTGGCCTTTTGTGAGTTCGCTATGGGATCCAACAAAGTAACCAGTGAATCTGCTACTCACATGGGGCAAAGCCAACATGACGTGGGAGACTATTCCATTTCCTACTTCAAAAGAGCAGGGAGACGTGGGAGCGTCCACTTCATGAACTTTGCAGCATGGATCTATTGTACTAGATGGCATCCACAACTGCTTCCCATGGCAGATAGTAAGGTGCCATGACTGACAAAGAAAAGTGACTAGATCCCCATCAAGTAAAGGATCACTCTGCTCGTGCCTCCACACATGTTGGTTGCAAATACACTTGATGACAGAGTGTGCAGGAATGTTGACCGACCAATCTCAAAGCATTATATATAATGATTTCAGTTCAACAGAAGATAACTAACATATCTCCAAAACCTGAGTTCTACTTCTCCACGAATTTGCAAAGGCCTAATAGATTTTGATGATGAAGATCTGGTTCGAGAAGCTTGTTTGACTAGGGGTGTTGATGGTTGGTGAGAAGGTTCCACACTCACTCGTCACCTTGGTATTTGTAGGCCAATGGTGACACCAACCATCAGGGCCTAGACATGATACCCGCGTCTCAAACGATGCGAGGTCTGGACACTTACTCCTCATAAGTGTTGTTCCATGAACCCTTGATAGTATCAAACCAACCAAAGCCTCCGCGGAAGGGGACAGTCATAGATTGGTCCCTGTATAAGCATTCGTTTGGATGGTAGCGTCAAGGGTATAAATCATTCATCATTTTGTTTGTGAAGTCCACTTTCCGAGGGTGGTGCGGCTAGTGTAGATACACTACACCCTAGTTCCTATGGGAGAACTCACCTCACTGGAGGTGAGGAGTACAAGAATGACAACCACCACACAGGGTCGTCTCAAACAGAAGCAATGTGTCACTTCTTCCAAAGCCCACATATAACGGTGTTACCAGGAGAGGAAGGAGGTGGCGGATGTGATTGGACCAGGGAAGGATGCCAACTACCATGCCAGTGTGTGCCCATGTGGAAAGTTGCATTTGAACACGGTGGAAGCACACACTTCAAGCATAGAAGGAGGTGTCATACTCATCATCCGTCATGGTGGTCGGGCATGTCAAACTATTACTTGGGACAAATGTGGCCACTAGCACCATAATTTTTGTTATATTTGTAAAATGCGGCGGTAGTCCACTCCCTACATTGTTAACGCATGGTTGTGACTTGTAACAATTTTCTATTCGGTAGTCTCAGCACTAGGATTGTATAAAAATGTTCTTGATAGAGGGACAAAGGAGTTAGTGAGATTCGATTGGGAAACATTCTAGGGATGAGGGTCACCATTGTAAATAAGTTTTGATGCTTGTGTCATGAATAAAATTGCAGAGGATGAGTTATTTATCATAGCAGAGATTCATGTGTCGTTTCTTTTCCCAATACGTATCTTCTTTAAGTGCAATGTATTTCCTGTTTTCACTCTAGTCTGTTGATTGATTTTCATCTGTGCAAATTAGGGTGTAGTAGTTAGGAATTCATACTTTTTATGCTCCAGCTAATGTTCCAAACATTTATCAATTGTTCTTCTAAAGTTTCATGGAATTCATCTCGTCGGTGCTCCATGCAATGGAATGTTCTCTCTCTTGTCCTCCAACCTCCCACTAAAAATATCTTGATTGGGAGATCAACGACTACCTTGCCTTTGTTTGCTACTCTATGTCTTCCTTTCCTCTCGCAAGTGTTCATTACGCAAGTTCTCAACTCCATTGCAAATGGTTCCCGCCTCGATAATCCCACCTTACATCTCGCCTTTACACACTCTGTCCCATTTAGGATCCTGGCCCCCTTATTATGCTAATTGAAAATCCTATGC
This sequence comes from Pseudotsuga menziesii, assembly GCA_001517045.1. Taxonomy (NCBI): domain Eukaryota; kingdom Viridiplantae; phylum Streptophyta; class Pinopsida; order Pinales; family Pinaceae; genus Pseudotsuga; species Pseudotsuga menziesii. The sequence goes on from LPNX011117344.1 coordinate 522,897, forward strand.
AGAGTAGACTCTGGTGACACATGAGATTGAAAATATTATGCAGAGTAGACTCCGGTGACAAACGAGAGATCCCTCTCTGACTACGCAGGGCTGGAGACATAGTCTAAAGCGGTTCTGTTGTTTCTTGGGAGCAGCCTCCCCTCACTCGACCTTGGGGGGTCAAATCTTGGTGCTAATAAACTGTCTCCATTGTCGGGGATGAAGTTGAAGATCCTCCCTAGGAAAACGAGAAAGATTCAGATCTGATTGTTGATGGTGAACAATGACCAGGCATCAGAAGGGTTGAGCACTTTTCACCTGGCGACTCCACTCTTGAAGGATTCAGACTTCAGTGACTCTACTAGTGTTGTGACCCAGAAATCAAATGACCGAGGAAAGTTGGCAGACTCCGTCTGGAAAATGGACCCCTTGTAAAGTTTATAAATGCATGGAAGAGGGTCAAGGTACTCGAGTCTACGTTTCTTCCAGGATGCCTTGTCCTATCTTGTAAGTTTGCTCTTATGTTTTCCTACATTCATCAAAACAACCTTTTATGGTTCAGCCCATTCTGAAGAGATCCATGAGTATATTCATGTTTATCCTTATTTATGAACTGAAAGCATTGTGTTGTCTTGTACATCTGATTATGGCCTATATTTTTATCAGGGGGCACCCGAGGTCAAAGGACAGCCCTGTGAAATTCATGAAACCTCGGAGGATAGCTTAACTATCGTGCCTAACCTTGTATCCTCCATTTCTCCAAGCTGATACAAACCACTAAGATTTCCTCCCATCCTCTATGATTTTCCCGCGAGATATTGCAAGTACCTCCCCAAGTTTGCCGGAGAATCTAAAGACTTAACTGTTGAGAAACATTTACAAGCCTTTGAGCATTTCTCTGACCTTTTTGAGATAGAACATGACGATGTTTGCAGGCATGCTTTCGTTCTGTCCTTGCAAGGAGATGCCAAAGTATGGTTTAAACACTTGCATCCTAAGTCCATCAACACTTGGGAAGAGTTTTCTTGCACATTCTTGAGGTTTTGGGGCAGGAGAAGGCCACTGGAGAAAATACTTTCAGAGTTTTATCCCCTGAGGAGGCATGAGGGCGAGGCCATATCTAATTTTAACAGAAGATTCACAAGCTTTTATTATTACATGCCTAAGGAAGTTCAAACTCTTGAGAACGCTGCTAAGATCTATTATGCATCCGCTTTCCCCCCTGACCTGCCCGTACTTCTTTTGGAGAGAAAATCAACCACCCTGCAGCATATGTTTGCTCATTGTTTAGAGATTGAGGAGAACCTTAATATGTCCAAGAAATTGTTAGGTCAGGACTATGGTGGTGAAATAAAAGATGCATTCAAATTGGTTGGGCCCTACAAGTAGAATGGGAAAGTCTATGGCTCGTCAAAGCTCCCTCCTGGTGTACGGAAAGATGACCGGCCCGAGGTAGGAGCAGGTAGTCCTGCAGACTTATTCTCTGAAAATGGCAGCCTGCAATGTCCTTGGTCCGCTAAGGATGATTTTAAGAGGGATTTTGGTATGCCTGTGTACGATGAATATGAAGAAGAGTACCTGCAGAATGTACTTGACGAGCCAACTGTTGAAACGATGCCTTCTCATGAAAGGAATCAAGATGCAATGCAAAATTAGAAGGTCGAAGCAGGAAAAGATGAAAAGAGCACTGGAGGTGATAGCCTACCCTTGTGTTATGCCTCTTTTGAATTAGTATGATGCATGGTTAAAGCCTCCAAGCAGAAACATAAAGAAGAGGAGATGGAGTGGGCTAGACGCCCATACAAGAAAGAAGATGATGAGATGAAATGGCCAGGCTATTCCTCCCCTGCTACTAATACATTGGGAATACGTAATGAAATGTCAAGTTATGAAGACAAATGTAGCAGCCTACAGATAAACACTTTTTTCTGATACTCCACCTTCAGAAGCACCCCCTCACATAGGAGGAATATGCCTACTCGGTTCCACTGGAGAAGCTGAAGACCCTCCTCTTGAAGCTCATCAAGCTCTTGTTACAGAAATTTTGAGCAGAAAGTGGGATGTTCCATTGAAGAAAGATTCTGTGGGTCCTTGTTTGCAATCTTCCAAGTGTCAGCCTGACGAATCTCTAGAAGTAAAAAGCTCCGGACGACTTTCCCATGAGCAGGTGACAGAACATGTTGGAGGTTTCCGTGACTTCTATGACCCCATGGCTGAATACATGGAGGGTCTGGGCGAAGGAAATGATTGGTCACATCTCTGCCCTGAAGATCAGTTTGTTTATCATTTCCTTCTCCCATCATCCTTTTGATTTATATCCATCAAGCACCATAAAAGAACGAGAATATTAGGCAAGTTTCTTGATTGGCTTCATTGGAAGTCTGATTTCACTTAGTCAGAATTGTGTACAAAGTTAGGTAGAGTAGTTAGGAGCAAATAAGCTGGGCAGTTATCGAGCATTTCCTTCATTATTGTTTTAGTTTGTTTTCATTTTTAGTTACCAGCACAGGTTTATAGTCACCATCATGATTTGCAAGAGTGGCACGAGTTCGCTAAAGTAGTAGCTTGGAGCAGAATGGAGATGCCAGAGAAAGATTGAAGTCATGCCAATGGTTTCGGCACTTGGTCTACGGGGGTTCTTTGCTACCTCACTGGGAGGGTAGCATCCCTCGTGGAGCTAGTTGTTAACACTCTATTTTTAATAGTTGATATAAGGGTCTGGCAAGAGTTCGATGGGGGTCCTAGTCCCTCGAATTCCATGTGAGGACCCTTCAATGATAAAAACAGCAGGTGCGCTAATGGCATTGGGAGGGATTCATAATCAACGGGTGTGGTTGATCGGAGGTGGATCAACAACTCCAAACCATTTCAAACGAGAAAACTTGCATGAGCAAAGCTTCCTTTGTAGATTGTGAAGTATGTTAAATATCAAAATATTTCGACGGCTGAGAGGAGGTCCGAGGCAGATCTACGGCCTCAATCGATTTCGCAATCCATACTTGTGCGGGTAAAACCACAATCTCAAATAGTGAAAGAGCGGTAGAGGCCGGGAAGATCAACGGCCACGATGAGAAAGGAGAAAAATCTATGGCCACGGTTCATTTCGCAATGCGAACTAGCATAGATGAATACCAAGGTTTCTCATTGCGAAAAATGGTGGGGGCCACTCGGATCTATGGCTGCTTGAAAGGTCGGTCTCGATCGACGGTTGAGAACGTGTCACGATCCAGAACTTCCCACGGTGGTCAGCAGAGAAAAGTTGGTGGCAGGAAGAATGGAATGTGGACAGTGGACATAAAATATCCCTCTAATCGGACAGCTGAGAGGACTCCCTAGGTACGAGCTCCACATCCAGTGCGTAGATGACAGCAGGAGGAGGCGTTCATGCGTGTAGTATGCATCCTTCCAGGTTTGGCCAATTTCTCCGACGCCATTTGTAGCATGCATACCATGGGAGCCATCCCTTTGGCAGAGTCATGCTCCCAAAAGATAGGCAGATTTTGTGTGAGATCTCTTGCTGGAGCGAACAAAGTAACCGGTGAATCTGCTACTCACACGGGGTAAAGCCAACATAGTGGGAGACCATTCCATTTCCTACTTCAAAAGAGAAGGTTGACGTGGGAGCATCCACTTCATGAACTTTGCAGCATGGATCTATTGTACTGGATGGTGTCCACAAATGCTTCCCACGGCAAACGGTAAGGCGCCACGAATGACGAAGCGAAGTGACTAGATCCCCATCAAGTAAAGGATCACTCTACTCCCGCCTTCACACATGGTGGTGCCAAATACACTTGATGATAGAGTGTGCAGCAATGTTGACCAACCAATCTCAAAGCATTATATATACTACTTTTACTTTAACAGGAGTGAACTAACATATCTCCAAAACCTGAGTTCTACTTCTCCACGAATATGCAAAGGCCTAATAGAGTTTGACAATGAAGATCTGGTTCGAGAAGCTTGTTCGTCTGGGTGTGTTTATGGTTGGTGAGAAGGTTCCACACTAACTCGTCACCTTGGTATATGCAGGCCAATGGTGACATGAGCCAGTGGAATTTTTAGCAGTTCCAGCTAGTGTTCCAGTGGGATTTGCAGTGAATTTCTCCTTGGATTTTTCAGCAGTTTCAGGGCTGAAAAGGAAGAAGATTGTGGGTGGCTGAAGTTAGCAATCCAAACCAAAATACAGTTGTGTGTTTTGCCTAAAGTGGGTGAAAAAGCATCATTTTTGAAGTGGTGTGGTTTTGACACCCGAGGTTAGAATGAAGCATTTAGATAAGCGTTGGAAAGCTTATCCAGCAGGGAACAAGGGATATTCATTGGAATTTGAGTGTGGAGTAACAAAGTGCTAGTGATTTATTGAAAGAGAAATGTGCTACTGTTAATATGGACAAATCTGGGAATTGCATGCCTAGAGGTAGCAAGGACCATGAAGTCAAACCAGTTGTTGTGTGGAAGAAGAGTTCCATGCAAAGATGAGGGACTTGAAGAGGGAAATATCCTTAAACCCTATCTTGCTAATTATGATTACGAGTTTTATACATGAAATCTATGAGGGTATGCCTTGCATGCATAGGATATTACATGTTAGTAAGAATAGTGAGAATTATACATTTATAATGAACCACTAATGATAATTATTGCATTGGTGTTGGCATTAGTGAAAAAACCAACAACAACATGGACATGGCTGAATATGTTTTTGATGCTGACGAATGTGACCAGCAACCCTATGGAGAAAGGGATAAGGCAACAAGTCCACGATCAAAAGTTGGTGAGCAAATTCTGCAACCTCCTACCAAGGACCAACCAAAATGATAATGTCAAGGGTGTAAGTAGGACCCATGAAGGTAATGGTGTAATTATGACAATTGCATGGAGTGGTAAAAGCAAGAGGTCTCATACCATGTGGGTATTTGAAATTTATACTACATTCATACAGAAATGTATCATGCATGTATATGTTGTTATGAGCTTAGTAGCCCAAAGAAAGTAAGCACTAATGATCTTGATTATAGTAATGAATCCTACATGAAGTAGTCATGGTTAAGCCATGCATGGTATGTTTGAATGCATAGTATTCCTGAATCAATGCAAGGTAGCATTGAGTGGATATGCATTAAAAGATTTTATAAATCTTGTAGTTATGTATTGAATGGATGCATATGAAGGGTGTGACTAACTGATTACATAAATATGGGTGCAAGTGTTGTGATGCATTGCATGAATGCATTGAGATAGTGCATGTGATATTATGAATAACTAATGGCTGAAATGATGAATTGATGACAATTCTAGAACCATTTCAAGAGCTGTTATGAATGCAGGATAGTAAGTGCATGAAGAGGGTAGTCAGGATCAATTCGCTGCCGAAAATGCTCTATGGAAGGGCAAGGTGGTACAAATGATATGCTTGTGAAGTAAGAAGTATCTAAACCTTTCATTTAAATTACATAAATGAGGGGATTGTACCCTTTAATTTAAAGTATGATAATGATTGTGTGAAGTAAACGAATTTTGGAAATATTGATGTGATTAACAGCTGGAAGTATTTGAATTTTATAAATTCTAAAAATGCTTCAACGATGGTTGCAGCAATGAAAAGGTTATATGCATCCAGAATTACCAAGTGTTTGGCTAATTGAAGTTTAGGTTTCAAGTAGATTGTTTAGAGCATGGCAATGAGAGTAAGACCATGAAAAATGCCGGAATCTACCATGTGAAAGAACCAAACCTTACAAGAAGAGTCCCATGGCTGTGAAAATAGTTTGTATGCATAATGGGTTGTTAAATTTGAATTTGTGAATTTCGTATTTGAGAAATTGCCGACAACTACTAATCACTATTGGCTTGCATAGGATCGTATCAGGAGGATGCATTGTAAGTGGGTATTCATGTTATGATAGTAAGCATAAAATTATAATGGGCATAGTGGTGCTGCTTACAAGAGACCCACAAATGAGGATCACCTCATTGCCAAGAAAATCAACTTCTGTAGTTGATAGAGTTGCAAATTCCCATTGAATTGAATTACTAATGTCATTGTTTGGTTATGGAATAATTAAACTTGGATTGTATTATCAGATAATGATTGATTGTTTGGGTATTTGACAAATGTGCCATGGGTACACATTGCAAGAAGACCATGCGTGATGGCTTGAAGGAGCCAAATTTTATGGGGAGGTTTTCCCCTATCTTGGAAATGGGTTTCGGGTGAAACTCCATTGGACATTTTGGAAATGTCTCATCTGGCACTACATGTTTGGTAAGCAACATGAGTGAGATGGTATAAGTTATGTTGGTAATACATGTGTGGATATGAAATGTAAAGAGGAGGTGGGATGGCAAACCAAGGGACTATTAACTCAAAGAAGGGAGCCCCCATTCCTCCTTAACAAAGGAATACTGCTTCGGCAAATGGATAAGTGTTTTGTGACCCTAGCTAAGAATATGCATGTCAAATTATTAAAATTTCATATGCAAAACATGTTTTGATCTTATTTCCATTATGGCAGATTGCTTGAGTATGAATAGGGCCTACATGGCACACATCAGAAAGGGGTGCACACTTTCCCGATGTTGGAACATGAAAGGGTTTTCAATATTGATTACACCCTAGGGAGTTGTCACACTCCTAGTGTCTCAATACTTGATAGTGAATGATGTGAAGTATGCTTACAGTTTTAGAGCAATAATGCTGATGAGTTTGCTTATATTGGTTGCATTGTCAAGTTAAACAGATGTAGTTTGGTGTTGTACACTAAATGGAATTAGAGCTCACGGCTGGAAATGAAACCTAGAAATGGTCATTTATTGTTGATATAAGTGCATGTGTTATTGTTGATGGCCTGATAAACCCAACTATGTTGGCTTGGATGATTGGTTGTTGATATAAGTGCATTGTTGATATAAGTGTATTGTTGATATAAGTGCATGTGATTTGTTGATGGTCTGAAAAACCCAACTGTAGGATGGCTTGACTGTGCTGGATATATATAAAAGGATGTTGTGAAGCAGCCTACGTGCTGACCTAACATCCAAGTCCATAGGCAATCCCAAGGCTTGCAAAGCAAAGCAGGATCCTGTGGACCAGAGAGGAAACGCACAATTCAGATAAGTATTGGATTATTTTGCAATTTCTTTCTTATGATGTTTTAAGCTCTTGTTTAAGAGATAAAAATCGATGAGAATAAACTAAACATGTGAATCTATTCAATGTTTGAATATAGGTATCGCTGGAAGCAAGCACTACGAAAGCATCCTTTGGGGTGCATGTGGACATGTGACTGTCCTGAAGAGCTCAAAATGAGCAATAATGAAAAGGGTGCTAGTGAGACTGTGAAGGTTCTAGTAGTCGAGGAAAACCATGTGGGGAGGCTACATGGTTGAAAGGTCTGAAATAGACTGGAGACACTAAGTGCCATGACCAAGAGGGATTGGTCCACCATTCACAGTGAAGTGAAAGAGGTTGAGAGCATGAAAACCACAGTGGTGGTGTGTGTTCTAGGATGGAACAAAACAAAGAGGGAAAAAACTCTTGCTGCTCTCTCTTGACTTTTGATTATATATATATATATACTTATGCATTGTGAAAACAAAGGATTGTAGAATGCATGTATGACTGAAAATTTATTTGCTTAAAGTAAATTATGAATGCTAGAATAGTTGATTCCCTGCCCAAGAATGGACATGAATGAGCTGATGTGTCTGTTGGGAAGGCATGAAAAATATGAAAGTCTCCTTGATGAGACTTTGATTGTTGTGCAAATCGAGCAATTAATTAACTAATTTTAATGCCTACATTATGCTTGGTATAACAAAATTTCAATGATGCATTTCATAGGTGAGAAAACTAAAATCCAGTAGTGCACATTGATCATGGCAGCAGACCAAAAGCTGCTGGACTCGGATGGAAGTCTCCTTCAAACGATTGCTAGGACCCAAGAGAATCTTGGAGAGATTCTCAAGATATAGAAAAGGCAGAATGAGATGAACCACCAGATTTTGCAAGACTCTATTGGTTTGCAAAAGGGGGTAAAAAGCCTTCTAGGAGCAATCCATAAAGGAGAGGAAAGTGGATCAATGAGGGGAAATTCGTCCAACCGATCCGTTAAGAAACGTTTTAGGCATGAAGACTCAAAGAAAATTGAGCAAGTAAAGATGAAGCAGCCAACAAAATGTTGGAAATGCGGAGGACATCATTTATGTCGAGACTGCCCAACAAGGGAACATAAAGGGGCTAGTAGCCACAAGGTTCCTAGACTTGGGGAGGAGCCAGAATCTGAGAACCAACAGGAGAATCTCATGGAAGATGAGGGCCTTGATACTAAAAGTTCAAAGTAAATAATTGAACATGGGACAAATCTGCAAAATTTTGAAATTTTGAACGTGCAAATGGTATATACATTCCTATGTATTGGAACATCGAGGACGGTGTTATTCCAAGGGGGACGGGATTGTAATACCCCGGTTCTAACCCCATTTGCATTAGAAGATACATGATGTATATTTTGTAATTAATCGTGGTGTGGAGCTAAAGACAAAAGCCCCACCATCGATTGGATTATGTATGTTTCAGCAATAGGGATTGTTTCCGATGGTATATCGTGTTATCTGGCACATTATAGTTTTGGCATCATGTAAATATGCACATCAATTAAATAAACCTACAACCGGCTACGATGGGGCAACGTTAAATGAAAAGGGAATGATTCCTAAGGTTAAGGGGGGGGATTGTCTAACCCGTGGGAGCCATTGGTAGTTGCCATGTGTCGACCACCCATTAAACTTCTGTTGTTCGATTAGTTGGGAGCAATTATGGTTGGGAAGTGTTGGGTGGTAGGACTGCCAGTCTTTGCCCCATGTGCACTTCACCAGCGGGCTCGCTATTCTCACGCGGAGGGCAAGGGGATGGTCACCAGTCTCTCCACTCTTCCACTCATGGTTTTCTTTTGACCATCTCACACAGGAAGGGGTCTGCTCTGTTCACCTTCTCATGCGCAGGAAGTTTGGAGGGTCTTCCTCACATAGAGGGGAGATAAAAGGATCCATGATTCTATGTGTGGGGGTTCGTTCTTCATTCTCTCGCCGATTGCTAGTCTGTGGATCTGTTCTTCCTCTTGTTCATGGAGGGGATCATTTTCCCTTTTCCCATTATCAAACTATGTAAGCGATTCACGCCAGGGGCTGTATGTATGTGTGTTACTCTCACGTATTTGTGGCTTGTGTACCTGTTTTCCCCTTGTCCAGGATTAAGAATCAGACTTCTCTCCCATTTTTGGGCTGTGTAATGTTTCCATGGCTTAGCCATGAGATTGGTTGTTGTTCTTCCCCTGAAACTATGGCTTGTTGTGGTTTTCCCTGATGTTGTTCGTTGTTGTGAATGCAATCATCTTTTGGGTGCCGCTGAGTTGTTTTGGCCATGCTAGGGCCATGAACAACTCTGAATCGTCTTGTCTAACTTGAGCTCTGTTCACCTTTTCGTTTGGGGTTGTCACCCTACCGTCTTTATCTTCATCACAGAGTTATGATCTGCTTGTTTTACTGTGGGTATGCAGTGGTTGGTCTTTGGACTTTTTAGAGTAGGATTAGAGGTTGGGCATGCTTGACAAACCTGGTGTTTGGGAGCCACTCAGACAGAGTTAGACTGCTAGCTTTCTTCTCCACAACCCTTGTAGAGTATTGGAAAGGGAATTCAAAGCCTAAGGGACTGTGAAGCAGAGAAAGGAGTGATTCTTGGTGTTGGGTGTGTGGATGTCTTAGAAGTCAGGTTAGCTCTGGTGTAGGTGTCCTTAGCTCTCCATTGAGACCACCAACTTAGCATTTAGCCTTTCCTAGCTCCGTGAGGGCCTAATAAACCTAGCCATGTTGAATTGGTTGTTTTGTGTAACCTTGGATATGTGTAAGCCTGCTTTGACCCTTACTCCTTGCAGAATCATGCCTGCTTTGACCCTACCTAGTTTCTTGACAAGTGGAAAAAATATCTGTCTGTGTTGGATTCTTCCACACTGTCGTGAGTTATCGTTTTCCAATGAAAATATAGTCAAATAAACCAAATCTAGGTTATTTTATTTTATATTATTTTATTCTCATATTAACAATGCATATTATTTAGCGGAACCTTTTCCTATACTTCCATCTTGTGCCTTTTATTCCAAGTTGTTGATCTTGATCTTTGTTTAAACCATCTATCCTTATTCCCACATACTTCTATCCTTATCATAACCACAAATCCATCTTTGATTCATTCCCCACCATATATCTTCTCTTACTTTAACTTCACCTATTCACATCATAAAGGGACGACAACTTATCTAAGCAGGTTAATATTCAACCATCAATATTTTTCTTTACAAATTCCCATCGTCAATTCAATTATTTTTTTAATTTTCCCATCTGATTTGTTTTTCTGAGAAGTGTGCATGTTCCCCTTGTGAAAAAAATTTCCATTGTAGATCTCAAGCCTTGTTGATCTCAACCGTTCATTTCCTCTCCACTTTAGCCAATTCTGCTGATCTTCCTCTTGATTTCTCTCATGGATGTTGATTCAACGGAATCAACCTGGGTCATAGATATAAACATCATCAAATATATGCCTTTGATTGTATGGGCCCCTTGACCTATTCCACTAGTTCACAAGTTTTCTTTTACCATGCACTTTCTACGAGCGAAATGGATATGGGCCCTTGATTTTAATTGGGATTCCATCTTAACCGTCGAAAGATGTGCACCCTACATAACTTTGAGACTATATAATATTACTTCACAAGGGTTTCTCAAATTAGATAGCAACTTGAAGTAGGTTAAAATAATGTCGAAGAAGGAGAAATTCTAAGGACTACCTTGAATGGTCTCCATAGATCATGTGACTCATTCATTCAAGGTAATTGTGCAAGAAGGAGGTTGATCTCTTTTAGTAGACTCTGAGAAGAATGTACACAAGAGGAATCTCAGCTCATGACAAGAGAAGAGAATACATGATTAATTGAAAATAATGCTCTCATGGCTCATACTGGGAATAACTTTAAGAAAAAGGAGAAGAAGGATAACTTTCATCACAACAAGAAGAAGGACAAGAAAACAGACAAGAGAAAAATAGATACTTCAAATGTTCGATGCTACAGTTGTGATGAAAAGGGACATTTTACAAGATATTTTGCCATCAGAAAAATGAGACACCATGCTCATATTGTTGAAGATGATGAAACAATAAACAAAAGATTCATATAGGAGAAAGATGATTCAAACACGGGGACTTAACTTAGTGAACATATCACATAGCACGTGCGATCATGGGATATTAAAGAATACCCTTAATTTCCAGAGATATTCAACCAAACTCTTTTTGTTGAAACCCCCTCCCAATACTTAAAACCTCCTTCCCACCCCTTTTTATACCTCAATCCTTATAAACCACCCTGCCCACCCCCACCTTAAACCCCTCATCCCCCCAATACCTGCAATATATTGGTTCAATTTTTAAAAATTTTAAAACCCACAATATGAACTAACGTGATAGGATATTGGTCAACAAGTGAGGCCCCCGTGGATTCAGATGAAAGGTATGTGCTAATCTCATCACTTACTGGCACTATCTCACACGAAAGTAATGATTGGATTGTGTATAGTGGAGCTTCTAAACACATGGAGGGATACAAAGGATCATTCGTCAATATGTACGAACATGAGTCATCTGACAAGGTGAAAATTGGTGATGATTACCAATACCCCATAAAAGGGATTGTATAAGCTCCGTACAAGCTTGAATCCTAGAAATATTTATAGATGCATGATGTGTTATATGTTCCCGAATTGAATAAGAATCTTATCTTCATCTTTGCACTAGATGCAAAGGGAATTAGGGTTCCTTTTGTCGATGGCCAAGTTCTAATGTGGCCAAGAGGAAAGGCAATAGAGGATGTGTTAACACTCCATTTTTAAAAGTTGATCCAAGGGCCTTGCAGGAGTTCAATGGGGGTCCCAGTCCCTTGGATTCCATGTGAGCACCCTTCAGTGAGGAAAATGGCAGGTGCATTGATGGCATTGGGTGGGATTCATAATCAAAGGATGTGGTTGATCGGAGGTGGATCAACGGCTCCAAACCATTTTGTGTGAGCAAACATGCACAATCAAAGCTTCCTTTCCAGATTGTGAATTATGTTAAAGATCGCAAGCTTTCAACGACTGAGAGGAGGTCTAAGGTAGATCTATGGCCTTAATAAATTTTTCAATCCATACTTGTGCGGGTAAAACCACAATCTCAAATTGCGAAAGAGCGGTAGAGGTCGCGATGAGAAAGGATAAAAATATATGACCATGGTTCATTCTGCAATGCAAAATAGCACGGATGAATACCAAGGTTTCTCATTACGAAAAATTTTGGGGCCCACTTGGATCTATGGCTGCATGAAAGGTCGCTCTCGATCGACGGTTCAGAACGTGTCATGATCCAGAACTGCCCGCGGTGGTTAGCAGAGAAATTTGGCGGCAGGAAGAATAGAACATGGACGGTCGATGTAAAATATTCCTCTAATCGAACGACTGAGAAGACACCCCAGGTACAGGCTCCACATCCAATGCAGAGATGACAGTAGGAGGAAGCGTTCACGCATGTAGTCTGCATCCTTGCAAATTTGGCCAATTTATTTGATGGCATCCCTTTGGGAGAGTCATGCTCCCAAAAGATAGGTGGCCTTTTGTGAGTTCGCTACGGGAGCCAACAAAGTAACCAGTGAATCTGCTACTCACACGGGGGAAAGCCAACATGACGTGGGAGACTATTCCGTTTCCTACTTCAAAAGAGCAGGGAGACGTGGGAGCGTCCACTTCATGAACTTTTCAGCATCGATCTATTGTACTAGATGGCATCCACAACTGCTTCCCATGGCAGATAGTAAGGTGCCATGACTGATAAAGCGAAGTGACTAGATCCCCATCAAGTAAAGGATCACTCTGCTTGTGCCTCCACACATGTTGGTTGCAAATACACTTGATGACAGAGTGTGCAGGAATGTTGACCGACCAATCTCAAAACATTATATATACTGATTTCAGTTCAACATAAGATAACTAACATATCTCCAAAACCCGAGTTCTATTTCTCCACGAATTTGCAAAGGCTTGATAGATTTTGATGATGAAGATATGGTTCGAGAAGCTTGTTTGACTAGGGGTGTTGATGGTTGGTGAGAAGGTTCCACACTCACTCGTCACCTTGGTATTTGTAGGCCAATGGTGACACCAACCATCAGGGCCTAGACATGATACCCGTGTCTCCAATGATGCGAGGTCTGGACACTTACTCCTCATAAGTGTTGTTCCATGAACCCTTGATAGCATCAAACCAACCAAAGCCTCCGCGGAAGGGGACAGTCATCGATTGTTCCCTTTATAAGCATTCGTTTGGATGGGAGCATCAAGGGTCTAAATCCTTCATCATTTTGTTTGTGAAGTCCACTTTCCGAGGGTGGTGCGGCTAGTGTAGATACACTACACCCTAGTTCCTATGGGAGAACTCACCTCACTGGAGGTGAGGAGTACAAGAATGGCAACCACCACACAGGGTCGTCTCAAACAGAAGCAATGTGTCACTTCTTCCAAAGCCCACATATAACAGTGTTACCAGGAGAGGAAGGAGGTGGCGGATGTGATTGGACCAGGGAAGTATGCCAACTACCATGCCCGTGTGTGCCCATGTGGAAAGTTGCATTTGAACACGGTGGAAGCACACACTTCAAGCATAGAAGGAGGTGTCATACTCATCATCCGTCATGGTGGTCGGGCATGTCAAACTATTACTTGGGCCAAATGTGGCCACTAGCACCATAATGTTTGTTATATTTGTAAAATGTGGCGGTAGTCCACTCCCTACATTTTTAACGCATGGTTGTGACTTGTAACAATTTTCTATTCGGTAGTCTCAGCACTAGGATTGTATAAAAATGCTCCTGATAGAGGGACAAAGGAGTTAGTGAGATTCGATTGGGAAACATTCTAGGGATGAGGGTCACCATTGTAAATACGTTTTGATGCCTGTGTCATGAATAAAATTGTAGAGGATGAGTTATTTATCATAGCAGAGATTCATGTGTCGTTTCTTTTCCCAATATGTATCTTCTTTAAGTGCAATGTATTTCCTGTTTTCACTCTAGTCTGTTGATTTATTTTCATCTATGCAACTTAGGGTGTAGTAGTTAGGAATTCATACTTGTTATGCTCCAGCTACTGTTCCAAACATTTATCAATTGTTCTTCTAAAGTTTCATGGAATTCATCTCGCCGGTGCTCCATGCAATGGAATGTTCTCTCTCTTGTCCTCCAACCTCCCGCTAAAAATATCTTGATTGGGAGATCAACGACAACCTTGCCTTTGTTTTCTACTCTATGTCTTCCTTTCCTCTCGCAAGTGTTCATTACGCAAGTTCTCAACTCCATTGCAAATGGTTCCTGCCTCGATAATCCCACCTTACATCTCGCCTTTACACACTCTGTCCCATTTAGGATCCTGGCCCCCTTATTATGCTAATTGAAAATCCTATGCAGAGTAGACTCTGGTGACACATGAGATTGAAAATCTTATGCAGAGTAGACTCCGGTGACAAACAAGAGATCCCTCTCTGACTACACAGGGCTGGAGGCATAGTCTAAAGCGGTTCTGTTGTTTCTTGGGAGCGGCCTCCCCTCACTCGACCTTGGGGGGTCAAATCCTGGTGCTAATAAACTGTTGCCATTGCCGAGGATGAAGTTGAAGATCCTCCCTAGGAAAACGAGAAAGATTCAGATCTGATTGTTGATGGTGAACAATGACCAGGCATCAGAAGGTTTGAGCACTTTTCACCTAGCGACTCCACTCTTGAAGGATTTAGACTTCAGTGACTCTGCTAGTGTTGTGACCCAGAAATCAAATGACCGAGGAAAGTTGCCAGACTCCATATGGAAAATGGACCCCTTGTAAAGTTTAGAAATGCATGGCAGAGGGTTAAGGTACTCGAGTCTACGTTTCTTCCAGGATGCCTTGTCCTATCTTGTAAGTTTTCTCTTATCTTTTCCTACATTCATCAAAACAACCTTTTATGGTTCAGCCCATTCTGAAGAGAGCCATGAGTATATTCATGTTTATCCTTATTTATGAACCGAAAGCATTGTGTTGTCTTGTACATCTGATTATGGCCTATATTTTTATCAGGGGGCACCCGAGGTCAAAGGACACCCCTGTGAAATTCATGAAACCTCGGACGATAGCTTAACTATCGTGCCTAACCTTGTATCCTCCATTTCTCCAAGCTGATACAAACCACTAAGATTTCCTCCCATCCTTTATGATTTTCCCGCGAGATATTGCAAGTACCTCCCCAAGTTTGTCGGAGAATCTAAAGACTTAACTGCTGAGAAACATTTACAAGCCTTTGAGCATTTCTCTGACCTTTTTGAGATAGAACATGACGATGTCTGCAGGCATGCTTTCATTCTGTCCTTGCAAGGAGATGCCAAAGTATGGTTTAAACACTTGCATCCTAAGTCCATCAACACTTGGGAAGAGTTTTCTTGCACATTCTTGAGGTTTTGGGGCAGGAGAAGGCCACTGGAGAAAATACTTTTAGAGTTTTATTCCCTGAGGAAGCATGAGGGCGAGGCCATATCTAATTTTAACAGAAGATTCACAAGCTTTTATTATTACAGGCCTAAGGAAGTTCAACCTCTTGAGAACGCTGCTAAGATCTATTATGCACCCGCTTTCCCCCCTAACCTGCCCTTACTTCTTTTGGAGAGAAAATCAACCACCCTGCAGCATATGTTTGCTCATTGTTTAGAGATTGAGGAGAACCTTAATATGTCCAAGAAATTGTTAGGTCAGGACTATGGTGGTGAAATAAAAGATGCATTCAAATTGGTTGGGCCCTACAAGCAGAATGGGAAAGTCTATGGCTCGTCAAAGCTCCCTCCTGGTGTACGGAAAGATGACCGGCCCGAGGTAGGAGCAGGTAGTCCTGCAGACTTATTCTCTGAAAATGGCAGCCTGCAATGTCCTTGGTCCGCTAAGGATGATTTTAAGAAGGAGTTTGGTATGCCTGTGTACAATGAATATGAAGAAGAGTACCTGCAAAATGTACCTGACGAGCCAACTGTTGAAACGACACCTTCTCATGAAAGGAATCAAGATGCAATGCAAAATTAGAAGGTCGAAGCAGGAAAAGATGAAAAGAGCACTGGAGGTGATAGCCTACCCTTGTGTTATGCCTCTTTTGAATTAGTATGATGCATGGTTAAAGCCTCCAAGCAGAAACAGAAATAAGAGGAGATGGTGTGGGCTAGACGCCCGTACAAGAAAAAAAGATGATGAGATGAAATGGCCAGGCGATTCCTCCCCTGCTACTAATACATCGGGAATACGTAATGAAATGTCAAGTTATGAAGACAAATGTAGCAGCCTACAGATAAACACTTTTTTCTGATACTCCACCTTGAGAAGCACCCCCTCACATAGGAGGAATATGCCTGCTCGATTCCATTGGAGAAGCTGAAGACCCTCCTCTTGAAGCTCATCAAGCTCTTGTTACAGAAATTTTGAGCAGAAAGTGGGATGTTCCATTGAAGAAAGATTCTGTGGGTCCTTGTCTGCAATCTTCCAAGTGTCAGCCTGACGAATCTCTAGAAGTAGAAAGCTCCGGACGACTTTCCCATGAGCAGGTGACAGAACATGTTGGAGGTTTCCGTGACTTCTATGACCCCATGGCTGAATACATGGAGGGTCTGGGCGAAGGAAATGATTGGTCACATCTCTGCCCTGAAGATCAGTTTGTTTATCATTTCCTTCTCCCATCATCTATTTCATTTATGTCCATCAAGCACCATCATCTTGATTGGATTCATTGGAAGTCTGATTTCACTTAGTCGGACTTGTGTACAAAGTTAGGTAGAGTAGTTAGGAGCAGATAAGCTGGGCAGTTATCGAGCATTTCCTTCATTATTGTTTTAGTTTGTTTTCATTTTCAGTTACCAGCATAGGTTTATAGTCACCAGCATGATTTGCAAGAGTGGCATGAGTTCGATAAAGTAGTAGCTTGGAGGAGAATGGAGTTGTCAGAGAAAGATTGAAGGCATCCCAATGGTTTCGGCACTTGGTCTATGGGGGTTCTTTGCTACCTCACTGGGAGGGTAGCATCCCTCGTGGAGCTAGTTGTTAACACTCTGTTTTTAATAGTTGATATAAGGGTCTGGCAAGAGTTCGATGGGGGTCCTAGTCCCTCGAATTCCATGTGAGGACCCTTCAATGATAAAAACAGCAGGTGCGCTAATGGAATTGGGCCGGATTCATAATCAACGGGTGTGGTTGATCGGAGGTGCATCAACAAATCCAAACCATTTCAAACGAGAAAACTTGCATGATCAAAGCTTCCTTTATAGATTGTGAAGTATGTTAAATATCAAAATATTTCAACGGTTGAGAGGAGGTCTGAGGCAGATCTACGCCCTCAATCAATTTCGCAATCCATACTTGTGCGGGTAAAACCACAATCTCAAATAGTGAAAGAGCGGTAGAGGCCGGGAAGATCAACGACTGCGATGAGAAAGGAGAAAAATCTATGGCCATGGTTCATTTCTCAATGCGAACTAGCACAGATGAATACCAAGGTTTCTCATTGCGAAAAATGGTGGGGGCCACTCGGATCTACGGCTGCTTGAAAGGTCGGTCTCGATCGATGGTTGAGAATGTGTCACGATCCAGAACTTCCCATGGTGGTCAGCAGAGAAAAGTTGGTGGCAGGAAGAATGGAACGTGGACAGTGGACATAAAATATCCCTCTAATCGGACAACTGAGAGGACTCCCCAGGTACGGGCTCCACATCCAGTGCGTAGATGACAGCAGGAGGAGGCATTCACGCATGTAGTATGCATCCTTGCATACTTGGCCAATTTCTCCGACGCCATTTGTAGCACGCATACCATGGGATCCATCCCTTTGGTAGAGTCATGCTCCCAAAAGATAGGCGGCTTTTGTGTGAGCTCGCCTGCGGGAGCGAACAAAGTAACCGGTGAATCTGCTACTCACACGGGGTAAAGCCAACACAGTGGGAGACCATTCCATTTCCTACTTCAAAAGAGAAGGGAGACGTGGGAGCATCCACTTCATGAAATTTGCAGCATGGATCTATTGTACTGGATGGTGTCCACAAATGCTTCCCACGGCAGAAAGTAAGGCACCACGAATGACGAAGAGAAGTGACTAGATCCCCATCAAGTAAAGGATCACTCTACTCCCGCCTTCACACATGTTGGTGCCAAATACACTTGGTGATAGAGTGTGCAGCAATGTTGACCAGCCAATCTCAAAGCCTTATATATACTACTTTTATTTTAACAGGAGTGAACTAACATATCTCCAAAACCCGAGTTCTACTTCTCCACGAATATGCAAAGGCCTGATAGAGTTTGACGATGAAGATCTGGTTCGAGAAGCTTGTTCGTCTGGGTGTGTTTACAGTTGGTGAGAAGGTTCCACACTCACTCGTCACCTTGGTATTTGCAGGCCAATGGTGACACGAGCCAGTGGAATTTTTAGCAGTTCCAGCTAGTGTTCCAGTGGGATTTGCAGTAAATTTCTCCTTGGATTTTTCAGCAGTTTTAGGGATGAAAAGGAAGAAGATTGTGGGTGGCTGAAGTTAGCAATCCAGACCAAAATACATTTGTGTGTTTTTCCTAAAGTGGGTGAAAAAGCATCATTTTTGAAGTGGTGTGGTTTTCACACCTGAGGTTAGGATGAAGCATTTAGATAAGCGTTGGAAAGCTTATCCAGCAGGGAACAAGGGATATTCATTGGAATTTGAGTGTGGAGCAACAAAGTGCTAGTGATTTCTTGAAAGAGAAATGTGCTACTGTTAATATGGCCAAATCCGGGAATATCATGCCTAGAGGTAGCAAGGACCATGAAGTCAAACCAGCTATTGTGTGGAAGAAGAGTTCCATGCAAAGATGAGGGACATGAAGAAGGAAATTTCCTTAAACCCTATCTTGCTAATTATGATTACGAGTTTTATACATGAAATGTATGAGGATATGCCTTGCATGCATAGGATATTACATGTTGGTAAGAATAGTGAGAATTATACATTTATAATGAACCACTAATGATAATTATTGCAATGGTGTTGGCATTAGTGAAAAAACCAACAACAACATGGACATGGTTGAATATGTTTTTGATGCTGACGAATGTGACCAGCAACCCTATGGAGAAAGGGATAAGGCAACAAGTCCAGGATCAAAAGTTGGTGAGCAAATTCTGCAACCTCCTACCAAGGACCAACCAAACTGGTAATGTCAAGGGTGTAAGTAGGACCCATGAAGGTAATGGTGTAATTATGACAATTGCATGGAGTGGTAAAAGCAAGAGGTCTCATACCATGTGGGTATTTGAAATTTATACTACAGTCATACAAAAATGTATCATGCATGTATATGTTGTTATGAGCTTAGTAGCCCAAAGAAAGTAAGCACTAATGATCTTGATTATAGTAATGAATCCTACATGAAGTAGTCATGGTTAAGCCATGCATGGTATGTTTGAATGCATAGTATTCCTGAATCAATGCAAGGTAGCATTGAGTGGATATGCATTAAAATATTTTATAAATCTTGTATTTATGTATTGAATGGATGCATATGAAGGGTGTGAGTAACTGATTACGTAAATATGGGTGCAAGTGTTGTGATGCATTGCATGAATGCATTGAGATAGTGCATGTGATATTATGAATAACTAATGGCTGAAATGATGAATTGATGACAATTCTAGAACCATTTCAAGAGCTGTTATGAATGCAGGATAGTAAGTGCATGAAGAGGGTAGTCAGGATCAATTCGCTGCCGAAAATCCTCTATGGAAGGGAAAGGTGGTACAAATGATATGCTTGTGAAGTAAGAAGTATATAAACCTTTCATTTAAATTACATAAATGAGGGGATTGTACCCTTTAATTTAAAGTATGATAATGATTGTATGAAGTAAACGAATTTTGGTAATATTGATGTGATTAATAGCTGGAAGTATTTGAATTTTATAAATTCTAAAAATGCTTCAGTGATGGTTGCAGTAATGAAAAGGTTATATGCATCCAGACTTACCAAGTGTTTGGCTAATTGAAGTTTAGGTTTCAAGTAGATTGTTTAGAGCATGGCAATGAGAGTAAGACCATGAAAAATGCTGGAATCTACCATGTGAAAGAACCAAACCTTACAAGAAGAGTCCCATGGCTGTGAAAATAGTTTGTATGCATAATGGGTTGTTAAATTTGAATTTGTGAATTTCGTATTTGAGAAATTGCTGACAACTACTAATCACTATTGGCTTGCATAGGATCGTGTCAAGAGGATGCATTGTAAGTGGGTATTCATGTTATGATAGTAAGCATAAAATTATAATGGGCATAGTGGTGCTACTTACAAGCGACCCACAAATGAGGATCACCTCATTGCCAAGAAAATCAATTTCTGTCGTTGATAGAGTTGCAAATTCCTATTGAATTGAATTACTAATGTCATTGTTTGGTTATGGAATAATTAAACTTGGATTGTATTATCAGATAATGATTGATTGTTTGGCTATTTGAAAAATGTGCCATGGGTACACATTGCAGGAAGACCATGTGTGATGGCTTGAAGGAGCTAAATTTTATGGGGAGGTTTTCCCCTATCTTGGAAATGGGTTTCGGGTGAAACTTCATTCGACATTTTGGAAATGTCTCATCTGGCACTACATGTTTGGTAAGCAACATGAGTGAGATGGTATAGGTTATGTCGTTAATACATTTGTGGATATGAAATGTAAAGAGGAGGTGGGATGGCAAACCGAGGGACTCTTAACTCAAAGAAGGGAGCCCCCATTCCTCCTTAACGAAGGAATACTGCTTCGGCAAATGGATAAGTGTTTTGTGACCCTAGCTAAGAATATGCATGTCAAATTATTAAAATTCCATATGCAGAACATGTTTTGATCTTATTTCCATTATGGCAGATTGCTTGAGTATGAATAGGGCCTACATGGCACACATCAGAAAGGGGTGCACACTTTCTCGATGTTGGAACATGAAAGGGTTTTCAATATTGATTACACCCTAGGGAGTGGTCACACTCCTAGTGTCTCAATACTTGATAGTGAATGATGTGAAGTATGCTTACATTTTTAGAGCAATAACGCTGATGAGTTTGCTTATATTGCTTGCATTGTCAAGTTAAACAGATGTAGTTTGGTGTTATACACTAAATGGAATTAGAGCTCACGGCTGGAAATGAAACCTAGAAATGGTCGTTTATTGTTGATATAAGTGCATGTGTTATTGTTGATGGCCTGATAAACCCAACGATGTTGGCTTGGCTGATTGGTTGTTGATATAAGTGCATTGTTGATATAAGTGTATTGTTGATATAAGTGCATGTGATTTGTTGACGGTCTGAAAAACCCAACTGTAGGTTGGCTTGACTGTGCTGGATATATATAAAAGGATGTTGTGAAGCAACCTACGTGCTGACCTAACATCCAAGTCCATAGGCAATCCCAAGGCTTGCAAAGCGAAGCAGGATCCTGTGGACTAGAGAGGAAACACACAATTCAGATAAGTATTGGATTATTTTGCAATTTCCTTCTTATGATGTTTTAAGCTCTTGTTTAAGAGATAAAAACCGATGAGAATAAAATAAACATGTGAATCTATTCAATGTTTGAATATAGGTATCGCTGGAAGCGAGCACTACGAAAGCATCCTAGGGGTGCATGTGGACATGTGACTGTCTTGAAGAGCTCAAAATGAGCAGTAATGAAAAGGGTGCTAGTGAGACTGTGAAGATCCTAGTAGTCGAGGAAAACCATGTGTGGAGGCTACATTGTTGAAAGCTCTGAAATAGACTAGAGACACTAAGTGTCATGACCAAGAGGGATTGGTCCAACATTCACGGTGAAGTGAAAGAGGTTGAGAGCATGAAAACCACAGTGGTGGTGTGTGTTCTAGGATGGAACAAAACAAAGAGGGAAAAAAATCTTGCTGCTCTCTCTTGCCTTTTTATTATATATATATATATATATGTTTATGCATTGTGAAAAAAAGGTTGTTGAATGCATGTATGACTGAAAATAGAATGTGTGTATTTGCTTAAAGTGAATTGTGAATGCTGGAATAGTTAATTCCCTGCCCAAGAGTGGACATGAATGAGCTCATGTGCCTGTTGGGAAGGCATGAAAAATATGAAAGTCTCCTTGATGAGACTTTGATTGTTGTGCAAATCGGGCAATTAATTGACTGATTTTAATGCCTACATTATGCTTGGTCTAACAGAATTTCAATGATGCATTTCATAGGTGAGAAAACTAAAATCGAGTGGTCCGCATTGATCATGGTAGTAGACCAAAAGCTGCTGGACTCGGATGGAAGTCTCCTTCAAATGATTGCTAGGACCCAAGAGAATCTTGGAGAGATGCTCAAGATATAGAAAAGGCAGAATGAGATGAACCACCAGATTTTGCAAGACTCTATTGGTTTGCAAAAGGGGGTAAAAAGCCTTCTAGGAGCAATCCATAAAGGAGAGGAAAGTGGATCAATGAGGGGAAATTCGTCCAACCGATCCATTAAGAAACGTTTTAGGCATGAAGACTCAAAGAAAATTGAGCAAGTAAAGATGAAGCAGCCAGCAAAATGTTGGAAATGCGGAGGACATCATTTAGGTCGGGACTGCCCAACGAGGGAACATAAAGGGGCTAGTAGCCACAAGGTTCCTAGACTTGGGGAGGAGCTGAAATCTAAGAACCAACAGGAGAAGCTCGTGGAAGATGAGGGCCTTGATACTAAAAGTTCAAAGTAAATAATTGAACATGGGACAAATCTGCAAAATTTTGAAATTTTGAACGTGCAAATGGTATTTACATTCCTATGTATTGGAACATCGAGGATGGTGTTATTCCAAGGGGGACGGGATTGTAATACCCCGGTTCTAACCCCATTTGCATTAGAAGATACATGATGTATATTTTGTAATTAATCGTGGTGTGGAGCTAAAGACAAAAGCCCCACCATCGATTTGGTTATGTATGTTTCGGCAATAGGGATTGTTGCCGATGGTATATCGTGTTATCTGGCACATTATAGTTTTGGCATCATGTAAATATGCACATCAATTAAATAAACCTACAACCGGCTACGATGGTGCAACGTTAAATGAAAAGGGAATGATTCCTAAGGTTAAGGGGGGGGATTGTCTAACCCGTGGGAGCCATTGGTAGTTGCCATGTGTCGACCACCCATTAAACTTCTGTTGTTCGATTAGTTGGGAGCAATTATGGTTGGGAAGTGTTGGGTGGCAGGACTGCCAGTCTTTGCCCCATGTACACTCCACTAGCGGGCTCGCTATTCTCACGCGGAGGGCAAGGGGATGGTCACCACTCTCTCCACTCTTCCACTCATGGTTTTCTTTTGACCATCTCACGCAGGAAGGGGTCTGCTCTGTTCACCTTCTAATGTGCAGGAAGTTTGGAGGGTCTTCCTCACATAGAGGGGAGATAAAAGGATCCATGATTCTGTGTGTGGGGGTTCGTTCTTCGTTCTCTCGCCGATTGCTAGTCTGTGGATCTTTTCTTCCTCTTGTTCATGGAGGGGATCATTTTCCCTTTTCCCATTATCGGACTATGTAAGCGATTCACGCGAGGGGCTGTGTGTATGTGTGTTACTCTCACGTATTTGTGGTTTGTGTACCTGTTTTTCCTTTGCCTAGGATTAAGAATCGGACTTCTCTCCTGTTTTTGGGCTATGTAATGTTTTTGTGGCCTATCCGTGAGACCGGTTGTTGTTCTTCCCCTAAAATTGTGGTTGGTTGTGGTTTTCCCCCATGTTGATCGTTGCTATGAATGCAATCATATTTTGGGTGCCGCTGAGTTGTTTTGGCCACGCTAGGGCCAAGAACAACTCTGAATCGTCTTGTCTGACTTGAGCTGTGTTCACCTTTTCGTTTGGTTTTTTCAACCTGCTGTCTTTATCTTCATCATAGAGCTGTGAGCTACTTGTTTTACTACGGGTATGCAGTAGTTGGTCTTCGGACTGTTTAGATTAGGATTAGAGGCTAGGCATACTTGAGAAACCTGGTGTTTGGGAGCCACTCAGACAGAGTTAGACTATTGGCTTTCTTCTCCACAACCCTTGCAGAGTATTGGAAAGGGAAGTCAGGGCCTGAGGGACTACGAAGCAGAGAAATGACTGATTCCTAGTGTTGGGTGTGTGGATGTCTTAGAAGTCAGGTTAGCTCTGGTGTAGGCATCTTTAGCTCTCCATTGAGACCACCAGCTTAGCATTTAGCCTTTCCTAGCTCCGTGACGGCTTGATAAACCCAACCATGTTGACTTGGTTGTTTTGTGTAACCTTGGTTTTTTCTAAGCATGCTTTGACACTTATTCCTTGGGGAATCATGCCAAGCTTGAGGGTGGCATTGTTACTGAGAGATTGAGGAGCACACTAGCCTATGGTTGGGTGGAACATTGCAGTGACGTAGCTGGTTGCGGGACGAGATATTTATAAGATAAGTCTTCTTGTCCATTTTGCTTATGCATTTACTTTTACTGTCTAATGTCTAATGAATCATGATGAACATGTTGATGCTGGAATGTATATGTTTCTTATGCTATATGTTGAGTAACTACGCATCCGTGTATGTTTTATGCATCTTAGCATATTTTATGTTTTAAGCATTTTATTTCAGCTTTATATGCATGTTCTTGTTGATGGGGCTAGATCCCGGAGGTTTTTGATGGTTTGGTAGCATCCTCTGCACCGGTCAGAGGGTCGAGGACGTTACAAGTACATAATGCTCCCTAACTAGAGAACGATGAGGCCCTAATGTAGATGTCTCCTTGAACTCTTGGAGAAACAAATTCATAACAGCTAGGTTTTTCGATAGACTCGAGAATGGGATTGTGATTGAGACTTTTAACAAATTCATAACCCAATTAAAAAAGAGCAGTAATCTGAGTGGAGGTAAGGAAAGTTGGATTCAGGCTAGTTGGGAACGTTGACTGCGGAGAATCCCTTGCTATTGTTGCCTGCAAATTTCCAGGCCTCAACAGGATGTTACAACAACTTCATTATATTTTCCAATTCGAACCTCCATTTCCCATTGGAGGTATATATATTGAGCCATTGTGAAACACTACAAGAAGAAAAACTTGGAGAGTAGAGATACTATCACAAAAAATTTCCCCATTTTTATATGCTTGAGTCTGCATCACTTTGTCCTTTTTGATAGAACCATTTGTGTTCCTATCCCAAGCTTGCCATTGTCTTTGCGAGCTTTTATTATTATGGGGTATTTAATTGATCGAGGATTGGGTGGAGGGAGTCGGTTTCTTCGTTCCAACGAGGTGCCAACAGAGGTTGTCACATTGTATCTTTGTTTTATTTTAATAGAAATATCATTTTCTCGTCCAAATTTCATGTGCAATTATGTATATTTCTATCCATGGGTGTAATTGTTTTATAAATGTTTAGACAAAATATGCTAGATTGAATGCTAACACTTAATATATCATGCTTTGATATCTATTTTTTGTTGAGGGATATCTACATACATAAATCAAAATATAATAGGAATTTGTGCATAACAATATTGAATTGAATTTATAATATTTTTAATCACTAATTAATCTCCAAAGAAACAACCATTGATCATTAAATAATTCCTTTCAAGAGAGGAAAAGATGTCTGATCTATATTGATGCAATGAAATAAGATGCAACAATTGCCTCTTCAATGCTTGGTACCTTCTGAGGTTAGGTTCCTCTCTGATTGATTCACAATCCCACTTCCAACCAAATAAGCTCCCCAATGTACTAGAGATAGATACCCCACAAGATGAGTGAGAGGATATCTTTTAAAAGTGAAGTATGGCCAATAGGTAAAAAATTCGGATTTTTTTAGAGGTGGGTTAATATTTTATAATAATTAAATATAAAGGGTATCCAAAAACCCTAATAATATTTTATAATATTTAAATATAAAGGGTATCCGAAAACTCTAATACTATTTTTGGGTATAAATAGCCAAGCCATCTCTAGTAAGGATTCACATTAGCCTACTTTCAAGCTGAGAGGATAGGGCAGAAAGGGGCTGAAAGGGTGTTTTTACAACAATTTACAGGTATGTGGTTTTATTGTTTACTTTTTTTTACAAGGCAATTTACACTTTTGTGGTTTTATTGTTTTTATAGTCTAATAGTCAATCTTGAAGACCAATGACTCGTGAATTAGTGACGATTTTCTGCTCACTTATTAGGGAAAGTTCTGATGAGCAACCCTACCTTGTCAGTTTTGAACATGCTATCTTCAGACCTAAAGAGAGATAACACATGTTTTTAACCATTAGATCCACTCAGATACTCTAAAAACCTTAAATAATTAGCAGTGAGGAAATGTGAAGAGTAAAAAACTGTAGAAAGTAACATCTTTAAAGATCTAGCAAGTACAGAACGTCCCCCAACTAGAGAACAATGAGATCCTCATGTAGATGTTGCCTTCAACTCTTGGAGAAACAAATTCATAACAGCTAGGTTTTCTGATAGACTGGAGATTGAGATTGTGATTGAGACTTATAACAAATTCATAACCCAGTTTAAAAAGAGCACTAATCTAAGCGACCGAAAGGCAAGTTGGGATGAAATATTTTCGTCATGTCGGCGAGGATCATGTTCAAGTGAGTCGTTAATGACAGAACATCCTTCTCCAGCCAGAGTAGGGGTATCATGGGCCCAGAGGAGAAAGGACATATTCTCTGCTAATCTATGTAGCTGCGATAATTTAACCCGGATTTGATGCATAGAACAAGTGGGAATGCCAGTAATCTCATTTCTGAGTTGTATAATTCGTTTAGTTCACCTAAATGGCAACCGAGAGTAAAGTCCCGTCGAGCGCGGGATTGTTCTTCTATAAACGAATAGGGCCACCACATTAGGAATAGTATAGAAATTACCAGGAGGGCATTGGAGACATCGATCATGAGGCAAACTTACTCATTCATGCATTAGTACTGAATCCTGCATCATACGGCTCCGTTCTTGGTTTGTTGGATTGATTTCCCGTCAGTCCCAGCATTCATGGTAGCTTATATGAGTAGGGGACGGAAATAAAGACAAGAAAAACGAATTATGTGATTGGCCAGGGCCTATTCCTATCTATAAGGAAGGCTGCTTTCATGGGTCTGCTGAGTTGCTGTAAGACGGTAAATTTGTGGCAGTTTTCTTAAATTGAGAATACTTTCCATTTAAAACTGAGAATTCTTATATTAACATATTCGACTGTAAGAGTGAGAAAGACGATGCTTGCAGGTGTCCTCAGATTTGAGTATTGGCAATAGGACAAGCACCAAAGGCAAATATCACGCTTCCCACGGAAATGTCAATCGACCTCCTCCCTTACTAGACAGTTTCCCCTTAGCCCCAGTACTTCTGTCTGGCTATGGCAGCCGCACTTTTCCATGGGAAAAGACCACATCGAGCATGAGTATATTTTACTATTTGATAAGATTTTTCATTAATATCCAATAATATTATTATTCCTTATTCTGCAATAAGATTATATTTGTTGCTTGTTTTACTGATTCGTTAATCTGCAACAATGTATTTTTTAAGCACCGATTCAGTTTTATAAGTCACATATACATAGTTTCTTTTGCATTTACGTTGACAATCGGGATGTACGGACTGCAGTGGGAGACCAGCAGGAAAAAGGTAAAGGGAAGGTTACAATCAGTCGAGTAATTGTGTTACAACTATCACTGCTATCGGATGCCATGAAATTCCCTCTGTCACAGCTGCTGCTATCGGATGCCAACATATTCTCTGCCTCCTGTTATTACAACTAAGACGCGACCATACCAGTGAGTGGGTACCGCCATGTCGATAAGGTCAAAAATGATGTAGAGGAAGAGGGCGCTGGGATCATCTTGGAACAACACTGTACAGCATGAGGGCACTCGGATCATCATGGAACAACACTGTAGAGGAAGATGGCTCTTGGATCATCACAGAACAACACTGCCGAGGAAGATGGCGTTGGGTGAAAGAGCGCGGGCCAAGGAACTATTAATGCGTCATCATGCAACAACATAGTTGATTCCAACCCGATCATCCCACTGACCTTCTTAAAGAGCAACACTGCGGGGATGATACCGTTGGAATCAACATTGTTGTTGCATGACGACCCATTAAGGGTTCTTTGGAGCGCCCTCTTTCTTCTAGCGAGATCTTCACTGTTCCATGATGATCCCGGTGCCCTCTTCCTCTCAGCGCCATATTCTACAATGTTGTTCCATGATGATCCTAACGTCGTCTTCCTTCTAGCCCCATCTTCCTCTACAGTGTTGTTCCATGATGATCCGAGCGCCCTTCCTCTTCCTATATCATTTTGGACCAGATCGACATGGTGCATTGACATTGGGTATCTACTGGTTCCCCCTTTTCTTGGACATGGATCTTTTCTTGGATATAGAGTACACATTCAATGGGATGGTCGGTTGAGATAATATAACAAAACAATACTATGGATAAATAGTATAGATCTAAAAATACTAAGCAACCATCACTAAGTAGATACCCCATGTGGATAGCCATGTCGAAGAAAAGAAGAGACCATTTCACTCAATAGATACTCTATATCAATGAGATCAACCGTAATGATGTAAAAAAAACAAGGCTAAGAAGAAGAGGACCCTCTTTCTTCCAGCGCCCTCTTCCTCTACATCATTTACCTCATCGGCATGGCGTACCCACTTAGTGGGATGGTAGCGTCTTCGATGTAATAACAGGAAGCAAGGAATTTGTTTGCATCCGATAGAAGTGATAACCATGACACATGTACTCGATTGATTGTAACCTTCTCTTTCCCTTTTCCTGCTAATCTTCCACTATTGTCTGTAAAAGAAAGCATCGATATGTCACTTATAAAACTGAATCTGTGATTAAAAATACATTCTTGCATATTGACGAATGGAGTTAGCTTTCCACTCGACCATTTGCACCAATCGGACTACCAGCAATGCATGATGTGAAAGCTCACGCCAACCAAGTCATCCGATTGGTGCAACTGGTAGGATGAAAAGCTAACTCCTTAACAAATAATCTTTCCAAAAGTAAAACCTGCAAGAAATATAATCTTATTGCAGATAAACAAATAGTAATATTATTGCATATTAACGAAAAATCTTATCAAAAAGTAAAAATACTCCTACTATGTGAGGTTTTCTCCCATGGAAAAGTGCACCTCCCCGATTCAAGCAGAAGTACTGGGGCTAAGGCGAATACGTCTAATAAGGCAAGTAGCTTCACATTTCGGTGGGAAACGTGATCTTTGTCTTTGGTGGTTGTCCTATTGTAAGGAGAGCTTTGTACTGCAATAGTGAGAATCAGGACAAAAGTGATAACTCCGGTCAAATAAAAAGTTTAAAAATAGTAATATTATTGCATATTAACAAAAAAATCTAATCAGGACAAAAGTGAAAACTCTAGTCAAATAAAAAGTTTAAAAATAGTAATATTATTGCATATTAACGAAAAATCTTGTCAAATAGTAAACATACAATGCGGGGATAGTACCGTTGGAATCAACATTGTTGTTGCATGACGACCCATTAAGGGTTCTTTGGAGCGCCCTCTTTCTTCTAGCGATATCTTCACTATTCCATGATGATCCGAGCGCCCTCTTCCTCCCAGCGTCATCTTCTACAATGTTGTTCCATGATGATGCTAACACCGTCTTCCTTCTAGCCCCATCTTCCTCTACAGTGTTGTTCCATGATGATCCGAGCACCCTCTTCTTCCCAACGCCCTTCCTCTTCCTATATCATTTTGGACTAGATCGACATGGTGCATCGACATGGGGTATCTACTGGTTCCCTCTTTTCTTGGACAAGGATCTTTTCTTGGATATAGAGTACACATTCAGTGGGATGGTCGGTTGAGATAATATAACAAAACAATACTATGGATAAATAGTATAGATTTGAAAATACTAAGCAACCATCACTGAGTAGATACCCCATGTGGATACCCATGTCGAAGAAAAGAAGAGACCATTTCACTCCATAGATACCCTATATCGATGAGATCAACCATAATGATGTAAAAAAAACAAGGCTGAGAAGAAGAGGACCCTCTTTCTTCCAGCGCCCTCTTCCTCTACATCATTTACCTCATCGGCATGGCGTACCCACTCAGAGATGGCGTACCCACTCAGTGGGATGGTAGCGTCTTCGATGTAATAACAGGAAGCAAGGAATTTGTTTACATCTGATAGAAGTGACAGCCGTGACACATGTACTCGATTGATTGTAACCTTCTCTTTCCCTTTTCTTGCTAATCTTCCACTATCGTCTGTAAAAGAAAGCATCGATATGTCACTTATAAAACTGAATCCGTGCTTAAAAATATATTCTTGCATATTGACGAATGGAGTTAGCTTTCCACTCGACCATTTGCACCAATCGGATTACCAACAATGCGTGATGTGAAAGCTCACGCCAGCCAAGTCATCCGATTGGTGCAACTAATCAGATGAAAAGCTAACTCCTAAACAAATAATCTTTCCAAAAGTAAAACCTGTAAGAAATATAATCTTATTGCAGATAAACGAATAGTAATATTATTGCATATTAACGAAAAATCTTATCAAAAAGTAAAAATACTCCCATGGATACGTCTAATAAGGGAAGTAGCTTAGCATTTCGGTGGGAAACGTGATCTTTGTCTTTGGTGGTTGTCCTATTGTAAGGAGAGCTTTGTACTGCAATAGTGAGAATCAGGACAAAGGTGATAACTCCAGTCAAATAAAAAGTTTAAAAATGGTAATATTATTGCATATAAAAAAAGTGATAACTCCAGTCAAATAAAAAGTTTAAAAATAGTAATAGTATTGCATATTAACAAAAAATCTTATCAAATAGTAAACATACTCCTGCTACGTGAGGTTTTCTCCCATGGAAAAGTGCGCCTGCCAGAGTCAAGCAGAAGTACTGGGGCTAAGGGGAATATGCCAAATAAGACAAGTAGCTTCGGATTTCAGTGGTAAGCGTGATATTTTTCTTTGGTGGTTGTCCTATTGTAAGAAGAGCTTTGTACTGCAATAGTCAGAACAAAAGTGATAACTCCAGTCAAATAAAAAGTTTAAAAAGTTTGTTCATGAGCTTTGTACTACAATAGTGAGAATCAGGACAAAATTGATAACTTCAATCAAATAAAAAGTTTAAATTCTAAGGAGAGCTTTGTACTGCAATAGTGAGAAATGATAACTTCAGTCCAATAAAAAGTTTAAAAAGTTTGTTCATGGGAGAGAATTGGAAGATCTAAAAGCTTTTCCACAAGCGGAATCGCCGCAGCTTTTGACTGTCCCCGGTTCCTCACTAAATTCATATCTGAAGAAAAGACACTGCACCCCGACTCGCTCCCTCTCTCGGCAAGCAGAGAGTCCCGAAACTATCCAGAGTATATATAATAGTAGTTTGTCGACAGGTGTACCATTTTCTGGTGATATCACATACAAAGAACTTTGAATCTCAGAAATTTCATATACTCTATCATTCTTACTCGTCACTTCAAGGTTTTGGGTAATAAGTGGAAATAGAATAATCATCTAATTTGCAGACTTTCTACGTAGAACTTGTTTATCAATTTTTTTTAAATTGATAATATTATTAGAAATGTTACAATCAAATTCAAGGCTGTGTGGACATGGAAACTGTAAATATCTGTTTTATATCCATCCATATCACTTCATTATTTTTCTTTCTCACCTGATATACTTGCTTTCTGTTCAATTTATAATTGAAAAAAATAACAGTTCAAGTCCTCATCTTTCTTTTGCCCAGCTTACATTTGGAAATGGCCACCGTAATTTTTGCCCCCATTCATTGCAATCTCACGTTTCCTTTCGTCTGAAATTTATTGTTATATGTTGTGTTAATTTTCAAAATGAGTGCAACAGTGTGGAAAAAACAAAAACTCCAGAGTGTGGAAGAAACAAAGATTCGGAGTGTGGAAGAAACAAAGACTCCAGAACTCTTCTATTTTGTACGAGCAGGATAATTCTCATTTTTTATCTTGTTTATTGGATTCTTCCCTTGGCATATAATATTGTAGGTACAAGACGTTGAATGTAGAATTAGAAGAGAAGAATCACAACAAGTAAACTTGCACATCACATAATGAATATATGCCATGTTCTTGTATCAGTTTCTACTTCAAATCTGTCTTCATGCACTCTAGACACTAAAAATTCCAAAACACTTAACCTGCAAGGACATGTTAACTGAATTGATCCATACACAAATCATACTGAATTGATCCATGCACAAACCATACCACTTTGCGAGGTGCTCCAGCTTAGATCATCCATTTAGTTGAGAAAGATAATTTTACAGGTATTGGAAAACTTGTTCAAGATCAAAATATTAGAGAGATCATCAAGTTAGTTGAGGAAGATAAGATAATTGTACAGGAGAACTTGTTCAAGATCAAAATATTAGAGATAATACATGAGTTAAAACATATAAGGCCATTAAGGATAGCTTGTCACAAATCAGGTTCTCATTCAATTACATCTCTAAGTTTCAATTACCCTAGTTTCTACATATTTTGCTTCAACAATTCACAAAGTAATCCATAATCTTTCAAAGTATTCTTTCACTAAAATCATGCACTAGTCAAGAACCCTTATTCAAGCACATCAAATGTTTTATTGGATCTTTGTAATGATTCCAAACTACTTTCAAGAAAAGTGAAGTACGAAAAGAATTATAGGCATACTCACCAAGACCTTCACACAAAGCAATCTGCATTATTTGAAGCTCCCTTGAGAATGAAGGTTCTTTCAGAGAAGTCCTATTAGCCTTTTATTCACATTCTCTTGTTTTTTAGAGGGGAATGATGGAATTTTCCATGCTCATAATTGATAGGTCTCATGATTCAAACGGTCCAAATTTAACTAGAATTTAACTAGGTTTTATTATCTCAGCCACTTTAAACCTTCATTTCAATGCTCTAAGAGACAAATATGTTATTTATAAGTGAACTACAATGTTTAGGTCATAATTGATCTCCTAATCTTCTCTTTATTGCTATAGAGGGAACATTGGTTCCTTTTTGTATTCTTTCCTTAATTTTATGAAAGCTCCTCTAGAATTACATTTAAGAAGTAAATAATCGTTGTGCATGTCACTATTGAGGAACTCTAGCACTCCTCAGGCGTGCATTGTTGAGTACTTTGAAATATTGTTCGCTCATCCATGAGCCTATCATTTTGTTGTTTCCTGCATTATCTTGTTAAAGTCCACCTAGGTTGAATATGATAATTAACCTAATGTAGTTGCTATGGAAATTACAATTGATTTATATGTTTTTTTTGAAATATGCTTCGAACTTACTATTGGACCAGAGATATAGAGTACAATGCTTTTGTGAAAGAAAGGACTTTAGATAACCATTATGAGAAGGCATGGATCAAGGGAAAAGCACAAGTGACAGAACCCCAATCGAAACTGCAAAACCTGAAAATCAAGGGCTTAATACACCATTAATGTCACCATGTAAGCAAGATCCCATCAGTGAGCTCCATGTTTTCAATAGTGGATTTCAAAATTTCTTTTTGTCCCATATTCACCTATATGGGACAAAACTTTTCAACAAAGGATATGCCATTATGATGTTAGCAAGCTTGCAACTAAGAAGGAATCACAAAGGTCAGTTCAGAAAAGGATATGCCATTATGATGTTAGCAAGCTTGCAATTAAGAAGGCATCGCAAAGGTCACCTCAGAATGATTGTTACAGTAAGTCTCATTGACTTTGCTGTTACTTGCGATTAATTACTATTAGTATTATTCCATGTAGGAACAAGCTTTTGCTTTCCTTGGCTTGTATTTATGATTACTTTAGACTAGATGTTACAACAGATTGCTTATAGCAAGGTATCTTAAATCTCTTGTTTTGTTCAAAAATAAGAAAATATTTTATATTCTGACAGGTCAATGCCCATGCTAATTACTTAACAAGGACTGATAATAGAATAGGCTATCAACATTCTGCTCTTGTACTATTCTCGCTATAGCTACTATTTTAACTTGTTCCAATCCATTTACTAATTTCTAACTAAATCTCTTTACAATAAATGTAAAAATCTCCTGTATCATTATACAGTACATACAATGCTATATCTCTATTGATAATTGGTCCAGACTCCAGAACACAAAATCAAAACCAACAACAATCATTCCAAGATTTGAAACATTTAAAGCATGAAAAATTCCATGTATCCAGTTAATATAAGACACTTCAAATGAGGAGGATCTTGTTTCTCTACATGCTATTGAGTTTTGGATTTTGATTACCAAATATTCCAATGAGTATTGCTTACCTTTCCTTTATTGTAAGTCTTTAAGAAACATAAAGGAATATAGAGGGTTAATAACTAAGGTGCTGACACCTGGTAAAACATTATGGATTTTTTTTTTACCACTGCTATAAATAGATTTCATAGTCCAATTCTCAATTTTCTGCTACTCTCTTAATGGATACCAATATTTACCCAGTGCAGCACAAGGTTGTGTCTAGGAGGTAAGCTTCCTATTGCATTCAAAATGGAAAAGTTCTTTATCATTCGATCAGAGGCATGGGTTATATTTTTGTTTCTCACCAGTTGCAGTGCAGAGCATACTTGAATCATCTCATTTCAGCTTCTATATTCAACGAGGGTTTTCACTTTTCCCAGGCCAATTAAATCAAGAGTTGTTGTCAGTAACTATGAGAAGTTTTTGGTGGATATTCTGCAATGAGTGTTGAAAGAGGTAACATATGAGGGTCTAGAGGTTTCTGCAAACCTAGTTGAGCTGGACAGTGTATCCTTTAGTCTCCCTGGTTTTGAGTTGTAAACATTTTATTTGTTTTATTTTGGAAACCCACAAGGAACTAACATTTCATAGACTGTACAGCGCTTCCTTTTCTAAATCACGACTCACGTTTCACATCATACATGGTATTCAATTGTATTGTTTCCTTGACCGAAGGTAGGTAACTTATTTGTGACTGGTTGATGCCACTAATGCACCTCTACCCTAAATTGCGATAGGTTGAGCCTCAATCGAGGCATTTGGGGTGGTTTGTTCATCGTATATGCAGCTAGGCCAACGAACCCTGTCCTTACAGATAGAGTTGGACATTGAGCACAACTAGGACAACCAACAATGTTGGGACTGACGAATTAATATCATTTTAATTTAGGGCCCAAATTAACCAGGTTGATGCTTGAGATTCAACGGCTGTCATATTAAAGCCTGCACCAAGCTGGTTAACTTGATGGATTATTTGGGGCCGGCCTTTACGTCTTCCATTTTGTGTAGTCTATTATTGATCATGGCCATAACTCAAGTCTGCAAACACCAATCTCGCACATGGGCAAGGCTTTTCCTAAGATAGTTCGTTGATTTGTTCAGATGATGAAAACTTCTATATTCGCCATTGTTGCAACTTGCAGTAGTTTTGTAAAAGAATGGGTGGTGGGATGTGAATCATGATGTTATGTGTCATCTCACAATCACGAGCTCAACATTTCAGTAAAATAAAAAACAACAAAAGCATTGTCATCATGACGAAGAAAGGTTCCTGTATCAAACACTGATGACCCTAACTATTCCCACAGACGATAATAGCATAGCTGCTTTGCCAATCAAAGATTCCAGTTGTTGGAGTGGGCGTCTGTCCTAAACAGTCCCATTCGTACTTAAGTTTAAAGGGTCAGGACTCAGGACTCAGAAGCGTGGGACGAAATTACAAGGAAATCCTGGTAAAATAGATTTAAAAGGACTCCTAGTAAAACTCCATTACTTGACATTACACAGAGTCTATAACACTCCATGGAGAAACCACAATGCAGAGCCCAAGACAACTACCCATTGGCCACTAAGTTCATATTAAGCAATCCATCTCTAAACTTTAAATGAAGCCGTGGGAAGCCCTAAAAAAACAAATTTGAAATCCAGAATAAGATGGATAAAATAGTGTACATACCTGTAACTTCATTTTTCTACTTAGCCGAATCACATTCACCAGTTCTTGCTTCACTTATTTATATTCCGAGTGATCCCAGGCTCCCAGAGTCCCTACAAATTGGTTTATTTTGGGCCGTTTAGAGCTCCCAACTGCAAATTGAAATGGCTGGGAAGTGGGTGGGTTGACTCCTTGATCTTCGAACAGCCGGATCAAAACACAAACCTGCAACTCCCCTACACCAACAATTCGAAACCCCAGGTCCAAAATGCAACTTTCCAACAACAGACTCGAATCTTCCTTAACCAGCCAGAACAACACAACCTCTCCAGTTCAACAATTCAAACAAGAAACCCCACCAAACAAGAACTCTCAACACTGAAACGTAGACTGCAATTCCCATCCATAGGAAACCGAGAAATGTAGGTCATAAATGCAAGATTGAACCCCAATTTCCTTCCATGGACCAGACTGCAACTCCTCTAGTCCAACAATTCCAGTGAGAAATGTCACAAAAAAATAAACCCGTGAATCATGATCAAATAAAAGCCAAATGAAAACTCGATGCAAATTGCAATCCATTATTCCATCCAAATTCCAATGTCCTATGTCCATGATTCCAATTTCGTTGAAATTGTACCTAGTACCCACTACATAGATATCACAACAGGATACATTTAAAACCAAAACAGTGGAAGCTCTGAGCGGACTCGTCACTCGGGGGAGGCTTCCATCCCATTGGAAATGGTAAATTCTAATTAATAGTTATCCATGGCAACTTGCCACCAACTTAGCCAACTTAGCCAAGGCCCAACTCCAAGAGCCAACTTCTAAGCTTGGAATTGGAAATGGAAAGAGTGTCACGACTCATGTGCCGTAGATCGCAGTGATCACATTCATGGGTGACGGAATCATGAATGATGAATCACCAATTCACCATGTATTTCGGGTGACGGGTGTCACGGGTTCCACAATCCCATTAAAAACTAGAGTGACCACTGGCACTAACAAGCCCCACTAAAAAACTATTAAACAGGCATATTTTGGTGTTGCCCTTCCAGTGAAATTTTAAAAAACCATTGACAGTTTCATTGTTGACGGGCCTATTAAAGAATTAAAAAAACTTTGCATTTAAAAAAAAAATTCAATCTTCTATGACTGGTAAAAGGGTGCTTAAGGCTTCAAATTTGAAGCCTGACTCGGCCTAAGGGGAATACGTCTAATAAGGCAAGTAGCTTTGCATTTCGGTGGGAAGCATGATCTTTGTCTTTGGGGTTTTCCTATTGTAGGGAGAGCTTTGTATTGCAATAGTGAGAATCAGGACAAAAGTGATAACTCCAGTCAAATAAAAAATTTAAATTCTAAGGAGAGCTTTGTACTGCAATAGTGAGAATCAGGACAAAAGTGATAACTCCAGTCAAATAAAAAATTTAAAAAGTTTGTTCATGGTAGAGAATTGGAATATCTAGAATCTTTCCCATGAGCGGAATCACCGCAGCTTTTGACTGTCCCCGATTCCTCACTAAATTCCTATCTGAAGAAAAGACATTGCTCCTCGACTCGCTCCCTCTCTCGACAGAGAATCCCGAAACTATCCAGAGTATATATAATAGTAGTTTGTCGATAGATGTACCATTTTTTGGTGATATCACATACAAAGAACTTTGAATCTTAGAAAGTTCATATACTCTATTTGTCTTACTCGTCACTTCAAGGTGTTGGGTAATAAGTGGAAATGGAATAATCATCTAATTTGCAGACTTTCTACATAGAAATTGTTTATCAAATTTTTTTAAATTGATAATATTATCAGAAATGTTACAATCAAATTCAAGGTTGTGTGGACATGGAAACTGTAAATATCTGTTTAATATCCATCCATATCACTTCATTATTTTTCTTTCTCACCTGATATACTTGCTTTCTGTTCAATTTATAATTGAAAAAAATAACAGTTCAAGTCCTCGTCTTTCTTCTGCCCAGCTTACATTTGGAAATGGCCACCGTAATTTTTGCAACCATTCATTGCAGTCTCATGTTTCCTTTCCTCTGAAATTTATTGTTATATGTCGTGTTCATTTTCAAAATGAGTGCATTAGTGTGGAAGAAACAAAAACTCTAGAGTGTGGAAGAAACAAAGACTTAGAGCATGGAAGAAACAAAGACTCCAGAACTATTCTCTTTTGTACGAGCAGGATAATTCTCATTTTTTATCTTGTTTATTGGATTCTTCCCTTGGCATATAATATTGTAGGTACAAGACATTGAATGTAGAATTAGAAGAGAAGAATCATAACAAGTAAGCTTGCACATCACATAATGAATATATGCCATGTTCTTGTATCGGTTTCTACATCAAATCCGTCTTCATGCATTCTAGACACTAAAAATTCCAAAACACTTAACCTACAAGGACATGTTAACTGAATTGATCCATGGACAAATCATACTGAATTGATCCATGCACAAACCATACCACTCTGCGAGGTGCTCCAGCTTAGAACATCCATTTGGTTGAGAAAGATAATTTTACAGGTATTGGAGAACTTGTTCAAGATCAAAATATTAGAGAGATCATCCAGTTAGTTGAGGAAGATAAGATAATTGTACAGGAGAACTTGTTCAAGATCAAAATATTAGAGATAATTCATGAGTTAAAACATATAAGGCCGTTAAGGATAGCTTGTCACAAATCAGGTTCTCATTTATTTACATCTCTAAGCTTCAATTACCCTAGTTTCTACATATTTTTCTTCAACAATTCACAAAGTAATCCATAATCTTTAAAAGTATTCTTTCACTAAGATCATGCACTAGACAAGAACCCTTATTCAAGCACATCAAAGGTTTCATTGGATCTTTGTAATGATTCCAAACTACTTTCAAGAAAAGTGAAGTACAAAAAGAATTATAGGCATACTCACCAAGACCTTCACACAAAGTAATCCGCATTATTTGAAGCTCCCTTGGGAATGAAGGTTCTTTCACAGAAGGCCTATTAGCCTTTTATTCACATTCTCTTGTTTTTTTAGAGGGGAATGATGGAATTTTCCATGCTCATAATTGATAGGTCCCATGATTCAAACGGTCCAAATTTAACTAGGTTTTATTATCTCAGCCACTTTAAACCTTCATTTCAATGCTCTAAGAGACAAATATGTTATTTATAAGTGAACTACAATGCTTAGGTCATAATTGACCTCCTAATCATCTCTTTATTGCTATAGAGGGAACATTGGTTCCTTTTTGTATTCTTTCCTTAATTTTATGAAAGCTCCTCTAGAATTACATTTAAGAAGTTAATAATCGTTGTGCATGTCACTATTGAGGAACTCTAGCACTCCTCAGGCGTGCATTGTTGAGTACTTTGGAATATTCTTCGCTCATCCATGAGCCTATCATTTTGTTGTTTCTTGCATTAC
Organism: Pseudotsuga menziesii; assembly: GCA_001517045.1. NCBI lineage: Eukaryota > Viridiplantae > Streptophyta > Pinopsida > Pinales > Pinaceae > Pseudotsuga > Pseudotsuga menziesii. The sequence continues at coordinate 562,347 of LPNX011117344.1, forward strand.
CTTGTTAAGGTCCACCTAGGTTGGATATGATGTTGTTAATTAACCTAATATAGTTGCTATGGAAATTACTGTTGATTTATATGTTTTTTTTGAAATATGCTTCGAACTTTCTATTGGACCAGAGATATAGAGTACAATGCTTTTGTGAAAGAAAGGACTTTAGATAACCATTATGAGAAGGCATGGATCAAGGGAAAAGCACAAGTGACAGAATCCCAATCGAAATTGCAAAACTTGAAAATCAAGGGCTTAATACACCATTAACGTCACCATGTAAGAAAGACCCCATTAGTGAGCTCCATGTTTTCAATAGTGGATTTCAAAAAAAAAATTCGTCCCATATTCACCTATATGGGACAAAACTTTTCAACAAAGGATATGCCATTATGATGTTAGCAAGCTTGCAACTAAGAAGGCATCAAAAAGGTCAGTTCGGAAAATGATATGCCATTATGATGTTAGCAAGCTTGCAATTAAGAAGGCATCGCAAAGATCACTTCAGAATGATTGTTACAGTAAGTCTCATTGGCGTTGCTGTTACTTGCGATTAATTACTGCTAGTATGATTCCCTGTAGGAACAAGCTTTTGCTTTCCTTGGCTTGTATTTATGATTACTTTAGACTATATGTTACAACAGATTGCTTATCACAAGGTATCTTAAATCTCTTGTTTTGTTCAAAAATAAGAAAATATTTTATATTCTGACAGGACAATGCCCATGATAATTACTTAACAAGGACTGATGATAGAATAGGCTATCAATATTCTGCTCTTGTACTATTCTCACTATAACTACTATTTTAACTTGTTCCAATCCATTTACTAATTTCTGACTAAATCTCTTTACAATAAATGTAAAAATATCCCATATCATTATACAGTACATACAATGCTATATCTCTATTGATAATTGGTCCAGACCCCAGAACACAAAATCAAAACCAACAACAATCATTCCAAGATTTGAAACATTTAAAGTAGGAAAAATTCCATGTATCTAGTTAATATAAGACACTTCCAATGAAGAGGATCTTGTTTCTCTACATGCTATTGAGTTTTGGAGTTTGATTACCAAATATTCCAATGAGTATTTCTTACCTTTCCTTTATTGTAAGTCTTTAAGAAACATAAAGGAATATAGAGGGTTAATAACTAAGGTGCTGACACCTGGTAAAACATTATGGATTTTTTTTTTACCACTGCAATAAATAGATTTCATAGTCCAATTCTCAATTTTCTGCTACTCTCTTAATGGATACCAATATTTACCCAGTGCAGCACAAGGTTGAGTCCAGGAGGTAAGCTTCCTATTGCATTCAAAATGGAAAAGTTATTTATCATTCGATCAGAGGCATGGGTTATATTTTTGTTTGTCACCAGTTGCAGTCCAGAGCATACTTGAATCATCTCATTTCAGATTCTATATTCAACGAGGGATTTCACTTTTCCCAGGCCAATTAAATCAAGAGTTGTTGTCAGTAACTATGAGAAGTTTTTGGTGGATATTCTGCAATGAGTATTGAAAGAGGTAACATATGAGGGTCTAGAGGTTTCTGCAAACCTAGTTGAGCTGAACGGTGTATCCTTTAGTCTCCCTGGTTTTGAGTTGTAAACATTTTATTTGTTTTATTTTGGAAACCCACAAGGAACTAACATTTCATAGACTGTACAGCACTGCCCTTTCTCAATCACGACTCACGATTCACATCATACATGGTATTCGATTGTATTGTTTCCTTGAATGAAGGTAGGTAACTTATTCGTGACTGGTTGATGCCACTGATGCACCTCTGCCCTAAATTGCAATAGGTTGAGCCTCAATGGAGGCATTTGGGGTGGTGTTGGCAGCCAGCAACAACCTCTTCATTTCTTGACAAAATGAAGAGAGAGCAGCTCTTTATATGATTTATCAAATTAAAATTATGAAAGAGCACCTTCAGAATCTTTGATTATGAAGGTGCTCTCAATCAAAAGAAAGTGATTTAATGATTTTAGAGCTGAAAGAAATTCGATCATAAAACTTGGCTTTTAACTGCCAGATAAGTTTCGTAAATTTTTATTAAGTTAGTGAAATCATCAAAATGAATTTATGTGACTTAAGGGATTTGTGCCAAGAGAAATTTCATAAAACACATTATATGTTAAATAGGGTATTATTAGTCCTAGGACTAAGAGAATTTTGAAAGTTAACATCATATGTAACACCCTATTATGAACCTTGTAAATATCATAGTTAATGGATAAATGATGTTTGTAAAGGAAAATTTTTACTTATGATAAATATCCTATATGATGGTATATATATGTCGATAGGATGTGTAAAGGGTTGTAAACTTAGTCTTGTACATATATAGTATATTAATATAGCTATTTTATCAATGTATCGTTAACATTAGAGAGTGCGATTTATTACTCTTCATACCACTACGTAACATGATAAATAGGGATGATTGTTTGGGTTAGTTGGCCATGCAATAAACCAAATGTCAGATTGATAAGCGATCAACCATTTGGATCGATGAGCTGGTATAAAATGTGGCTTTCACCCCTTGATAGAATCGACAGTTGTATGCATGTGGTAATCTCGTGTTGACAGTGTTAAATGCTAACAGTCATTTCAAATTACGCCATTGTACCTATTAATTATGAACCACTGTCAATAATCAATGGTTGAAATGATGATTTTATCAGTCCTCATATCACTGGTTCACCAAGTTAAGAAGTTATCACTAAGAGACATGGTTAAATGTAGGTAAACTGGCATAAGTCATGGTGTAGTGTAACATTTATCACTGCTTGAATCCCGCTAAGATGGCAGGTTCAGAGATTAGATCTCCGGTCAGATTTGAAGCATGTGAAGATTATCCATCATGTCGTGCGTATGGATACCTATTCCCTCTGTTTTCACTTCCCCATTCATTTCGCGACGAATCCCATAAAGTGCTGGAGAAACCATGTCTCCTCTGAATCGTTTTGAGATTTCAGGGTGTGAACTGATTGAAGCTAACCAGGAAGCTGCCAAGAGATTTGAGAAAATGGGATGGGCACATTTCTTTCGAAGCTTTGATGGTCACCATGTGGAAATTACTAAAATGTTAGCTATGAGTTTTGAAGATGACAGGGTGCGAATTGGGGGTTTCAAATTCATTATCAACAAAGATAAAATAGCTGAAGCCACGAAACTTCCACGCGTTGGGGAAAGTTGGTTTAAAGGCACGATGGTAAACAAGAAGATGTGTCTGGCTTTGTTACTACCATTACTAGATAAAACGAAGCTGAGGATAGGCGTACCTGTGAAATTCCTAAAGCCCGAATGGAGAGTTTACTATGAAATTTTAGTAAGGTACGTGACATGCTGTGGACGCTATTCCCATTTGCATTTGTATCATTTATGGTTGCTGTTAGCAGTTAAGGGTTGTAAACTTAATTTTCCATTCTATCTTTGGCAAAGTCTTAAGAAAATGTCACAATCTGTTAGGAATTTCAATAACCCTGACAGTAGTCTATGTCATCATGGGTTGATTAAAATTTTACTGCAATTCCAATTCTCTGCTAAAGGCGTGTCTTGGGATAAATTTCTAGTCGACTGTAAATTGGGGCCAACACAGTACTGGCCTAATCCATCTCCATGAATTCATAGAAGACGAAAGGCCATAAATCCTGAGGTTAATAGCTCAGAGGTTAAGGAGCCAGAAGTCGTAAACATGCCCATAGATAATGAGATTAATGAAAATGCTGATAGGGTTTCAGTTCCTTGCGGATCTAGGGAAATATTGGATAAACCCGAACCTGGTAAAAATGATGACAACCCTGCAAAACTAAACGAAGGATTAGACAAAGATGAAATTGATAAACCTGATGAAGGTGATAAAGAGTCTATGCATAAGCTGAACCATTTGGCTCAGGTTTGTTGTGACAACGAAGGGTTGAACTATGAAAACTTATCGTTTTCACGTAGAGTTACTAGGAGCATGCATAATCTTCATTCGACTCCAAGATATAGGTCTGATCAACAGACTTCCAAATCTACAGCTACTGAACCTACAGTTGTAAATATTGAGGATGATATTTTGATGTCTATCCCTAACACAATGGATGTAGGGAATTCTTCTACTGCGCAAGGAATTGATGTGCAATCAGGTGAGGTCGAGGGCAATCAACCAGAAATAAACATTAACACTGTAGATCTTGAACCGTTACACAATCAGCATTGTAACAGTCCTCGTTCTCCTCATGTAACTAAAGCAGACGAAACTCTGCAATAGGTGTTAGGTAATGTATATCAAGATAAAATCACAGAGTTTAAAGGGAAGCTTAAACAGTGTCTGTCCAGCACATCCTTATTAGAGGAAGAAAACAAAACTTTCAGGAAAGAATTGCTAGAATGGATTGATAGATGGAAGAAGCGGAACATGAAGAAGAATCAACACAAGAAATCCAAGAAATCAATACTAAATACAAATCAGCTGCTACTGGAACGAATCGAAAAACAAAATGTTAAAATTATCAGGCTGAAGGCTAAACTGGCCGAAGCTAGAAGAGTAGTCGCTCTTCATAATGAGGCTTAATAGTTTTCTTTTCTGTCACAGCATAACAGGTAATAGTTATTTCGATTTTGCATGCCTGTAAAATCGGAGATTTAACAGGCATGCATTTATAATTTTTAAATATTTTTGTTAGCTGTGTTAAACTCATTTTAATATGATGCATTGATTGAATTTAATGCAGGAAGTCTCATCATCGCCCTTTTCCAGAAATACAGGACGTGGTTATACGATGGCATGGGGATATGGCTGATTTGTTACAAGATGGAGTTTTTTATGGTCAAGAACTTTCTGAGATACCTCGACTCAGGCCAGTCGATTTCTATTTCTAGTAATAGGTGTAATTAGATGCCCTTTTTATTTAATAGTCCCTATAATGTAGCAAGCAACTTTTATTGCAAAAAACCGAATCTTAGTAGTATATAAGTTAAGAGTTTTGATGAACTCAGGGTGATGGAGTGGTGAAGAAACTCATTGAATATATATTTTGTTACTAGTATTACATCATACTTGAAGCTGAAGCTTTCATGTGAATGATACTGGACATCTACAAATGATATCTCAGTTTGTTGTCTTCTGTTTATATATGAACTCTGTGTGCTGTGACACATTGATGTTTAAATATTTTTCTCACTTTATCATCTCAAGTTAGTTGTTGAATAAATATTTCATTATGGTTTTGTTTATTAGTGTGTTCACTATAAACATCAGTTTTAATGACATACTTTTCTGTTTATTTAAAATTTCATTTGTATGTTAACAGTGAATTTTCAATAAGCATTATTTGAAATTCAAATGACTGTCTTGATAGTTAATTATTAATCAGTTTTGGAAGTTGAAGTTGACTATGTGTTTATAGGTTAAATTTCATTTCTATTATTACATAGCAGAGTAACTTTTATTATGGTTTAAATATGTTTGTTTAGATCATATTTCAGTTTTCTGTTATTGATTAATAATTAATATAGTTTCAAATTGCTCTCAGCTAAGATAGGATTAAATAGGATAGTTAGATTAATTAGTTTAAAATTTCATTTTATTTTTTAAATTAGCACTGTTAAATCATTCTGCATACTATAAGTAAGTTTTCATATTTAGAAAACTTACCAAAAATCAAAGTCTTTCCTTACGAAAGCAAACTTAGGACATTTTTAGGTATTTAGGTAGGATAGATATTAGAATAGGTTAGATTTTGCTGGTTTTAAGTTCTCCTTAACAGACAAACTAGTTGGTAGCAGGACCATAACCTGCGAGGTTTTGTTAAACCAAACATGCCGGACGCTGCTCTAAGCTGATTGTGTGGACAAAACCTCCTTATTGGCTCTGATTCATAAAATCAGGCCAACAGGTGGTTTGTTCATCGTATATGCTGCTGGGCCAACGAACCCTGTCCTTACAGACAGAGTTGGACATTGAGCACAACTAGGACAACCAACAATTTTGGGACTGACGAATTAATATCATTTTAATTTAGGGCCAAAATTAACCAGGTTGATGCTTGAGATTCAGTGGCTATCATATTAAAGCCTGCACCAGGATGGTTAACTTGATGCATTATTTGGGGCCGGCCTTTACGTCTTCCATTTTGTGTAGTCTATTATTGATCATGGCCATAAATCAAGTTTGCAAACACTAGTCTCACACATGGGCAAGGTTTTTCCTAGGATAGTTCGTTGATTTGTTCAGATGATGAAAACTTCTATATTCGCCATTGTTGCAACTTGCAGTAGTTTTGTAAAAGCACGGGTGGTGGGATGTGAATCATGATGTTATGTGTCATCTCACAATCACGAGCTCAACATTTCAGTCAAATAAGAAAAAAGAAAAGCATTGTCATCATGACGAAGAAAGGTTCCTGTATCAAACACTGATGACCCTAACTATTCCCATAGACAGCAATAGCATATCTGCTTTACCAATCAAAGATTCCAGTTGTTGGAGCAGGCATCTATCCTGAAAAGTCCCATTCGTACTTAAGTTTAAAGGGTTAGGACTTAGGACTTAGAAGCGTGGGATGAAATTACAAGGCAAGCCTAGTAAAATAGATTTAAAAGGACGCCTAGTAAAACTCCATTACTTGACATTACACAAAGTCTGTAACACTCCATTGAGAAACCACAGTGTAGATCCCAAGACAACTACCCATTGGCCGCTAAGTTCATATTAAGCAATCCATCTCTGAACTTTAAATGAAGCTGTGGGAAGCCCTAAAAAAATAAATTTGAAATCCAGAATAAGATGGATAAAATAGTGTACATAGCTGTAACTTCATTTTTCTGCTTAGCCGAATCACATTCACCAGTTCTTGCTTCACTTATTTCGATTCCGAGTGATCCCAGGCTCCCAGAGTCCCTACAAATTGGTTTATTTTGGGCCGTTTAGAGCTTCCAACTGCAAATTGAAATGGCTGGGCAGTGGGTGGGCTGAATCCTTGATCTTCAAATAGCCAGATCAAAACACAAACCTGGAACTCCCCTACACCAGCAATTCAAAACCCCAGGCCCAAAATGTAACTTTCCAACAACAGACTCGAATCTCCCTTGACCAGCCAGAACAACACAACCTCTCCAGTTCAACAATTCAAACAAGAAACCCCACCAAACAAGAACTCTCAACACTCAAACGTAGACTGCAATTCCCATCCATAGGAAACCGAGAACTCTAGGTCATAAATGCAAGATTGAACCCCAATTTCCTTCCATGGACCAGACTGCAACTCCTCTAGTCCAACAATTCCAGCGAGAAATGTCACAAAAGAATAAACCCATGAATCATGATCAAATAAAATCCAAATGAAAACCCGATGCAAATTGCAATCCATTATCCCATCCAAATTCCAATGTCCAATGTCCATGATTCCAATTCCGTCGAAATTGTACCCAGTACCCACTACATAGATATCACAACAGGATACATTTAAAACCAAAACAGTGGAAGCTCTGAGCAGACTCGTCACTCGGGGGAGGCTTCCATCCCATTGGAAATGGTAAATTCTAATTAATAGTTATCCGTAACAAATAAATTTTAACAAGGCTCCCAACTTGCCACCAAATTAGCCAAGAGCCAACTTCTAAGCTTGGAATTGGAAATGGAAAGAGTGTCACAACTCATGTGCCGTAGATCACAGTGATTACATTCATGGGTGATGGAATCATGAATGATGAATCACCAATTCACCATGTATTTCGGGTGACGGGTGTCACGGATCCCACAATCCCACTAAAAACTAGAGTGACGACTGGCACTGACAAGCCCCCCTAAAAATCTATTAAACGGGCAAATTTTGGTGTTGCCCTTCCAGTGAAATTTTAAAAAACCATTGACAGTTTCATTGTTGATGGGCCTATTAAAGAATTAAATTTTTTCTGCATTTAAAAAAAAATTCCAATCTTCTATGACTGGTAAAAGGGCACTTAAAGGGTGCTTAAGGCTTCAAATTTGAAGCCTTACTGGGCCTAAGGGGAATACGTCTAATAAGGCAAGTAGCTTCGCATTTCGGTGGGAAGCATGATCTTTGTCTTTGGTGGTTTTCCTATTGTAGGGAGAGCTTTGTACTGCAATAGTGAGAATCAGGACAAAAGTGATAACTCCAGTCAAATAAAAAGTTTAAATTCTAAGGAGAGCTTTGTACTACAATAGTGAGAATTAGGACAAAAGTGATAACTCCAGTCAAATAAAAAATTTAAAAAGTTTGTTCATGGCAGAGAATTGGAATATCTAGAATCTTTCCCACGAGCGGAATCACCACAGCTTTTGACTGTCCCCGGTTCCTCACTAAATTCCTATCTGAAGAAAAGACATTGCTCCTCGACTCGCTCCCTCTCTCGGCAAAGAATCCCGAAACTATCCAGAGTATATATAATAGTAGTTTGTCGATAGATGTACCATTTTCTGGTGATATCACATACAAAGAACTTTGAATCTCAGAAATTTCATATACTCTATTGGTCTTACTCGTCACTTCAAGGTGTTGGGTAATAAGTGGAAATGGAATAATCATCTAATTTGCAGACTTTCTACATAGAACTTGTTTATCAATTTTTTTTAAATTGATAATATTATCATAAATGTTACAATCAAATTCAAGGTTGTGTGGACATGGAAACTGTAAATATCTGCTTTATATCCATCCATATCACTTCATTATTTTTCTTTCTGACCTGATATACTTGCTTTCTGTTCAATTTATAATTGAAAAAAATAATAGTTCAAGTCCTCGTCTTTCTTTTGCCCAGCTTACATTTGGAAATGGCCACCGTAATTTCTGCAACCATTCATTGCAGTCTCACGTTTCCTTTCCTCTGAAATTTATTGTTCTATGTCATGTTCATTTTCAAAATGAGTGCAACAGTGTGGAAGAAACAAAAACTCCAGAGTGTGGAAGAAACAAAGACTTAGAGCGTGGAAGAAACAAAGACTCCAGAACTATTCTCTTTTGTACGAGTAGGATAATTCTCATTTTTTATCTTGTTTATTGGATTCTTCCCTTGGCATATAATATTGTAGGTACAAGACGTTGAATGTATAATTAGAAGAGAAGAATCATAACAAGTAAGCTTGCACATCACATAATGAATATATTCCATGTTCTTGTATCAGTTTCTACTTCAAATCTGTCTTCATGCATTCTAGACACTAAAAATTCCAAAACACTTAACCTACAAGGACATGTTAACTGAATTGATCCATGCACAAATCATACTGAATTCTTCCATGCACAAACCATACCACTTTGCGAGGTGCTCTAGCTTAGATCGTCCATTTAGTTGAGAAAGATAATTTTACAGGTATTGGATAACTTGTTCAAGATCAAAATATTAGAGAGATCATCCAGTTAGTTGAGGAAGATAAGATAATTGTATAGGAGAACTTGTTCAAGATCAAAATATTAGAGATAATACATGAGTTAAAACATATAAGGCCGTTAACTATAGCTTGTCACAAATCAGGTTCTCATTCAATTACATCTCTATGCTTCAATTACCCTAGTTTCTACATATTTTGCTTCAACAATTCACAAAGTAATCCATAATCTTTCAAAGTATTCTTTCACTAAAATCATGCACTAGTCAAGAATCATTATTCAAGCACATCAAAGGTTTTATTGGATCTTTCTAATGATTCCAAACTACTTTCAAGAAAAGAGAAATACAAAAAGAATTATAGGCATACTCACCAAGACCTTCACACAAAGCAATCGGCATTATTTGAAGCTCCCTTGGGAATGAATGTTCTTTCAGAGAAGGCCTATTAGCCTATTATTCACATTCTCTTGATTTTTAGGGGGAGTGGTGGGATTTTCCATGCTCATAATTGATAGGTCTCTTGATTGAAACAGTCCAAATTTAACTTGGTTTTATTATCTCAACCACTTTAAAGCTTCATTTCAATGCTCTAACAGACAAATATGTTATTTATAAGTCAACTACAATGTTTAGGTCCTAATTGACCTCCTAATCATCTCTTTATTTCTATTGAGGGAACATTGGTTCCTTTTTGTATTCTTTCCTTAATTTTATGAAAGCTCCTCTAGAATTACATTTAAGAAGTAACTAATCATTGTGCATGCCACTATTGAAGAACTCTAGCACTCGTCAGGCGTGCATTGTTGAGTACTTTGAAGTATTCTTTGCTCATCCGTGAGCCTATCATTTTGTTGTTTCTTGCATTATATCGTTAAAGTCCGCCTAAGTTGGATATGATGTTGTTAATTAACCTAATATAGTTGCTATAGAAATTACAAGGAATTTAGGTTCTAGTTAAGTTCTAACTAGATTTTATGCATTATAATACAATTCAAGTTTCACCCATAACCATTTCAAATTCTCTTAATGTAAATATTTCCCTATCCTTGTATAGTTCCTGGAATATAATAATTTAGTGTGTTGTAGATATTATGAGGTACAATATAATTCAAGTTTCATGCATAACCAATTCAAATTGTCTCAAGGGTGAGTGCACAAAGTTGAGGGACCTTTTAGATGCAATGGTAGAGTGAAGTCAATCACTCTTTATCCATAAAATAGAAATCATCCCAAGCAATCTCGACCCTACCAAGCGTAGTCCCAAGGATTCCAACAAGCATGCCAATTAATATAGTAGAACAAAATGCTCTCTCGCTTTACTGAAGTAAATCGTGCTCCCGTTTTTCTTTGAATAAATGCGCTCCTGTTTTTAAAAACCTATTTTTTTCTTAAAACAGGACAATCCCATCATTTTCGCCACAACGCAGTATTGTTGCAGAACGTGAGTGGGTGAACACATTTTGGGTGAGCCAAAGCCATCCACCACCACCTATGGATAAACCTCATCTTTCGGAGGTATTTTCCTCAAATCTTCTCATGTTTTTGTCCCTAAATTCATTAATTTATTTGACCTAATTTAAAATTAAACCTAAATATTTAATTTATATGGCCAATGGAAACCAATGGAAACCAAAACACCAATGGAAACAAAAAACCCAATTTAATCATAAGAAATCAAATAATTTGACTATTTACCAAAATTCATACCCAAAACTCACATGCCCAATAAATTTCAAAAACAAATAAATTTCACTATTTTCACAATTGTGCATTTAAAGTCTCTCACGGGTATATAGAAAGAGGGAATAGAACTAAAATAACATCAAGTGGAATCCATACATGGCCCAAATTACATATAAGCAAAGATCTGCTAAATAAACTTTGGAGTACAAAACACATCACGCTACAACAAATAATTACATATCTAACAAAATCGTTGTGTATACTAGAATTTCATTCATCAATAGCACATTATGCCACCTATTCTAGGGTCTAGCCATTGCTTCTACCAGCAATTTGGGAGATGGTCCTGCAATTTCATTAGTCAACACCTCACAATTTCGATCAAACTTCATAATCCATTCCTTAAAATAAGCTAGAGGATATTCCCAATCAGCATATGCACATAGGACATTTTATGTACACATGCATATGGAAATAGGAATTAACAATTGAATTGAGGACATAAATTTAAAATGAAAAAATGTTGAATGTTTATTCTTTACTGTAAAATTCAAGATCAATTTTAAAATTTAAATCATAGATTTAGTTTATGTTGTTATTTGTCGTACATTAGTTATACACTTTTCAGTGCTTAGAGATGTCATTATATCATGTGTTTATTTTTCTAATGATATTTTATTTGTATTTATGATTGCACTGGCTACTATGGATAACAATGTTGATATTTTGAGGGTTATTGGTCATCTCACGGAGATTGGTTCTTCCTAGAGGGGTGGAGATGATCTCCACTACTCCTTATCAGACTCATTATTGACAATTGTTGATACGATTGCAAGATTGAACAATTTTTTGTATAGCATCGCATCCTGCAGGGAGAGGAAAAGACAAGAATACTCTGATGGGTTGATCTACAATGAGGTAAAGAAGCTGAAAATAACAAAAGAACACATCTATACATTGTTTAGAGTGCATGTGACGAATGACATTTCAGAGAGCACCAGGCCACATATTTCCATTAAGTGGTGCACCTTTCCACCCATTAGAAACCATTGGATGGATAGATTGTACATGGTGTTTGACATTCCCCCACACAACAACAGGGAAGTATTGTTGTACTTCCTTTGAAAGTTGTATGCAGAGTTTGTGATGGGGAAACATGTAACCTATTTTGACATGTTGGGATTCCAGGGAGTTGGTAGGGGGATTCCCCAACACCAGCCCAATTAGTAGGCATAGAGATGCCAATCCACGGATACATGCACCTCGTGCCTAGCAACCAAGGGCATACATGCCTCCTACACATGATTTGATTTCCTAGACACAGGAGGCATTTCTAACTCTAGCTGAGATTGTTTCTTGACACACGACTACTATTGAATAAACAACGCCCTCTTTCTCTTCTGGGGTACAACCACCAGCTTCTGGTGGTAGAGGAACATCTTTTGGTGGGGATAGAATGACATACCATGTTCCTCAGAGCGAGCCACACGTATGCACAACGTGTGGTCAATCCTGTTATGGTCCTGGACCAAGACATGGTACCTCTACGATGACTGGTGGTCAGGTAAGGACATTGTTAAAACTCTATTATTGTTCAATTTTTTATTTTTCCATACTGTATGTAACATATTAAAAGATTCGTAATATATGAAATATTTACTCTTGCAGGAGATTGGTGCCTCTCAGCAGGGTGGTATTGCACCCAGTTTGGTTGTATTCGAGGCCCAAACAACCAACATTGAGGTAATATTTAAACATTTGTCATTTTGTTGATACATATCAATTTGTTAATACATATCGTTTTGTTAGATCATATTTTAGTCTTGATTAATTTGTTAAATTGTCTAATATTTACAATTTTTGAAGTTGTAGTAACCCAATTTAGAACCTGATGTTGGATACATTGATCTCAGTGAAGTACTCCAAGGTGGAATTTATGATTATCTGCAGAATGTAAGTACATGGTTAATGAATCTTGTTCAAATTATTTAAATTTCTTAGTGTACACTCCTTTATAGATTGCTAATATTTATCATTTTTAAACTTACAGATGCTTTCTGCATCTGAAGAGGGGAAAGAAATTGCTGGAAGCGGTCACTCCCATGGGGGAGATATGTCCCAGTTGTTTACACCAGATGACCCTCTTCCTTGAAAAGAGCTGGTGCATGTGGATCAACCTACTCATCTCACGGTAATGTACACACTTCCAATGGCAGTTGCTAGTTACCTTTGAATTCACTTCACAGCTAGTTTTTCTTAATGTTATTTTTGCTATTTTACAGCATCAAGATGTAGAGTCATCCATTCCAGACCTTAGCGAGGTTGTTGATGTTGCGGTTAGTGCTTCATCTATAATGGGGATAAGTCACACTGAGGTATATCTACTTGAATATTTATAATTTTACAGTTCATTTGTATTGTTTATGGGCATGCATGATATCTAACTATTTTATCATTTGGTAAATGTAGCCACACTATACCACATTATTTTTAATAATTTAAAATAAAACATTCCACTCCTCACAAGCCAAAATAGCGTCGAAGTACACACCTTTGCATACAAGGTCCACGACCATGGTGGAACTAAAAAGAAAACTAGAAAAATGGAGAAGGGCATCAAGTCCCTTGTTGCTAACCAAAAAAGCTTGAAGGAATAGATGAAAAATAACAATACGGTATTAAAAACGAGCTTGTTCTGGTACTACAAAGAAGGTTGGATGAAAAAATTGACATCCTTAACAAAAAACAAAAAGACTTGGATGAAAAAATGAGTACCATGACTCAAAACATAAACACCTTAACACATAACTTGAGCACATGACGCAAAACCATAATACATTAGTCGAGGAGTTACAAAGACTCATACGTATTCTAGACCAAGTCAAAAACCCATACATGTTAGATGCCTCATTTTATGTTGCCACACAGGAAACACTCACAAGGAATCAAGAAGAATTGCAAAAAGAAATAAAGTTTAACAATGCGACGCTTAAGCAAGAGATAGAAACAAAAGTACTGGAAAATATGGAAACCTCAATCATATGCCTATGAAATGGAAAATAGGTCGAAGTCATCATCTAACAATTAATTTGATAATAGAAAAAAGAAGAAAAATATATGTCGCCGTTGTAGTGATGACTCGACCCCTAGCCATAAATGGAGGAACATTCAAACAATACAATGTAGAATCGTCAAATGAAATGAAGTACAAGTCTTTGCTCCAGAAATCTCGTCCGATTCTAATATCGACACTGAATCATAATGAAGGACAACATTAGGAAAATACTCAAGCTTTGAGGACAAATATTTTCCCAAGGGGAAGGAAATGTTGTGAATATTTAATTAAATATTATTAATTATACATACTTAGATTATTAGGTTACTAGTGAAAGGGCGTAACCCTTCACTATGTTGGGTCAAGCCGTATAAATGCGAGCTTATTATACATTTATGTCCATCATCTAATACATTATTCTTATTTATAATCCAACATCAAAGTCGGATTCTACTATTAAGAGTCCAACCGGATACGGTTGCTCCGGATTCAAAGTCCACATAGGTAGCTGATTTCCTCAAAAGATTCCATATGACCAATTTCAAAGCAACAACATTTCCTTTCCTATTTGCCACCATATTGGAAGAAAGATTTTCACATGAACTATATCAAGGAACTAGTTCACAAATGATCATCACAATGCATTATCCCATGATTATTTCACACTAACCATAAGCACGAACCCGCTTCTTAATTTCATGGAACCATTTTACTGCTTCTAGAAGTTTCATTATGTAAGCAATAGAGCTTCCCCGATCATGGGTACCCTAATTAGATCCCATTTTTCCATTCAGTTCCCATACTGAGTGCCCTCCTTAATTCTTTGATTCCCTTGTAGTCCCACCATGCATTCAAAAATAAACCTCGTGTTTTTTTATCTTTCATGATTTCTGTCTCCCTTAGGGATTCCCATTTTACATAAAGTTGTGAATGCATTGCATGTGTCGACTCTCCTTATTGAGATTAATGTCAGTTATGTGCTTCACTTTTATAATTCATCCATTGTGGACTTGTCTCAATCCTATCCAACAAAAGTCTCATATTTATTATTTACAACTTTATTATCGCATAACTGAAAGGAAACATTCCCTTGACTGTCCTTATCCAGCATGTGCTTCCTTCCATTGAGCATAGGTATGTTCCACTTCTTGGAAATAGTTTGCTTGCTCATGACACTAGTTTCCTCTTTATTGTAGTATAAGCATATTTTATTTTTTAGTCAAGCTTCCTAATATGAAAAAGACTAAGAAAATAAAAATAAAAAACATAAAAATTTAGACACCGAATGATATTGTCTTATATTGGGAGTTGTCATGTCGCCTACAAAGAAAGCACAGTTCATGAATCTAATCATCATGGGTTTGGTTTCTAGAATCACCTTAGGATTTGTGCCCATTATTTACAGCTTTATCCACCAATTGGTTAATATTCAAATAATTATGGAGCCTTTGTTGATGCCTTTTGGGTCACATAGTTGTCCCAAATTGCGTATTGAACCTGTTCTTCCTAAATGAATCCATCTTTCTCATCCTATTGCTCGAGGTAAGTCTTTAGCCTCAGTCGTTCATTCCTCAGTTATATTGACTTGACATTCAACAAATAATTAATTAAAATTGGAAACATTTTATTCCAAAGACATCACAAAAATTAAGTTTTTTTAGTTATTTTGGAAATCTAGATCCACTTTTTAATTCCAAATTTAATGAAATATGTGTTATGTCAACCATTCCCGTTACATCATAGAGTTGTGGTTCTAGATGGCACCCCGAGCCAAATTTTATCATTTGTAGGTGACCTTGGAGTTAACAGATGACATCTCATCATTGGTCGTTGACTGAGTGGTGTCAGTTGTGTTGAGGAAGATAATTAAATATAAATAGTATATGAAAACCCTAATACTATTTTTTGGTATAAATAGCTAAAACATCTCTCGTATAAGGAATCACATTGGCCTACTTTCAAGCTGAGAGGATAGGGTAGAAAGGGTTTGTTTGTTTACTACGTTTTTTACAACAATATACAAATATGTGGTTTTATTGTTTTTATAGTCTAATATTCAATCTTGACTATTCATCGAATTGATTTATTTTATATCATAGCATTTTATATTTAAATCCTAAAATTCTATATGAAAATCCTAAGGGAATTTTTTTCCAAGAGCTAAACACAAAATGATTTTCACTCTTTTGCTCAGTTATTAGGGAAAGTTCTAATAGATATCTATGGCAATCAAAGGCCCTAAATAATTCGCGGTGATGGAATGTGGGAATTAAAATCTAGTAGAAGATTGTATGATCTAGCAAGTACTGTAATACCTCGGTTCTGACCCCGTTTGCATTAAAATATAAATGATGTATATTTTATTATTAATCATGGTGTGGAGCTAAAGGCATAAGCCCCACCATCTATTTGCTTGTGTATGTTTTGACAATAGGGATCGTTGCTGATGGTATATCGTTCTATCCAACACATTATAGTTTTAGCATCATGTAAATATGCACATCAATTAAATAAACCTATAGCCAGCTACGACGATGCAATGTTAAATGAAAAGGGCATAATTCCTAAGGTTAAGGGGGGGGATTGTCTAACCCGTGGGAGCCATTGGGAGTTTCCATGTGTTGACCACCCATTAAACTTCTGTTGTTTGATTAGTTGGGAGCAATTATGGCTGGGAAGTGGTGGGTGGCAGGACTGCCAGTCTTTTCCCCACGTACACTCCACCAGCAGGCTCGCTCTTCTCACATGGAGGGCAGGGGCACGGTCACCACTCTCTCCACTCTTCCACTCATGGTTTTGTCTTTACCATCTCACGCAGGAAGGGATCTTCTCTGTTCACCTTTTCATGCACAGGAAGTTCATAGGGTCTTCCTCACGCAGAGGGGAGATAAAAGGATCCACAATTCTGTGTGGGGGGGTTTGTTCTCCCTTCTCTCATCGATTGCTAGTCTGTGGATCTGTTCTTCCTCCCGTTCATGCAAGGGATCATTTTCCCTTTTCCCATTATTGGACTGTGTAAGGAATTCATGCCAGGGGCTGTGTGTATGTGTGTTACTCTCAAGGATTTGTGGTCTGCGTCCCTATTTTTCCCTTGTCCAGGATTAAGAATTAGCCTTCTCTCCCGTTTTCAGGCTGTGTAACGTTTCCATGGCTTAGCCATGAGATTGGTTGTTGTTCTTCCACTAAAACTGTGGCTTGTTGTGGTTTTCCCTGATTTTGTTCGTTGCTATGAATGTAATCATCTTTTGGGAGCTGCTGAGTTGTTTTGGCCATGCTAGGGCCATGAACAACTCTGAATCGTCTTGTCTGACTTGAGATGTGTTCACCTTTTCATTTGGGGTTGTCACCCTACTGTCTTTATCTTCATCACAGAGCTATGAGCTGCTTGTTGTACTGTAAGTATGCAGTGGTTGGTATTCGGACTGTTTAGAGTAGGATTAGAGGCTAGGCATGCTTGACAAACTTTGTGTTTGGGAGCCACTCAGACAAAGTTAGACTGCTAGCTTTCTTCTCCACAACCCTTGTAGAGTATTGGAAAGGGAAGTCAAATCCTAAGGGACTGTGAAGCAGAGAAAGGACTGATTCCTGGTGTTGGGTGTGTGGATGTCTTAGAAGTCAGGTTAGCTCTGGTGTAGGTGTCCTTAGCTATCCATTAAGACCACTGGCTTAGCATTTAGCCTTTCCTAGCTCCATGACGGCCTGATAAACCCATCCATGTTGAATTGGCTATTTTATGTAACCTTTGCTATGTGTAAGCCTGCTTTGACCCTTACTCCTTGGAGAATCATGCCCATCTCGGGGGTGGCAGTGTTGCTGAGAGATTGAGGAGCACGGTGGCGTATGGGTGGGTCGAACGTTGCAGCAACATGGCTGGTTGTGGGACGAGATATTTATAAGATAAGTGTTCTTATCCATTTTGATTCTACATTTACTTTTATTGTCTAATGTCTAATGAATCATGATGAACATGTTGATGCTGGAATGTATATGTTGCTTCTGTTGTATGTTGAGTAACTATGCATCCATGTATGTTTTATGCATCTTAGCATATTTTATGTTTTAAGCATTTTATTTCAGCTTTATATGCATGTTCTTGATCATGGGGCTAGTTTCCCTGAGGTTTTTGATGGTTTGGTAGCGTCCTCTTCGCCAGTCGGAGGGTCGAGGACGTTACAGTGTAGTATCAGAGCAAAGGTTGCAGCATGAGCCTGAATGAGCTGTGAAGATGTAGTGAGAGAGTGTATGTTGCAGCATTTGGGCCTCATAGGGCCATGAGAAATAGCTAGCAGAGGCGGGTTTCCTACTTCCCAAAAGAAACCAGGACAAAATGGGTGAATGACAGGAAAATTCATGAAATTTTTCTAAGTGCCAGAATTGTCAACTCATAGAAAAACTTAGTGAGAAGTTCTTCTGATGCAGTGGAAGAGATAGTCTGAAGGTCACCCGACGGATGACAATCAGAAGAAATTTGCGAAAAGGTTTTGTGTTCGTCGGCCATCCGCTCATTAGAGGACTCAGTGAGAAGATCCTCTGATAGAGCAGCAAAAATAGGTTGAAGCTCACTCGACGTCGGAGGAAGGAAAATTGCAAAATTCCTCTATGTGTTAGTCAGTCATCGGCAAAACTTAGAGGATGTGACTGCCGAAATGTTGGTGGAAGAAACAAGATGATAGTGGGTTGAACCACTAATAGCGACGATGGAGAGGAAATTTTGGAAAAAAAATTTTAAGTAGTGAAATCATCAGCGATCGGCGATGATTAGTTGATCACATCACCGATGCTTGGATGATTAAGTTGTCGATGCGACGGAGGGAAGAGAAAAGATCGATGATTACATTAGAAGCAATTAACTGATTATGAATCCATCATTGTGTCTGGCTAGTGGACTATCCTTCCAACGAATAGAGTCCCCGACCGCCGATGCCGCAGTGGTTAGTTGCTCTGACAGGCGATGCGGCGGAAGACAGAGGAGAAAAATTTCTGAAATTTTTCTAAGGCATAAGAATATCGGCGATCGAAAAAGATTAGTTGTTGAGATTGTCGATGACTAGAGGATGGGATCATCGACGAATAGAATATGAAGCTACCGAGGCCAGTGAAGTGGATCGACGATCATTAGTTGAAGGAAGAGCCGATGCAAAGAAGAAAATTCAAATTTTTTTCTAAGTGTTGAATCCATCGGCGATCGATGGAAGTTAGCTGTATTGGTCACCGATGAACGTCAGAAGGAATTAGTGGTTCGTGTGCCACCATTGCTGAAGTCTAGAGGACTAATATTCCAATAGATAGAGGCCTCGACTGCCAATGCCGTAGTAGTTTGTGCTTCTGACCACCAATCGGATATTATTAGTTGATCAAATCATCGATCTAGAAAAGTTAACGGATGGTGAACCGCCGTTACGGCCACCTAAGAGGCTAACTATCCGATGAAATAACGTAGCCAATCGACCACACGACGAAGGTAAGTTGCTGTCTACATCACCGCAACGACAGGGAATGTAGTGATTTGGGTCGTCGACACAGTGGACCCATTCGGCTTTGGATCACTGACACAACAGCTACTAGTCGCTTCGACCACTGACAAAGTTATGACCCGTGGAAGCCCTAGAAGGTTTTTTGGTTGACGTTGCAGAAGCATAGAGGACTAACCACCCGATGCACAATGCGCTCGATCACCGATGGCGTGGGTCAAGTTGGTTTCCACGATGCGGTAAGACTTAATGGTCCCAATCGCTGATAAATTTCGGAGTGTTAGACCACTACAGGCCCAACATAGTGGAGGAAAATAGACGAACCGATTGCTGACAAGCAGCGGAGAAAATTAGTGGTTCTGGCCGCCGAAATGCAGGAAGGAAATAGATGAACAGGTCGTCGATGGGCGCAGAGGCTAGACATTTTTGCCGCCGAAACGTTGGAAACTTAGTTGGAAAGAGACCCGATAGGGAGAAAGAAAGTTTAGGTTTTTCCAGTGGAATTTTTAGCAGTTCCAGCTAGTGTTCCAGCGGGCTTTGCAGTGAATTTCTCATTGGATTTTTCAGTAATTTTAGGGATGAAAAGGAAGAAGATTCTAGGTGGCTAAAGTTAGCATTCCAGACCAAAATAAGTTGTGTGTTTTTCCTAAAGTGGAGGAAAAAGCATCATTTTTGAAGTGGTGTGGTTTTCACAGCCGAGGTCAGAATGAAGCATGTGGATAGGCGTTGGAAAGATTATCCAGCAGGAAACAAGGGGGAGTCACTATAATTTGAGTGTGGAGCAGCAAAGTGCTAGTGATTTCTTGAAAGAAAATGTGCTACTGTCAATATGGACAAATCCAGGAATTGCGTGCCTAGAGGTAGCAAGGACCATGAAGTCAAACAAGTTGTTGTGTGGATGAAGAGTTCCATGCAAACATGAGGGACTTGAAGAGGGAAATTTCGTTAAACCCTGTCTTGCTAATTATGATTACAAGTTTTATACATGAAATGTATGAGGATATGCCTTGCATGCATAGGATATTACATGTTGGTAAGAATAGTGAGAATTATACATTTATAATGAACCACTAATGATAATTATTGCATTGGTGTTGGCATTAGTGGAAAAACCAACGACAACATGGACATGGCTGAATATGTTGCTGATGCTGACAAATGTGACCGGCAACTCTATGGAGAAAGGGATAAGGAAACAAGTACATGATCAAAAGTTGGTGAGCAAATTCTGCAATCTCCTACAAAGGACCAACCAAACTGGTAATGTCAAGGGTATAAGTAGGACCCATGAAGGTAATGGTGTAATTATGACAATTGTATGGAGTGGTAAAAGCAAGAGGTCTCATACCATGTGGGTATTTGAAATTTATACTACATTCATACAGAAATGTATTGTTCCTGTATATGTTGTTATGAGCTTAGTATCCCAACACATCTCTATACTCTTTGATTAAGTTGATGAAACCGTTCCTTTCCTTTTCCAAACTACCTTTTCCAATTTTTAATAACTTGGGGTCTTTATCCGTTCCTATGTTTATTTCCATATAATCCCCAATTTTTATTGATTATTTTTTGTTTTTATGATGATCTTGTTAATCAAATAGATTTTTAGTTGGGATGTGATTCCTTATATTATCCTTGCACTCCTAATACTCTTTACCCTCCTGCTGATAACTGATCTCTCCACCCTCAAACTATTGGAGATTATGGATGAATCTCAAGAGTTGTTCATCGTCTTTAAACACCTGCCAATGATCTACATTATCTAGAATTGAAGGTTGGAAATTAATTTCCATTTTTCCATTTCCATTAATCATCTCATCTAAAGGCTGAAGAGTGGATTCTGCTAGCGCTAAGTTATCTTCTAACTCATTCATTTCCCTAGGGATATTTTGAATGTTAAGTGCATCAAACCATTCCATGGTGTCCCATATGGCATTCCTATACTTCCTTAGTTTGTCAGTTTTACACTGATATTGATTCTTAAGCTGAAGGACGACTAAGTCTAAATCACCTTTTATGTTTAACATATTTATTCCCATGTCTTTAGCAGCTTTTAACCCTAGAATCAATGCCTCATACTTAGCCACATTTTTCAATGATTGAAACTCTAACCTAAAAGAAAAGTTGTAGATTTTATCTGAAGGGGAAATGATCACGATGCCCACACCCTTTCCAACTTTGGAATAATCCCCATCAAAGTACATTTTCTAAACCTCATTTCCTTAATAGGGGCCATGAAATTTAACAAGATAGCATAGTTTTCAAAGTTGTCAGTGTAATGTATAAATTCATTTCCATGCTTTTTAGGGTTTTCTACATGTTGCTTCCTTTGCTTCTCTCTATGGAGTATCACCCTTGTGTTTTCTGATGCAGGTAGAGTAGCATATGTCCAATCCATTTGAATGTACCCAACAAGAGTTACAACCCACTTTCTGGATAACAACATACCCCAATTATCTAGCACATCAATCACTACCAGATCCATCATCATGTCGATTTCCAGATACTTGGCCAACTTAACATGTAGATTTAAGATTATCCCTACCACATCATCTTCTCTTGCATCCATTGCACAAACATTGTGGTAGGTTCGTGTGATCCTTATATTTAGTTGTTCCATTACCTTTCTTGTTCTGACATTTGATGAAGTACCTGAATCTAACATGCAGTTATGAAGGAGAAGACTATCAACTACAAGGGAGACATAAAAAGGTGGGTGGTATTCCTTTCTTGGATCAACACTGTGTTGCTGCCGCAAGTGTTCCCTCCCCCCCCCCCGCCAAATTAATGTTTTAATTTCTGGGCCCCTTCTCATTACTTTTGTATGGCTTGATCGTTAAGCTCCTTGAGCGTGAATTCTTCTGTTTCTCTGAAGGTGGATGTCAGTAATTTATGTATGCCTTCTTCATTGTTGGGTTTGAGTCATGAATGTGTGGTCGAAGAGAAGAAAATTTGCTATTCTTCAGCGCATCCTCTGTGAAAAGAAGTGATTTTGGTTACAGCCGATCCTTAGCACTGCTCAAATACTTGAGTTTCCCTATAAGCGGGCCTCTTTTACTGCTGGATCGGGGGATGCGAAGTTTCAACCCTTCCGCCGTTGCGGTTCCTAGACTTTTCTTTCGTCCGATTTCCTAAACCGTCCGACGCGCGATGTATGTTAACTGTAAATCACTTGTCCATAGCTTCTGTTCGCCCACCGTTGCGGCCTGGAAGAGATAGCCAGCATCAGATCTAAGTCTCTTCTGACGTCTGAATTAGTTTCCCATCCGTTCCGCGTGCCCTCTAGCTCTCCTCCTCCGCCGTTGCGCCTGCTAAAGTCTTCTGGCTTCCGAAGCTAAAACCGTCCGACGTCCGACTCATGCCACCGCTCGCCCACGTTTCGCTTGGCTGCGACTTAAACTTCACCCGACATTGCGGCTGGCTGTTTCCCCAGGCTCTCGAACTCGCTTCTCTCTAACTCCCGACTGGTTTTTCCCTCTGGCGACCATAGAATATTGCCAGGCCCGCATGTGGTTCGCTCGTCTATTTCCTTGTGGATTGGTTAATTGATGATATTTTTCGTTTGAATCATGCCCTTAATTTGAATGTACGCAGTTTCTAGGCGACCGGTCAATCTGCCATGACGAGAAGAAAGACTAACTCATTTGGTAGAGGTGTGACTGAAAAGAGGCAAATGGAAGACGAAGTTCGGAGTTGTAAAGGCGTGATCCCAGAAACGGATCAGTTACCAAGTTGTCATGATCACATAATGACAAAAGATCGGAATGTGAAGAGTTTGAGAAACCGAAAGACCATGCGTCTGGAAAACAAAACGCTCTGTAATTATAGTTTAAATAGAGGGACGAGGAACTTAGAAAGGGATTTTTCCCCTGGAAAATTTTGGACATGTTTGCTTGTAAGAGGAACTACTTCGTTTTGCAAAGGAAACTGCAATTTTGTCTATCGGAGAGAGTGTAAAGTGGAATATATCAATGCAACTCAATGAATAATGTTGAAGAGGAACTATTTTGTTTTCAGCTGTGTTTCATTTACTGTAAGAGTATTTAATGTTCTGAACCTATGTTCTGGTTAAATGTTCTTCAGTAGTTTCTGGGATATTTTTTCACCGTGAGCAATAAATGTTGTTATAAAATGATCGGCTATCAAGTTATTTAAATATCTGTGAGCGTTCATGTACTTTAGAAGAAGTATCAACTATTTGTGTTTCTTTTCAATGTATATGAAAATGTATTGCTCATTCGAAATGATAATCTTTCTCCCTAGGGATAGTTTAGATAGTTAGTTTATTTCTTTTTGTTTTGGTTTGGTTGCTCGTGAGCAAAGGACGAGAGGTAAGAACCTGCGCATCACTTTGTGACCGCTCCCTGCATCTTGATTGCCCTAGATTTAGTTGGGCACTTGCATATCATTTATTTAAGTAAAAAATACAAATTCCGGTGGACCGGGCCGCAACCGGTAAAACCCTTGTTTTTTACTTCGACCTACGCTAGCCGGACCGTAAACCGGACGGATTCTCTATACCAAACAGTCAACGGGCTAGTTGGGAATGTTGATTGGGGAGAATCCCTTACTGTTGTCGCCTGCGAATTTCCAGGCCTCAACAGTTTTGGCGCTAGAAAGAGGGCCGCCAATTCATGGCTGGCCGGGGAAACCCGTTTTCCCGATATTATTCCACTGGTTACAGTTCTGAAAGTAGTGGACCGTGTAATCCAATTCCGGAAGAAGACAACAGAGAACATTTATTTCTTGTTCACAACGAGATTGTAAACGATCTGAGGAGACACACCCGTGCTTATATAAAGAAAATTGGAGGGTTGCCAATTATTCACGAATTACCTAGAAGAGAGTACAAGAAGAAAGACCATCCTCTAATTGAAGATTCAGTGTTGGTTGGAGACTGGGAAGAACTTGTGGAAACTGCCTTACAGGAGGTTGAATTGCCTTTGAACCAAGTAGGCCCAGACACTCCTTATAGTTCTCATGTTCACACCTCGGTTGGTTCATGTCCTCACTCTCTTGTTGGTTCACCCCCTCACTCTCCACCTCAACTCATGGCCGGCGTCAACCCGAATCCACCTAATCCACCAAATCCACCGCCAGCTTGGAAATCTAGATCACCTCTAAATCTGACCCCACCTTTGCATGACCTACCTCAAGCCTTCAAGAAGCTACTGCCCAAATTTGATCCAAATGAGAAAATCCTAGTGGATGACCACCTACAGAGTTTCTACTTGGCAATAGAAGGTCTAAGGGATGGGGAACACGAAGATGTAGTGTGTAGACTATTCCCGCACACCCTCAAAGGAGTTGCGGGCTCGTGGTATTTTGGATTGCCCGCTAACTCTATCACAGACTGGGATACCTTCGAGAGAATGTTCAGGAGTAAGTACGCAGTCCAAAAGACTCACGCTGCCCTCATGAAAGGACTGTGTGCATTAAAGAAAGAGAAAAAGGAAAAAGTGCACAGCTTCACACAAAGGTTTGCAGCATATCTTAAAAATTTCTCTGAAACAGATAAGCCTTCAGACAAAGTACTGATCGAATACTATACTTCAGCTTTGGGTCCTGATTTAGCCATGTTTGCAAAAGGTAGGGCCAAGCCTACTTTAATAGAGACCTATGAAGAGGCAGAAGTGGTGGAAGCAGAAAGAGAAAGTGTGGAGGACTATCCGGAACAATTAGGAGAGAAAGGTGCGGGAAGAAAAACCTTATTGTTCACTAAGCCTAAAGAAGAAAAGACACCAGACTATGAGAGCATGGCTAAAATGATGCAAAAATTGTCCAATAAGATCATAGACTTAGAGAAGGAAAAAGAAGCACAAAAGTTCTTCAAGCCATATTATAAGAAAAGGGAGGATGGCAATCAGACCCAACCTCCTCCTCAAAAAACTGCATCCATGAATCTGACAGAGATAGGGATGGAAAATTTCTGTACTTTTCATCAATAGCCTCATTCTGAAAGGAACTGTCTGCAATGGATAAATTCAATGACATTGGTCATGAATCAGATGTTGGATTCAAGATTAACGGAGCAAGATGAAGATGAAAAGAACGAAAATGTTGCTTCCACTTCTACAAAAGGGCAGGAAGACGAGACCATGGTATTATGGAATTATGTCTCCTTACTTGATGCAGAGGAGGAAAATACCCAGGGACGCAAAGATATCAGGGAGGCTAACATGAAAACTAGGAGCAAAGGGGCGGTTAGTGATGACAGTCTTCTGCTCCCAAATATTCGAAGGCTGCAAAGAAATATAAAAAAGAAATTTCAAGACAAATCATTGGCTGATCAGATTCCAGAATTTACCATTACCAGCCAGGAGCTGAAGCAAAACAGAACGCTGCCTAAGCCAAACGAAGAGAATGTGAGTTCTAATAAATCTCAGTCCACTAGACAACTAATCGAATATGACATTGTCGAAGATCTAAAGAAGATAAAGGCAAACGTCCCACTATTTGAAATGTGCAAAGTACCGCAACAGAAAGAAAGGTTGTTGAAAGCATTGGAAACATCAGAAGAGAAGCTGCCCGCTGACAATCAACCTCGGGAGGAAGAAGAAATTGGCGAAGCTAGCATTGGAGGTAAGTCTAAAACTAAACATCCACCTTTCCTATTGACGTTTGAAATTTTTAATCATAACGTGCACAATTGTCTAGCGGACTGAGGGGCATCAATCAATGTCATGCCCATATCAGTATGTAAGAAAATAAATGGGCAGCCTAAGCCAACCACTTGGAGGGTGGTGCAGTTGGATAGGACAGATGTCAAGGTAGTTGGTGAGATGCAAGACATTCTAATCCGCTTGGCGTCCGATGACAGAGTGTGCCAAGTTAGTCACATTGTAGTGGCTGACATACCAGATGCTTACGGCCTGGTCCTGAGCAGAGATTGGTCAGCCAAATTAAATGGGTATTTCACCACAGATTGGTCACATCTTTGGTTGCCGCACAAAGGGAGTCCTAATCAGATCAAGGTTTTGAGAGAACCTCACATGAAGTACAATGTCACTCAATTGGAGGGGAAGAATGTACCAGTCGAATATGTATTGGGAAACTACTTTCTCGAGCTGGAACTGGGGAATTATCAAGCAGAAGAGGCTAGCGACACATCTGACACCCAGCCTGATCTTCTTCATTTTTCTTAGGCTGATGATATTGACTATAAAATAGTAGATTTAGCAGTAGGAGTAGATTGTTTTTCAGTAGATAATGTTTTTAGAACTTTATTTTTTGACGGATCGAAAACATTAGAGGGGTCAGGGGCCAGCTGCGTCCTTATAGATCCACAAAAAAATAAACACTTCCTGTCCTGTAGACTATAGTTTGAGTGTACTGACAATACAACTGAGTATGAAGCACTGCTGCAGGGACTCAAGAAAGCAATTGAGCTACAGGTCAGTAATTTAAAAGTTTTTGGGGACTCAGAAATAGTTGTAAAGCAAATAAGAAACCAAATACACTGTGTTTCCCCTCATTTGAAAGCTTACCAAAATGAGGTATGGGATTTGCTTAAAAATTTTCATGCATTTAACATTATTTCAATCCCAAGAATAAAAAATGCAGCTGCTGATCTTCTAGCTACATCAGCCGCTAGATTGGTTCCCACTAATAACAAATGCTCTATTGAATTACTTTTCAGGCCATCAGTTTCTGACATGATCACCAACTTGTGAGTATTTGATGATGATCAGCAAATAATTGAATGCTTGACAAACGAGGAGGTTTTTAAAGGAGCCATTATCGACGATGAGGAACATCAGGATGAAATGAAATATGACAATTTCATTCCCAAAGGGGTCAGGACGTTAGAGAAGATATTTGACTTGAACGAGAAATTTAGAAGACCCGCTAATGTGAAGACGCACAGCTCAAGTCTATAGTTCGAGCTAATAAATTTAGGGAATGAAACGGAGCCTAAGTTCGTGAACCTCAGCAAGTGCTGTTCACCAGCAGAAAGAGATAAGTTCCTCAGTTTGTTTAAGTAGTACAAATATGTCTTTGCATGGATGTACGCAGACTTAAAGACCTACGACACCAGCATTATCAAGCATATCGTCCCTATTAAAATAGGTGTCAAGCCATATCAACAGACGTTAAGGAAGATGCACCCCAAGTTGGAGCCTGTAATTCAAAGCGAGGTGAAAAAATTGTTGGACGCTAGGATTATTTTTAAAGTTCGGCATTCAGAATGGGTGTCAAATTTGGTGCCGGCCCGAAAAAAGTCCAGAGAAATCAGACTGTGCATGGACTTCAGAAACTTAAACCGCGCATCAGACAAAGACAATTATCCGGTGCCTCCCATGGAGCAAATTCTACAGATGGTTTCTGATTCTGAATTGTTTTCATTATTAGACGGATTCTCTGGCTACAACCAAGTGTTAGTGGCTGAGGAAGATAGATTGAAAACAACATTCAGAACTAAATGGGGAACTTTCGCATATAGAAGAATGTCTTTTGGCCTAATTAATGCTGGCGTGACATTTCAGAGAGCTATGGACATAGCTTTCCGAGGACTGATTGGGCGAAGTGTGGTGGTCTACCTTGATGACATAACAATATTTTCAAAGAAAAGAGGGGAGCACATGTTCCACCTAAAGCAAATTTTCGACCGTTGTCGGAAGTATGGCATTTCCCTAAATCCTAAGAAGTGCGTATTCGCGGTCACAGAAGGCAAGTTACTGGGGCATATAGTGTCAAAAAGAGGTATATCTATAGACCCAAAAAGAATCAAAGCCATTGAACAAATTCCCATGCCCCATAATAAAAAAGGAATGCAATCCTTCATGGGAACAATAAACTTCGTACGTAGATTTGTGCCTGATTTTGCCCAGATTGTTAAACCATTACAGCAGATGGTCAAGCAAAATGCACAGTTTAAGTGGACTAAGACTGAAAAGAATGCTTTCAGTAAAATCAAGACTGTTGTTGGACATGCGCCCTCTCTTAAAAGTCCAGACTTTGACAAGGAATTTATTATGTATACATTTGCATCCGATGATTCATTAGCAGCTGTACTCACACAAAAGGAAGAAGGGGGTGATGAATTCCCAATCTCTTTTATGAGCACTGGGCTACAAGGAGCTGAATTAAACTACCCATCCATTGATAAGCAGGCATACGCAGTATTTAAGGCAGTAAAGCAATTCAGGCCTTATATACTAAAAAATCATACCAAGGTAATAGTCCCTTACCCAGCTGTAAGATCCCTTCTCATTCAAAAAGAATTAGGCGAAAGAAGGGGCAACTGGGTAACTGCACTTCAAGAATACGATTTTGAATTCAAACCAGCTACTATAGTAAAATGTCAGGGGTTATGCAAACTAATGACTGGGAAGACAAACAATGAAGAACAAGCATGGGAAGATGAAGCTGATTTGCATGTAACGGATGTTTGCCCTTTATTCACAGCTCCTGAGTCATGGTATAGAGATCTTGTGCATTACTTGCAGTCAGGGGTGTTACCGGAACATTGGAGTTCCAAACAAAGAAGAGCTCTGCGTCTGAAATCAGTTTCCTATCAAATCGTAGAAGACGTATTGCTCAGAAAAAACTATGATGGAGTCCTCCTGAGATGCTTGGAGAAAGAGGATACTGAGAAAGTAATGTCTAAATTGCACGATGGCCTGGCTGGGGGACATTACTCAGGGGACACTACAGCCCACAAGGTTCTCAGAGCCGGTTATTACTGGCCAACACTTTTCAGGGATGCACATGCACACGTCATAAAATATGATACTTGCCAAAGGTGTGGTGAAAGACAGCCGAGGGCAGCAGCACCCCTAAAGCCTGTTATGATCACAGAACCATTTGAACAATGGGGGCTGGACATTATTGGAGAAATAAAACCGAATTCTTCTCTGCTACACAAGTACATTCTTATTGCGACTGATTACTTCACTCACTGGGTCAAAGCTATCCCATTACGCAAGATAAACGAAGACGAAGTCATCAGCTTCCTACAAGATCATATCATGACCAGGTTTGGAGTTCCAATTTCAGTAGTTTTTGATAATGCTAAGTACTTTTCATCCATTAAATTGACTGCTTTTGCTCATGAGAAAGGGATAAAATTACATTATTCTGCTAACTACTATCCGCAAGGGAATGTCCTGGCTGAATCCTCCAATAAAAACCTCTTTAGAATCTTGAAGAAGACTGTCATAGAAAACCAGCGAAGTTGGCACTCAGCCTTACCAAACGCCCTGTGGGCTGATAGAGTTACCCCCAAGTCTGCAGTAGGAGTGTCACCCTATACCCTTGTGTACGGAAAGGAAGCCATCCTGCCTCCCAATATTCTGCTACCGTCTTCCATACTAGCTCAAGAGTCTAGGGGGTCGGACGATGAGGTTCTGCAAATAAGAATATATAATCTCCTAAAAGCATAAGAAGCTAGATCCAAGGCTAGAGAACGTTTCAAACAACAGCAGGAGGTAATCAAAAGGTGGTTTGACAAGCATAAAGCTAGGAAAAAGGAATTTGAAGTAGGAGACTTAGTTCTCAAGTGGGACCACCCCCATGAGGAAAAGGGAAAGCATACCAAATTCCAGCAGTTATGGGTAGGCCCCTTTCACATTGTAGCCAAACTTGGCCCTACCACTTATAAGATGCAAGATTTACAGGGATGGGAGGAGAACTTGCCAGTTAATGGTTTGGTTCTCAAGCCCTACTTTTCTTAGTTTTCTTTGATTTGTTCTACCTTGTATATAAATAAGCCGTGTGGTTGTTTTCGAGTCATGCTTTCATTTGATTTAATTTTACGTGTTGATTTTCAATAAGGGAAACGAACTTGCGTTTGTCTGGAGGATATTAAGGTCTTTTGGGAATAACAAATATGTTGAGTATCAGCCTATGTATTGCTTAAAGAATTCTTCCAGCCTAGCAGTTTTCTCGAATAAAATGTTGTGTGCAATGAAGTCCAGCTTAACCCTTGTGAATTAAACCGTATTCAAAGAGTCTAGAGTACTATGTCGGGGCTCCATCCACGTCACATTCAAAATGTCCTAAGGAGCGACAGTAAAGGACCCATGAGAGGAAGCAAGGTGAACAGTGTATTAAATATAAATGATCCCATGCCAAGAAACAAATGCCAAAAGGAAGATAAAGAGTCAAACTTCTATAAAAGCATCATAAATCAAAGCAAGTGCTAAAGCATAAATACTAAATTTCCAAAAGATCCTCTCCGTCCGTGAGCTGAGACTTAAAGTACACCACTCACACAAAAGGGCACTATGGGATAGAGGATCCTAAATTAAAATTCAGTAAGAAAGGCGTACAGAAGGACTCAGATGAAAGGACAAAAGTCCAAAGGCACAAAGTGTTAAAATGGCATGGGAACGAGGAACAAACGAATACTGCTGTTTACTATATGCTGCAATCCTGTGGTGTCCACACTATTAGCTACCTGAAAACCAAGGTAATAATGAAAATCATACTCTGGCCTCAACATAGTGCTCTAGGCTTGAAGGTTTCGGTTGCCCCTCTCCCCAAATGGGACTAGCATCAATGATTAAGGTACACACTTTGGTCATGAGCGAAATTGGGACAGCTGGAAGATTTCTTTTAATGCATTTTGGTTAGGAAACAGTCTGCTACTCAAAGAAAAGTCACCCAGAGGTCCAGGTTCACCAGGTAATCACCAGTTGTTGCTGCCGCAACTGTTCCCCCCCCCCCCAAAATTAATGTTTTAATTTCTGGGCCCCTCCTCATTACTTTTGTATGGCTTGATCGTTAAGCTCCTTGAGCGTGATTTCTTCCATTTCTCTGAAGGTGGATGTCAGTAATTTATGTATGCCTTGTTCATTGTTGGGTTTGAGTCGTGAATGTGTGGTCGAAGAGAAGAAAATTTGCTGTTCTTCAGCGCATCCTCTGTGAAAAGAAGCGATTTTGGTTACAGCCGATCCTTAGCACTGCTCAAATACTTGAGTTTCCCTATAAGCGGGCCTCTTTTACTACTGGATCGGGGGCTGCAAAGTTTCAACCCTTCCGCTGTTGCGGCTCCTAGACTTTTCTTTCATTCGATTTCCTAAACCATTCGACGCCCAATGTATGTTAACTGTAAATCGCTTGTCCGTAGCTTTTGTTCGCCCGTCATTGCTGCCGGGAAGAGATAGCCAGCGTCTGATCTGAGTCTCTTCCAACGTCGGACTTAGTTTCCAATCCGTTCCGCGTGCCCTCTAGCTCTCCTCCTCCATCGTTGTGGCTGCCAAAAGTCTTCTGGCTTCCGAAGCTAAAACCGTCTGACGTCCGACTCATGGCACCGCCCGCCCACGTTTCGCTTGGCTACGACTTAAACTTCACCCAACATTGCGGCTGGCTGTTTCCCCAGGCTCTGGAACTCGCTTCTCTCTAACTGCCGACTGGTTTTTCCCTCCGGTGACCATAGAATATTTCCAGGCCCGTATGTGGTTCGCTCGGCCATTTCCTTGTGGATTGGTTAATTGATGATATTTGTCGTTTGAATCATGCTCTTAATTTGAATGCAGGAAGTTTCCAGGCGACCGGTCAATCTGCCACGACGAGAAGAAAGACTAACTCATTTGATAGAGGTATGACTGAAAAGAGGCAAATAGAAGACGAAGTCTGGAGCTGTAAAGGCGTGATCCCAGAAACGGATCAGTTACCAAGTTGTCATGATCACATAATGACAAAAGATCAGATTGTGAAGAGTTTGAGAAACCGAAAGACCATGCGTCTGGAAAACAAAACGCTCTGTAATTATAGTTTAAATAGAGGGACGAGGCACTTAGAAAGGGCTTTTTCCCCTGGAAAATTTTGTACATGTTTGCTTGTAAGAGGAACTACTTCGTTTTGCAAAGGAAACTGCAATTTTGTCTATCAGAGAGAGTGTAAAGTGGAATATATCAATGCAACTCAATGAATAATGTTGAAGAGGAACTATTTCGTTTTCAGCTGTGTTTCATTTACTGTAAGAGTGTTTAATGTTTTGAACCTATGTTCTGGTTAAATGTTCTTCAGTAGTTTATGGGATATTTTTTCACCGTGAGCAATAAATGTTGTTATAAAATGATCGGCTATCTGGTTATTTAAATATCTGTGAGCATTCATGTACTTTAGAAGAAGTATCAGCTATCTGTGTTTCTTTTCAATGTATGTGAAAATGTATTGCTCATTCGAAATGATAATCTTGCTCCCTAGGGATAGTTTAGATAGTTAGTTTATTTCTTTTTGTTTTGGTTTGGTTGCTCACGAGCAAAAAACGAGAGGTAAGAACCTGCGCATCACTTTGTGACCGCTCCCTGCATCTTGATCACCCTACATTTAGTTAGGCACTTGCATATCATTTCTTTAAGTCAAAAATACAAATTCCGGTGGACCGGGCCGCAACCGGTAAAACCCTTGTTTGTTACTTCGACCTATAGTAGTCGGACCGTAAACCGGACGGATTCCCTATACCAAACAGTCAACGGGCTAGTTGGGAACGTTGATTGGGGAGAATCCCTTACTGTTGTCGCCTGCGAATTTCCAGGCCTCAACACACTGTTGAGGACTATAGGAATATCCTTTGGTTTAATAGGTTCATATTCAAATATAAATTTATTACTAGGGAGAGGATCCTCTTCGACAACATCATGAGTTTTATTCTGACTATCCTCTAAGGATTTTAACAACTTTTATTTTTGACCAAGAATTTGAATGATATCAGTAGCATAAACAAAGACCTTAACATCATTCCACCATTTTCCCATGTCAATCTTTGATTCTGTGATAACAGGGGGATTTGGAAAAGGAGGAGTTGTTACCTTAGGTTTGTACTATTTAGCTGGTGAAGACTTCTCCTTCCTTCGATAAACTACACCCTTGAATCGAACCTCCTTCATTTCCTTAACCTTTTATGGAGTAGGAATTTCACCATAGAAGTGGGAAAGGAGTTCCTTCTCATGACTATAATCTATGGCCTGCTGCCAATGCTGGTTTGACAAAGGGTAGGTTTGTCCTACCATGTATACATGATTAGGATCATTTGAAGTTGTTTCCTAACCACTAATCTCAGGAAGTCCATTTTCCATGACTTGATTTGCAACATAATAGGTACTCTCTTGGTGGAATTATTCACAAGGTCTACACCATTGAATCACTTCCTCTACCATGTTAGCTGAGTCTAACTAGTTTGGGATCATAGGTTCTTGATGAGGGGATTTCTTCTAATACATCTAATTTTGATTTGGTTGAGAGTGCCTTGGTCCATTATTCCTTTCCATCATCACCAATCTATTATGAATGTGATTCAACTATGCATCATGATTGGCCATTTGTTGGTTTTGATTAGTGACCAAGGTTTTCATCATTTCTGCCATCTATTTCATGGGATATTTGGAATTTCCCTTCGCTTCTGGCTCAATAGCCTTACCCTTGGTCTCTTTGTTGTGAGAAGAGTTTCCTCTGGTGTATCCAGCTATGTTAGATTTACCGGATGACTGCATGTTTGTTTCAATTTTCTTGGCAAGGATCTGGGCAACTTTAAGATCGACAGGTTCTTTATCTCTCAACTGGTACCTTATGTCACGAGAGAAGGCTTTAATGTAGTATATGAGGGTAGAAGCATTATTTGACTTGATTTCATCATGAAGGTCCGCAACCAAATGCTTGAATTTAATGTTGAATTCCTCTATGTTTTCAGTCTCCATCTTCTTGATGTTGTGGAGGGCAGCAAGTTGATGTCTAGGTTCCCTTTTTATCCCCATGTCTCCCTGAAACCATTCAAGAAGTCCTTGAGGGTTGCATATGAGTTGTTTTCCAATTCAAGGTACCATTCTCCAGCCTCTTCTTCTAGGGATGAAGAAAACAACTTCATCTTGATGTCATCATGGTCATTGGCCACATCAATGCAATAAGAGACTAGGTGCTTTTCAAAATTCCGTAGGTGGGACGTGGCGGTGATAGAATTTTTTCCTTGGAAGGTAGAAAGTTTCTTGACAGCATCACTTGGGATAGCATGAGGAGCACCTACTATCTGAGAAAAGTCAAGGGGTTTGAAAAAATCAAACATTAATGTAGATGGCTGAGTGTGTCTCTCTTCAAATATGCGATGGATATCTGAGAGGGATTGGTATCCTAAATCTTCAAGGATTCTACAAGAATTTTTCCTATTCAACCTTTCTCTAATAAACCTTTGAATATTAGGGAAAGGATTGAATAATCGTTTGGGGTTTCTTCGGGTAGAAATTCTTGGAGGGGTTTTAGACAGTGGAGTCGCTAGATGTATCGAGTTTTAATTTTGTGTTTTAAAGAAAAGATCAATCAAATTTGTATATTGTTATTTCTTTATAAAAAATTTAAGCTAATTCGTACTTGGGAATAAAATGATTTATCCCCAACATCGGCGCCAAAAGATGTTGCTACCTTTCACACAACTTGGGGGAATGTGGCAAAAATATTCAAGCTACTCGGTGTGTCCTTGGGGGTAAGTCTCGAGTAAAGGTTGTGACCTTGTTCTTGACTCCTCCATTTAGGCAAACTCCTAACGAAGGAAAGGGGGGTAGACCCCACAAGTTACTAAGGCTGGTTTCTTAGATGATGATGGTATTAAATGAGTAAATTTTTTAGGAGTTTTGATTTAACAATTGTAAAAGAATAGATAACATGATGAGACAATCACAAATAAGCACGATATGACACTCAATCACATATAGATTGAAAGAAATAAACAGTTGACCAGTGCCTTTAAATGGAGTCGAAAATAATTAAGAGTGCTTGCAAGTGTTGGAGTGAATGTTGTGCAATTATATCTTGGTATGTTTTAAATTAATGTGAACAGATGAGTGAATTAAATTAGGAGGGGGGACACCAGATATACTGAGGGGGTACGTGGAGTATGTCCAAAAGTAACAACCGCTATGGATACCCGCAAGGAATGTGTGGGTTGAATGGAGTCTCTAAGACTATGGTCATAATACACTTGCTAGGATCTAACAAAGATCGACACCTCGAGGTCACTGTCCAGTAGTTCCCACATCCTTTGGAAATTTTTCCATAGTTTACAGTTTAATCGAGGCATTTGATTTTCTCCTATGGTGGTTAATTGGGGAAATTGAATCCTAGTTATTCTAGTCACTCACGTTGCTTTTGATGTAGCTTGATTGATCAGATGAACCGCAGCCAAGTGTAGAGCATACACATAGGAGTCTTGTAAATTTTAGTAAATTTTAAGAGAGTGCTCTTGTTAAAAAAAAAGACCCTCCAAGAATCTATTTTGATCCAAGTGGAACTCAATTGGGAAATCAAGGAGGGGTTAATTTTACTGCTTGCTTGTGAAAAAGTAACAATGAAAAAACACACACCACAGGTTTTCTAATTAATTCTACCACAATCCTCTTTCACCTTTTCATTTAATTGGGGATTCATGGGGTAATTATTAGTATTAATTTGATTTCAAAATATGGAATAATAAAAAATATGATCAAATTATGCAATCCTGCATGACAAGACTAAGCTAGAGTTAAAAAAGGGAAAAAATGAAAAAAGGTGAAACGAATGGGGATCCCCCCAGGGGGGATGGGGAGTGGGCTCGAAAGATCCTAATCGAAGTGATTATTTTATATTATTATAGGTTACAAAGGCTTACAGCAAGCTTATAACAAGCCTAGCAAGGAATCACAGTAGTGGGGGAAGCCTCCGGGAAGCTCTGGTTCGCACAAGAGTCAGAAAACGGGAAGAGTCTCCTTCTCTTTTTTGTTAAAACTAATAAAAACCAGCACGATATTAAAATTAAATATTCCCAAAGATATTTTAAAAGTTATTTGGGTCAGCACACTAATTACCGAAAAAATCTAAGTTCAAAATTATTAAAAAAAATAACAATTTAGTTTTGCAAAAGGGAACCAAGGAAAGCAAGCTTTCCTTGGGGTATTGGCTTGCTTTTTGGTCAGCCAATATTATGTGCACTTTCTTGCAGAATTTATAACTCTAAAGAATGAAAGAAGAAGCTACCTTATGAGAAATATTTAGATCTACGATTTATATACTTGCGAAAAGGAAAATTTCTTTACCTAGATCTATCTTTAAAATGTGATATTCTTTATGAAATTTCATATCTAAGCAACACGACTCTTAGGAACTAGATATAAAAATGTATAAGAAATTTTTAGAAGTAGATCTGATCATAAGAGGACAAACAAGTAATTAGAATATTGATTTTAAGAGAATGGATGAAGAGAAGGGGAAAGGCCTGTTGTTGGATAGATCTACAATGGAAACTTGTTAGTGGAATATAGAGGGAAAATTCCTTCACAAAAATTTCGGATGTACAGTGGAGTCAAACTAGATACACATCTTGTCCAATCCTTGCCACCTGAAATCTAAACATACAATCCTGCTCAAAACCTTATGAGATCTGTATATATGTGTGTGTGTGTGTTTGTGTGTGTGTGTGTGTGTGAAAAATAAATAAGAATTACATGCAAATAAACTTATTAAACATGTATAATCTAGGTCTTGAAACATATATGCTATGAGATATAGGAAAAAAAGTAATCTTACTTTCCCAACTACACTCCCATTGATTCAGCTAAATCATTCAAGCCAGAGAAGGTTTAGATGCAGAAATTTAGAGAAAAATCGGCAACATCAATAGTCGCAAGACAATGCTTATTCCACACGCATGAGAGCATTACACCATTTATCCTCCAAAGCTTCTTTATTCCAACAATGAAATTATTACAATAGTATTACAATAGAAATCTTATTCTCTCCAACTCGAACTAGCTTGAAGAAGGGAAAGGACACTTCAATTTATAGCCAGACTAGCCAAGAGGGGTGCATGCCTGACTGAAGGAGAGACTGCAGCTAATGGAGAGTTAAACTGAGCCTCATCTGATGATGACCTAAGTCTTACTGGATTGAAACTGCAAATCGGAGTGACACCTCACTCAGTGAACTAACCCATCCATCAAACCACTACCAGATTGATCCATGTGTTTGGAGGAGAGAGAAAGGAGGGCACATCCCTCAAATCTGCATGAGCCAGTTAAGCTCCTCTTCAGCCCTGATCAATGCCTTAAGTCAAGGAATGAGAACTACCGATCAATCTAAAGCTGATAATACTTATTTTAATCAAATAGGAGCAAATTCCACTGATTTGGGATCTTGGATTTGCTCCATTATTTAATTAATTTTTAAATTAATTAATATTTGACTTTTTTGGATTTTCTTACCTAAGTGATGGAAAAATCATGCAAAACTTAGGAAAAGTGGTTTTATGGGTTTACTGGGTACTCCGAGTTAGAAAATGAGCACCCCCATGAATGCAACTAACTTTTAACTCCACTTTTATTACAAGACTAATTTTTCCATTTAGCCTATGTTTTGTGGAAAAATTAAAATTAAAAAAAAAAAAAACTAGGGGGACTTAGCACATGTTCATATGACTCAACCATAATGCCTAGCATGTTTATACATTGACACACATACTCTAATAACCTCAATAGGCCTGAATGTCAAGCTGACCACCCCAACTTTGGAG
Source organism: Pseudotsuga menziesii (assembly GCA_001517045.1). Lineage (NCBI taxonomy): Eukaryota > Viridiplantae > Streptophyta > Pinopsida > Pinales > Pinaceae > Pseudotsuga > Pseudotsuga menziesii. The sequence continues at coordinate 600,387 of LPNX011117344.1, forward strand.
GTATTGAGTGAAAAACATAGAAATTATCAGCCGTTTATTCAACAACCAATAATAAACAAGGGAAAAAAACTATGGGATGATTAGATTGACAAATACAGTCGAGGATACTGAGTCTTTTACAGACACTACCATTCTATAACATTTTGTTACAAGTCCCCCAAGGGGGTATGAACATGTGGTAGATAAAAAAACACTTGCCAGAAGCAAGTCTGAAGGTCTTCTGAAGTCCGACCAAATCATCTTTGTCTAGTTCACCAGGCTCACTTGATAACACCGAATAAGTATGACTTAGTAGGTAACAAAGTGTACATGTGTCATTACTATATTTGACCTCCATCGTCTCCTAGGTGGATTAATTAGCTCCCGAATCACCCCAAACAGTCACAAAAGCTGTTGTGAACATTTGTGAGGCATTATGGAGCATAAATGAGTCTATGATAGGTGTGGGTGATCAAAACAAGGTGTGGGAGTAGCTCAAGGTGAACAATAAATGCATAAGAGGGGATAAAATGGTTAGAAAATATCACTAGCGACCCTGTCAAACCAAAATCCTAAAAAAGAGGAAGGGAAGTGCTCCAAGAGACCAAGGGTCATTAGGGAACACATGTTCCAAGTTGACCATGATAGAGCGTTGGTGTGCATGTGTGTGTTAATGGGACAAAATAACCAATTAACTTGCTAGACCATTTTCCCTAAGTATAAACCATATATATCAATGATTAAAGGGAAATGAAATAGTCTAAAATCTAAACTATGGTGGTAAGGAAGGATTACTGCTCTAAAATTTTGAAATTTCATTTCCTTTGGTAATTTTTCCACCACTGGCAAAGAATCCTTGGTTTTTATGGTGAATGGGCCCACTACCCATGGAAATTTAATCTTATGTGACTTCTTGAAATTAATGAAGTGTTCATTATCAACAATCAAATTCTTCCTAATCAAATCTAAGGCAAATATTCTGGGAGTCACAGAAGCTGGAAGGCCATATGGTGAGTGAGAAAATCCATGTACTCTTATCACAATCCCTTCTTCCATTAAAATACACTCTCCAATCCTTTTTTTCATAGAAAAACTCTAATATTTATTTCATAAGTGGTAACACCCTGGGAAGCTTATGTTTGAAAATTGTTTTGTATACTTCAAACATTAGCAAATCATATACTTGCTAAAATTATTGTTCATTTCATCGATGAGAACCAATTTTGGGAATTGCAGGTTCTCCTCATTAAAGAATAGAAACATTTTCACCAAATAGGATTGAAATATGAAAAACCTTGTTGTTGATGTAATTGTAACTTCGGAATGTATTCACTTGTATTTCTTATCTATTGTAACCCGATTTTTATTCTAAGATGTATTTGAGTCATGTCATGCCACGATGTTCCGATCGGGAAGTTGCTATAATGAGAAAGTCATGTCAAGTCATTGTGGGTAACCCTCCTATTTATAAAGGGTTAAAGTCCCCACAGTTGTGAGGCCCTTGGGTTATTAGACTATCCTAGTGAAGTCAACCCTAGGTGAGTCATTGTAAGTCAGGGAAATAGTCTCCACCATTGTGTTACCCTCCTATTGGTCGGAGGAGGCAAAGTCCTCACAAGTGGTGGGGCACTCTAGTTATTATACACTCATAGAGATGTCGGATCTAGTAAGTAATTGTTAAGTTGGGCTGACATGATTGAGTGCACTTCAAGTGAACGAAAGAATATAAATAGAGAATGAGACTCTCTATTTATCACACATATCATTCACTCACTCAAGTGTGGCACACTAGTGAAGAAGGAAATACTGGGACTAGATAGAAGAAGAAGACTACTGCTGTTTTGGGATATCTCTTATTGTTTTGGTGCTAATTATATCTCTAAGGAATTTGTGGGGTTTTCTCCTTTATGGTTTCCCCGAGGAAAACTCTTTGTGTCTCTTTTCTCATGTGATGTGCATATGTTTTATTGCTGTGCTTGTTATTCTCTCACTGAAAAGATCCTAAGATCATAATGCTAGCTTATATAATGAAAAACTAACATGGTATCAGAGCTAACCTGAGAAGAAGACATTGTGCAGCTACAGAAGCTAGGGATTCTTACTTTTTGGGTCTCTCTCCACAATCTATCAGCAAAAGTATGCTAGGATGACTCTCCATTGAAGGGTGCATCTTTCTGTCGAAGCGGATTTCAATTCCGAGCATTTTCAGTTTTTGGTGCGAAAATTAGGGCTTTGTACAGAAGAGGAATTTTTGAGTGAGACCAGCATAGGATTTTTCTCCTCATCAAAACTGAAGTTTAGAGACCTAGATCAAGAAATTTGGTTGGGTGAAACTCCGGGAAAGTCAAACCCTAGTTTTACCCCGAGCTAGGAAAAACCCTAAATACTAAAACTAATACGTTTTGGTACATTCTCTATATTCCGATTTTGGAGAAGTCTCAGAAGCTGAAAATTGCAAGGACCGAAGATAAAATCCTGGTGAACACCGTGTCTAAAACTCAGCCTCATTTTCACTATATTCTAGGAGATATGATCCCTCCAAGTTAGGGTTCCAGCCTCTTACAGAATTCATCCTTAAACATGACACCTGGGGAGAATTACAATATCTTGGGATACAGAGGTCCAAATTGAATTCCTGAAGATTTTCCAGAAATGGAATGGAATATAATTTCAGTGGTCCAAAAATCAGACTTAGAAGATGAACCAGTGACACATGGCATGCCGTACAACTTCGATGTTCTAAACAATTTTGTAAGAGGTAACCTTGGGAAAAGGATCATAAATCCCAAATGCTGAAACCAATTCTGATGAAACCTATGGTGTTGGATCAGGGACATGCGAGGTTACCTCAAAGAAAAATTTCAGACACATAGGATCAGCAATTTTGGAGATATCACAGAAACAGTAACAGGCATTTTTGCATAAGAAATTGGAAAATTAGGGCTTCCTGTTCCGGGAGCTTCCCTCCACTGTCTTCCGAAAAGGAGTACATTGGACAACTCCATTTGAAGATATCTATCTGTATATCCAATCAGATCTGAAATATTCCAAGTTTGAAAATTAGGGTTTCTGTGACAAAGCTTATATCAGCCAGCTCCGGAACCAGGACGGACACCTCAAATCGGTAAGATCTAATCCTTTGCTATTTTCATTTGAGGTTCTCATTTCAAAGTGATATATCACATCAGCTTGGTGACAAGATTTGGGAAGTTGAAAACTTCCAAGCCTAGAAGTATATGATCTCTCTGAAGAAAATGGATTGGACACCTACATGAGTATGGAGGTTCCAGTTTCAGAGGGAGATGAGGCTAGAAGCCTTTCACAAAAAAGAACTTGGTCAAGGCCAAGAAGATCATGGTTGATTCAGTCATGGATCAGCTTGTACCACAAGTGTCTTCCTTAAAGACACCGAAGATGTTGATTCTTTGACCAAGCTATTTTAAGGGAAGAATAGAAATCAGAACATGACCTTAAGAAACAAGTTGAAGAATGTGAAGATCCAGAATGCAGAGACCATGCAGTCATAAGAGTCTCTCAAATCAAAGAACAACTTGAAGCGGTAAAAGAAAAAGTGAAGAATGCAAAAGTGGTGATGGCCACCTTGAATGGCCTCCCATGATCATGGAATTCATTCATGTAAAGAATGTGTGCTAGTAGGAAGTGATTAATTTCAATAGACTCTAGAAAGAGAACTCACAAGAAGAAGAAGCTCGAGAAGAGAAGGTGGGAGCAACTGAAGATCAAGCTCTTACCATCCAAAGGAGATCCCTCAAGCGATGAGGAATATGAAGAAGCTCAACTCATAAGAAGAGAAGAGAAGATGAGAACAACTGAATAACAAGCTCTTACCATCCAAAGAAGATCCCTCAAGCAATGAGGAATATGAAGAACTCAACTCTTGAATAAGAAACGATGCTATTATGAATGAAGAAGACGATGAAGATGAAGGCTCAAGAAGGAATCTACCCACGAAACAAATAGAGATAAGTATTCAATTGTAATTTCATGATATTATTTTGTTATGCATTTGTTGATATTTAGTTGATGTATTCTGCATGATAGGATGTTTGCATTAATGACAGTATACTACTAATATGCATGTGATGGGTAAGTAGCTCATGGTGCTATACAAATTCTCCATTGCTGCTTATCTAGAATGAAACCTCTTTGCTGACATATTGGATTAGTGCACAATCTCAATGTTGTCTTGGTAGAGATGGAAGGCATCTAGAAAGTTTCAGTGAGATATGGATGAATGTTGTATTGGATAAAGTAGTTGCATGATCATATATTTATGCATAAGAATTTGCCAATATGAATATGCCTTATGAAATGTTTCTAACCATACAACTGTATTTGACTTGTAGGAAATACCGCATACATAATCACCTACAAGCAAAGAAGAATGAAGACTTGTTTCGAAGAACAAGTGACGACAGTTCAAACACAAAGAATAATATGATGAGTGCAGTGACATCATTGATGCAGAACCTTCCAGCCACCAAGAAGAAAGGGAAGACCTGTTCAAGAAGAATGATGTCAGAGCGCAGTATTGAGACCTAAAGAAAAGTTCATAGTTCCATCATGCAGTAGATGGAAACATCGTGGGACACAAAGCAAGATTCGTAGCACGAGGTTTCTCACGAAAAGAAGGCCTAGACTATGAAAAGACATTTGCAGCCAGTAAGAGTCTAAACACATACATGATGAGCCTGATGAAGATATTAACCTTTGCTACAAGGTTGAAGATGCAAGTCTATACACTAGATGGTAACATAGAATATTAGTAGCATAGGAAGCTACTTGTCACTCTGGTACAAAATGTGTTTAGTGCATAGAGCACAGAAGACAGAGGGAGTATGATGCTTTGCTTCAGAGGGAGTGACTATAGAATATATTGAGGTTCGACATGGTACGACATGATGGGCTGATTACTGATGACTCTAGGCTTTACTGAGAGTAAAGTGGATTACAACCTTTTCTTCAAGGTTGAAGGCGGAAGACCAGTGATGCTCCTGTTATGTGTTGATGCATTATTTTCTAGGGATGGAGGTGTGGACAAGGGAAGTATGCAGTAGAGATCCTGAATAGGTTTAGGATGATGGACTGCATGACCGCACCTGTGGCATCGAACCTAAAGCTGTTGAGTGATGCTTCATTAGAGTCGGTTGATGCTACAATGTATCGTCAAATGATTGGGTCATTGATGTACCTGACGAACACGAGACCATACATTTGCTTTGTTGTGAACACCTTGAGCCAGTACTTGATAGATCCGAGAAGTGTTCACTTGACTGCTGCAAAGCATATTCTGAGGTACCTGAAGGCTACAGTTGATTATGGGCTCAAGTACGACGTGAATCAAAAGACTAACCTAGAGGGTTATGTTGTTTCAGATTGGGCATGCAGTGCCATCGACAGGAAGAGTACTTTGGGATTTTGCTTCAGTATGGGATCAAGTGTGATCTCTTGGTTTAACAGGAAGCAATCCTGTGTGGCACTGAGTACAGCTGAAGCAGGGTATGTCGCAGCTTGTTCAGCTAGTTGTGAGGCAGTATGGTTGCGGAAGCTACTATTTGATATATTTGATCTCTAGTTGGATGCTACTTGTATAGATTGTGACAACCAGAGTTGCGTGAAGTTGTCAGAGAATCCAATGTTCCATGACAAGTCGAAGCACATTGAGATCAAGTATCACTATATCAGGGATATGGTGCAGAGAGGAGCAGTGAAGCTCCTGTATATTGCAACGAAGGAATAGATAGCTGATGTATTGACGAAGCCATTGGCTAGGCTGAAGTTTGATTACTTCAGAGAGATACTTGGTGTTATCTAGATCGAGGTTCCCTCCAAGAGAAAGTGATGAGATTGATAGCCATTCTAACATGGTGAGAGGATTGGTTCCTTCCATGGTCAGATGTAAGTGCTGAGCCATTCTGTCATGGTGAGAGGATTGGTTCCTTCCATGTTAGATATGAGTGCTGAGATCCATAGCCATTCTGACGAGTAGGTCAGATATAAGGGCTAAGCCATTCTATCATGGTGATAGGGTTGCTCCCTTCCATGTCAGATATGAGTGCTAGCCATTCTGTCAAGTAGGAAATATGTAAGGGCAATTGCCATTCTACGAATGGAGGTACCTGGTTAGTTACCAGGATCACTCAGTGTAGGACTGAGTAGCCATTTTGATGTGATAGAGGGATGTTTTCCCACTTGATTAGATGTAAGGGCTGAACCATTCTGTCATGGCTAAAGGATTAAGTTCCTTCCATGTCAAATGTGAGTGTTGGCCATTCCGACGAGCAGGTTGGATGTAAGGGTAGTGACATGGTGAGAGGATTGGTTCCTTCCATTGTCTGGATGCCACATTTGGTATGAAAAAGGACCAGCTCTATGATGCCTCATCTAGTTTGAAAAATGACTAGCTCTGGGAAGACTCATCTAGTTTGAAAAAGGACTAGCTCTGGGAAGACTCATCTAGTTTGAAAAAGAACTAGCTCTGTGTAGATGCCTCATCTAGTTTGAAAAAGGACTAGCTCTGGGAAGACTCATCTAGTTTGAAAAAGGACTAGCTCTGGGAAGACTCATCTAGTTTGAAAAAGGACTAGCTCTGTGTAGATGCCTCATCTAGTTTGAAAAAGGACTAGCTATGAGTAGCTTCCTCATCTGGTATGAAAAAGGACCAGCTCTGAGATGATACATCCAGTATGAAAAAGGACTAGCTCTGTAGAACTTCGCGTGACGAGAGGAATCATGAGATAACACCAGGGATGATCTAGATCGAGTGATGATCGAGATCCAGTAATGATGATCCAGCAGTGATGATCCAGATCGAGTGATGATCTAGATCCAGTCCAGTGATGATGATCCAGATCGAGAGATGATCCAGATCTAGTTATGATGTTCCATGATGATCTAGATCGAGAGATGATCCAGATCCAGTGATGATGTTCCATGATGATCTAGATCAAGAGATGATCCAGATACAGTGATGATGTTCCATGATGATCTAGATCGAGAGATGATCCAGATCCAATGAAGATGACTTACAGATGAAGATGACTTTGAAGATGATGATGACCTAGATGATACAGAGAAGAAGACTTGTGCTGATAAATTGTGTCAAGAGAATACCTTCCTAGTTAAGAGGGAGTGTTGATGTAATTGTAACTTCGGAATGTATTCACTTGTATTTCTTATATATTGTAACCTGATGTTTATTCCGGGATGTATTTGAGTCATGTCATGCCCCGATGTTCCAATCGGGAAGTTGCTATAATGAGAAAGTCATGTCAAGTCATTGTGGGTAACCCTCCTATTTGTAAAGGGTTAAAGTCCCCACAGTTGTGGGGCCCTTGGGTTGTTAGAATATCCTAGTGAAGTCGACCCTAGGTGAGTCATTGTAAGTCAGGGCAATAGTCACCACCATTGTGTTACCCTCCTATTGGTCGGAGGAGGAAAATTCCCCACAAGTGGTGGGGCACTAGGGTTATTATACACTCATAGAGATGTAGGCTCTAGTAAGTAATTGTTAAGTTGGGCCGACATGATTGAGTGCACTTCAAGTGAACGAAAGAATATAAATAGAGAGTGAGACTCTCTATTTATCACACACATCATTCACTCACTCAAGTGTGGTGCACTAGTGAAGAAGGAAATTCTGGGACTAGACAGAAGAAGAAGACTACTGCTATTTTGGGAGATCTCTTACTGTTTTGGTGCTGATTCTATCTCTAAGGAAGTTGTGTGGTTTTCTCCTTTATGGTTTCCCCGAGGAAAACTCTTTGTGTCTCTTGTCTCTTGTGATGTGCTTATGTTTTATTGTTGTGCTTGTTATTCTCTCAGTGAAAGGATCCTAAGATCATAATGCTCGCTTATATAATGAAAAACTAACCCTCGTACTATGGAATTTCACTAAATGGGAATGGATATTCTCACCTAGGAACTCATCAAATTTAATACAACAGGAATGACTTGGCTTGACTGAATCAAATGATCCAATACTTATTCTGAATAGCAGACTCATCAAATACTCGATAACATACTTATCAGTATCTAAATCTAAAATCTGACTCAACATAGAAATGACCGACTATGTTTCATCAGTAAACAAAATTGAACCAACATGAAAGGCTTGATTTTGCAAATAAATATCTAGTTTGAAACAAGTATTGAAAAAATATTGCTTTCGCCCTACATTAGCTTTTCTGAATGCTTCAATTAGTGTTTATTCACTAAAATATTCAGACAATTGGGAAAAAATAGTTGGAACAAAGAATGCGTCTCGGACTACTAATGAATTGAATAGGAAGATAATTTTAGACTTAGCTACATCCATAATCACCCTCCTGGGAGAAGAAGAATTGAAACAACACTAGTCAATAAACTATTGGAAGTTTAGGGTTTGTTAAGTATTGAAAAATGGAAATGAGACCGGAAAATTCCATGGACATCCTTTCCCTATTCTTTGAGGACATGTAACTTTATTTTCTACAAATCTATTGAACTAACATACAAGATAGTATCCAAAACTTCACATTCCTTATCTTCAAATACATCCTCAATTTTATGATATTCTAACAATTGAGCCCCCTTCCCTTCTACATTTTCCATGTTTAAATAGACTTGGGTGAGATAAAAATGCCTACCTAGTTGCTTGACAAGTGGAAAAAATATCTATCTGTGTTGGCTTCTTCCACACTGTCATGAGCTATCGTTTTCCAATGAAAATATAGACAAATAAACCAAATCTAGGTTCTTTTCTTTTATATTATTTTATTCTCTTATTAACCATGCATCTTATTTAGTGGAACCTTTTCCCATACTTCCATCTTGTGCCTTTTATTCCAATTCATTGATCTTGATCTTTGTTTAAACCATCTATCCTTATTCCCACATACTTCCATCCTTATTATTCTTGTAACTTTCAGTTGCAAAACTAATCATAACCACAAATCCATCTTTGATTTGTTCCCCACCATAGATCTTCTCTTACTTTAACTTCACCTATTCACATCATAAATGGATGACAACTTATCTAAGTGGGTTAATATTCAACCATTAATATTTTTCTTTACAAATTCCCATCGTTGATTCAATTCTTTTTTTAATTTTCCCATCTGATCTGCTTTTCTAAGAAGTGTGCATGTTCCCCTTGTGAAAAAAATTTCCATCGTAGATCTCAAGCCTTGTTGATCTCAACCGTTCATTTCCTCTCCACTTTATCCAATTCTGTTGATCTTCCTCTTGATTTGTCTCATGGATGTTGATTCAACACAATCAACCTGGGTCATAGATATAAACATCATCAAATATATGCCTTTGATTGTATGGGCCCCTTAGCCTATTCCGCTAGTTCACAAGTTTTCTTTTACCACGCACTTTCTACGAGCGAAATGGATATGGGCCCTTGATTTTAATTGGGATTCCATCTTAACCGTCGAAATATGTGCACCCTACATAACTTTGAGACTATATAATATTACTTCACAAGGGTTTCTCAAATCAGATAACAACTTGAAGTAGTTGAAGATAATGTCGAAGAAGGAGAAATTATGATGACTACCTTGAATGGTCTCCATAGATCATGTGGCTCATTCATTCAAGGTATTTGTGCAAGAAGGAGGTTGATCTCTTTTAGTAGACTCTGAGAAGAATGTGCACAAGAGGAATCTCAGCTCATAACAAGAGAAGAGAATACAGGATTAATTGAATATAATGCTCTCATGGCTCACACTGGGAATAACTTTAAGAAGAAGGAGAAGAAAGAGAAGAAGGACAAGAAAATATACAAGAGAAAAATAGATACTTCAAATGTTCGATGCTACAGTTGTGATGAAAAGGGACATTTTGCAAGAGATTGTCCCATCAGAAAAATGAGACACCATGCTCATATTGTTGAAGATGATGAAACACTAAACAAAAGATTCATATGGGAGAAAGATGATTCAGACGAAAGGTATGTGCTAATCTCATCACTTACTAGCACTATCTCACACAAAAGCAATGATTGGATTGTGTATAGTGGAGCTTCTAAACACATGGAGGGATACAAGGGATCATTCGTCAATATGTACGAACATGAGTCATCTGACAAGGTGAAAATTGGTGATGATTACCTATATCCCATAAAATGGATTGTATAAGCTTCATACTAGCTTGAATCCTAGAAATATTTATAGATGCAGGATGTGTTATATGTTCCTGGATTGAATAAGAATATTATTTTCATCTCTGCACTAGATGCAAAGGGAATTAGGGTTCCTTTTTTCAATGGCCAAGTTTTGATCTGGCCAAGATGAAAGGCAATAGAGGATGTGTTAACATTCCATTTTTAACAGTTGATCTAAGGGCCTTGCAGGAGTTCGATGGGGGTCCCAATATCTCAGATTCCATGTGAGCACCCCTCAATGAGGAAAATAGTAGGTGCACTGATGGCATTGGGCAGGATTCATAATCAAAGGCTGTGGTTGATCGGAGGTGTATCAACGGCTCCAAACCATTTTGTGTGTGCAAACATGCACGATCAAAGCTTCCTTTCTAGATTGCGAAGTATGTTGAAGATCACAAGATTCCGACGATTGAGAGGCAGTCTGAGGCAGATCTATGGCCTCAATAAATTTTGCAATCCATACTTGTGTGGGTAAAACCACAATCTCAAATCACGTAAGAGTGGTAGAGGCCGCGATGAGAAAGGAGAAAAATCCACGACCATGGTTCATTTCGCAATGCAAAATAGCATGGATGAATACCAAGGTTTCTCATTGCGAAAAATGGTGGGGCCCACTTGGATCTATAGCTGCATGAATGGTCGATCTCGATCGACAGTTCAGAATGTGTTGTGATCCAGAACTGCTTGCGGTGGTTAGCAGAGAAAATTTGGTGGTAGGAAGAATGGAACGTGGACGATCGATGTAAAAAATTCCTCTAATCGGACGACTGAGAAGACTCCCTAGGTACGGGCTCCACATCCAATGCAAAGATGACAGCAGGAGGAAGTGTTCACGCATGTAGTATGCATCCTTGCAGATCTGGCCAATTTCTCCGATGCCATTTGTAGCACGCATGCCATGGGAGCCATCCCTTTGGGAGAGTCATGCTCTTGAAAGATAGGCGGATTTTTGTGAGTTGGCCTATGGGAGCCAACAAAGTAACCAGTGAATCTGTTACTCACACGGGGCAAAGCCAACACAACGTGGGAGACTATTCCATTTCCTACTTCAAAAGAGCAGGGACACATGGGAGCGTCCACTTCATGAACTTTGCATCATGGATCTATTGTACTAGATGGCATCCATAAATTCTTCCCATGGTAGACGGTAAGGTGCCATGACTGACAAAGTGAAGTGACTAGATCCCCATCAAGTAAAGGATCACTCTACTCGTGCCTCCACACATGTTGGTGCTAAATACACTTGATGACAGAGTGTGCAGGAATGTTGATCGGCCAATATCGAAGCATTATATATACTGCTTTCAGTTCAACAGGAGTGAACTAACATATCTCCAAAACCCGAGTTCTACTTCTCCATGAATCTACTAAGGCCTGATAGATTTTGACGATGAAGATCTGGTTCGAGAAGCTTGTTTGACTAGGGGTGTTGATGGTTGGTGAGAAGGTTCCACACTCACTCATCACCTTGGTATTTGTAGGCCAATGGTGACACCAACCATCAGGGCCTATACGTGATACCCGCGTCTCCAACAATGCGAGGTCTGGACACTTACTCCTTGTAAGTGTTGTTCCAGGAACCCTTGATATCATGACACCAACCAAAGCCTCCGCAGAAGGGGACAGTCATCGACTGTTCCCTGTATAACATTCATTTGGATGGGAGTGTCAAGGGTCTAAATCCTTCATCATTCTGTTTGTGAAGTCCACCTTTCGAGGGTGGTGCGGCTGGTGTAGATACACTACACCCTAGTGCCTATGGGAGAACTTACCTCGCTGGCGGTGAGGAGTACAAGAATGACAAGCCACCCCACAGGGTCATCTCAAACAGAAGCAATGCGGCACTTCTTCCAAAGCCCACGTATAACAGTGTTACCAAGACAGGAAGGAGGTGGCGGATGTGACTAGACCAGGGAAGGATGCCAACTACCATGACAGTGTGTGCCCATGCGAAAAGTTGCATTTGAACATGGTGGAAGCACACACTTCAAGCATAGAAGGAGGCGTCATACTCACCATCCGTGATGGTGATCGGGAATGTCAAACTGTTACTTGGGCCGAATGTGGCCACTAGCACCATAATGTTTGTTATATTTCTAAAATGTGGCAGTAGTCCACTCCCTGCATTGTTAACACATGATTGTGACTTGTAACAATTTTCTATTCGGTAGTCTCAGCACTAGGATTGTATAAAAATGCTTTTGATAGAGGGACAAAGGAGTTAGTGAGATTCGATTGGGAAACATTCTAGGGATGAGGGTCACCATTGTAAATAAGTTTGGATGCCTGTGTCATGAATAAAATTGCAGAGGATGAGTTATTTATCATAGCAGAGATTCATGTGCCGTTGCTTTTCCCAATATGTATCTTCTTTAAGTGCAATGTATTTCCTGTTTTCACTCTAGTCTGTTGATTGATTTTCATGTCTGTAACTTAGGGTATAGTAGTTAGGAATTCATGCTTGTTATGCTCTAGCTAGTGTTCCAAACATTTATCAATTGTTCTTCTAAAGTTTCATGGAATTCGTCTCGTCGGTGCTCCACGCGATGGACTGTTCTCTCTCTTGTCCTCCAACCTCCCGCTAAAAATCTCTTGATTGGGAGATCAACGACTACCTTACCTCTGTTTGCTACTCTATGCCTTCCTTTCCTCTCACAAGTGTTCATTACGAAAGTTCTCAATTCCATTTCCAATGGTTCCCGCCCCGATAATCCCACCTTGCATCTCACCTTTACACACTCTGTCCCATTTAGGATCCTGGCCCCCTGATTATGCTGATTGAAAATCCTATGCGGAGTAGACTCTGGTGACACATGAGATTGAAAATATTATGTAGAGTAGACTCTGGTGACAAAGGAGAGATCCCTCTCTGACTCTGCAGGGCTGGAGACATAGTCTAAAGCGGTTCTATTGTTTCTTAGGAGCGACCTCCCCTCGCTCAACCTTGGGGGCTCAAATCCTGGTGCCAATAAACTGCCGCCATTGTCAGGGATGAAGTTGAAGATCCTCTCTAGGAAAACAAGAAAGATTCAGATCTAGTTGTTGATGGTGAACAACGACCAGGAATCAGAAGGGTTGAGCACTTTTCACCTGGCGACTCCACTCTTGAAGGATTCAGACTTTAGTGACTTTGCTGGTGGTGTGACCTAGAAATCAAATGACCGAGGAAAGCTGGTAGACTCTGTCTAGAAAATGGACCGCTTGTAAAGTTTAGAAATGCATGGCGGAGGGTCAAGGTACTCGAGTCTACGTTTCTTCCAGGATGCCTTATCCTATCTTATAAGTTTGCTCTTATCTTTTCCTAGATTCATCGAAACAGCCTTTTATGGTTCAACCCATTCTGAAGAGAGCCATGAGTATATTCATGTTTATCCTTATTTACGAACTGAAAGCATTGCATTTTCTTGTACATCTGATTATGGCCTAGATTTTTTATCAAGGGGCACCCGAGGTCAAAGGACACCCCTGTGAAATTCATGAAACCTCGGATGATAGCTTAGCTATCGTGTCTAACCTTGTCTCCTCCATTTCTCCAAGCTAAAACAAACCACTTTGATTGCCTCCCATTCTCCACGATTGTCCCGTGAGATATTTCAAGTACCTCCCCAAGTTTGATGGAGAATCTGAAGACTTAACTAATGAGAAACATTTGCAAGCCTTTGAGCATTTCTCTGACGTTTTTAATATAGAAAATGATGATGTCTGCATGCATGCTTTTGCTCTGTCCTTACAAGGAGATGCCAAATTATGGTTTAAACACTTGTATCCTAAGTCCATCAACACTTGGGAAGAGTTTTCTTGCACATTCTTGAGGTTTTGGGGTAGGAGAAGGCCACTGGAGCAAATACTTTCAGAGTTTTATTCCCTGAGGAGGCATGAGGGTGAGGCCATATCTAATTGTAACAAAATATTCACAAGCTTTTATTATAACATGCCTAAGGAAGTTCAACCTCTTGAGAACGCTGCTAAGATGTATTACGCAGCCACTTTTCCCCCTGACCTACCCTTACTTCTTTTGGAGAGAAAATCAACCACCCTGCAGCATATGTTTACTGATTGTTTAGAGATTGAGGAGAACCTTAATATGTCCAAGAAATTTTCTGGTCAGGACGATTGTGGTGAATTAAAAGATGCATTCAAATTGGTTGGGCCCTACAAGCAGAATGGGAAAGTCTACGGCTCGTTAAAGCTCCCTTCTGGTGTACAGAAAGATGACCGGCCCGAGGCAGGAGCAGGTAGTCTTGCAGACTTATTCTCTGAAAATGGCATCCTGCAATGTCCTTGGTCCACTAAGGATGATTTTAAGAAGGAGTTTGGTACACCTATGTACGATGAATATGAAGAAGAGTACCTGCAGAATGAACTTGATGAGCCAACTATTCAAACGACACCTTCTGATGAAAGGAATCAAGATGCAATGCAAAATCAGAAGGTCGAAGTAGGAAAAGATGAAGAGAGCACTGGAGGTGATAGCCTACCCTTGTGTTATGCCTCTTTTGAATTAGTACGATGCATGGTTAAAGCCTCCAAGCAGAAACAAAAAGAAGAGGAGATGGCCTGGGCCAGACGCCCCTACAAGAAAGAAGATGATGAGACGAAATGACCAGGCGATTCCTCCCCTGCTACTAATACATTGGGAATATGTAATGAAATGTCAAGCTATGAAGACAAATGTAGCAGCCTATAGATAAACACTTTTTATGATACTCCACCTTCAGAAGCACCCCCTTACATAGGAGGAATATGCCTACTCGATTCCACTGGAGAAGTTGAAGACCCTCCTCTTGAAGCTCATCAAGCTCTGGTTACAGAAATTTCGAGCAGAAAGTGGGATGTTCCATTGAAGAAAGATTATGTGGGTCCTCATCTGCAATCTTCCAAGTTTTAGCTTGACGAATCTCTAGAAGTAGAAAGCTACAGACGACTTTCCCATGAGTAGGTGACAGAACATTCTAGAGGTTTCCGTGACTTCTATGACCCCATGGCCGAATACATGGAGGGTCTAGGCGAAGGAAATGATTGGGGACATCTCTGCCCTGAAGATCAGTTTGTTTATCATTTCCTTCTCCCATCATCTATTTCATTTATGTCCATCAAGCACCATAAAAGAATGAGAATATTAGGCAAGTTTCTTGATTGGCTTCATTGGAAGTCTGATTTCGCTTAGTCGGACTTGTGTACAAAGTTAGGTAGAGTAGTTAGGAGCAAATAAGCTCGGCAGTTATCGAGCATTTCCTTCATTATTGTTTTAGTTTGTTTTCATTTTCACTTACCAGCACAGGTTTATAGTCACCAGCATGATTTGCAAGAGTGGCACGAGTTCGCTGAAGTAGTAGCTTGGAGCAGAATGGAGATGTCAGAAAAAGATTGAAGGCAGCCCAATGGTTTCGGCACTTGGTCTACAGGGGTTCTTTGCTACCTCACTGGGAGGGTAGCATCCCTCGTGGAGCTAGTTGTTAACACTCTGTTTTTAATAGTTGATCTAAGGGCCTGGCAAGAGTTCGATGGGGGTCCTAGTCCCTCGAATTCCATGTGAGAACCATTCAACGAGAAAAATGGCAGGTACGCTGATGGCATTGGGAAGGATTCATAATCAACGGGTGTGGTTGATTGGAGGTGGATCAATAGCTCCAAACCATTTCAAACGACCAAACATGCATGATCAAAGCTTGCTTTCTATATTGTGAATTATGTTAAAGATCGAAAGCTTTCGACGGCTGAGAGGAGGTCCGAGGCAGATCTACGACCTCAATCAATTTCGCAATCCATACTTGTGCGGGTAAAATCGCAATCTCAAATAGCGAAAGAGTGATAGAGGCTGCGAAGATCAATGACCACGATGAGAAAGGAGAAAAAGCTATGGCCACGGTTCATTGCGCAATGTGAACTAGCACGGATGAATACCAAGGTTTCTCATTGCGAAAAATGGTGGGGCCCACTCGGATCTACGGTTGCATGAAAGGTCAGTCTCGATCAACGGTCGAGAACGTGTCGCGATCCAGAACTTCCTACGGTGGTTAGCAGAGAAAATTTGGTGGCAGGAAGAATGGAATGTGGACGGTGGACATAAAAGATCCCTCTAATTGGACAGCTGAGAAGACTCCCTAGGTACGGGCTCCACATCCAATGCGAAGACGACAGCAAGAGGAGGCGTTCACACGTGTAGTATGCATCCTTGTAGATTTGGCCAATTTGTTCGATGCCATTTGTAGCACGCGTACCATGGGATCCATCCCTTTGGTAGAGTCATGCTCTCGAAATATAGGCGGATTTTGTGTGAGTTGGCCTGTGGGAGCTAACAAAGTAACCAATGAATCTGCTACTCACATGGGGCAAAGCCAACACAGTAGGAGACCATTCTGTTCCCTACTTCAAAAGAGAAGGGAGACGTGGGAGCGTCCACTTCATAAATTTTGTAGCATGGATCTATTGTACTAGATGATGTCCACAAATGCTTCCCACGACAGACGGTAAGGCGCCACGAATGACGAAGCAAAGTGACTAGATCCCCATCAAGTAAAGGATCACTCTACTCGCACCTTCACACATGTTGGTGGCAAATATACTTGATGACAGAGTGTGCAACAATGTTGACTGGCCAATCTCAAAGCCTTATATATACTACTTTTAGTTCAACAGGAGTGAGCTAACATATCTCTAGAACCCGAGTTCTACTTCTCCACGGATATGCAAAGACCTGATAGAGTTTGACGATGAAGATCTAGTTCAAGACGCTTGTTCGTCTGGGGTTGTTGGCGGTTGGTGAGAAGGTTCTACACTCACTCGTCACCTTGGTATTTGCAAGCCAATGGTGACACCAGCCAGTGGAATTTTTAGCAGTTCCAACTAGTGTTCCAGCGGGCTTAGCAGTGAATTTCTCGTCGGATTTTTCAGCAGTTTCAAGGCATAAAAGGAAGAAGATTGTGGGTGGCTGAAGTTAGCATTCTAGACCAAAATACAGTTGTGTGTTTAGCCTAAAGTGGGTGAAAAAGCATCATTTTTGAAGTGGTGTGGTTTTCACACCCGAGGTTAGAATGAAGCATGTGGATAAGCGTTGGAAAGCTTATCCAGCAGGGAACAAGGGATATTCATTGGAATTTGAGTGTGGAGTAGCAAAGTGATAGTGATTTCTTGAAAGAGAAATGTGCTACTGTTGATATGGACAAATCCGGGAATTGCATGCCTAGAGGTAGCAAGGACCATGAAGTCAAACCAGCTGTTGTGTGGAAGAAGAGTTCCATGCAAAGATGAGGGACTTGAAGAAGGAAATTTCCTTAAACCCTGTCTTGCTAATTATGATTACAAGTTTTATACATGAAATGTATGAGGATATGAATTGCATGCATAAGATATTACATGTTGGTAAGAATAGTGAGAATTATACATTTATAATGAACCATTAATGATAATTATTGCATTGGTGTTGTCATTAGTGAAAAAACCAACAACAACATGGACATGGCTGAATATGTTGTTGATGCTGACGAATGTGACCAGCAACCCTATGGAGAAAGGGATAAGGCAACAAGTCTAGGATCAAAAGTTGGTGAGCAAATTCTACAAACTCCTGCCAAGGACCAACCAAACTGGTAATGTTAAGGGTGTAAGTAGGACCCATGAAGGTAATGGTGTAATTATGACAATTGCATGGAGTGGTAAAAGCAAGAGGTCTCATACCATGTGGGTATTTGAAATTTATACTACGTTCATACAGAAATGTATCATGCATGTATATGTTGTTATGATCTTAGTAGCCCAAAGAAAGTAAGCACTAATGATCTTGATTATAGTAATGAATCCTACATGAAGTAGTCATGGTTAAGCCATGCATGGTATGTTTGAATGCATAGTATTCCTGAATCAATGCAAGGTAACATTTGAGTGGATATGCATTAAAAGATTTTATAAATCTTGTAGTTATGCATTGAATGGATGCATATGAAGGGTGTGAGTAACCGATTACATAAGTATGGGTGCAAGTGTTGTGATGCATTGCATGAATGCATTGAGATAGTGCATGTAATATTATGCATAACTAATGGCTGAAATGATGAATTGATGACAATTCTAGAACCATTTCAAGAGAT
The DNA here is from genome assembly GCA_001517045.1 of Pseudotsuga menziesii. Lineage (NCBI taxonomy): Eukaryota > Viridiplantae > Streptophyta > Pinopsida > Pinales > Pinaceae > Pseudotsuga > Pseudotsuga menziesii. The sequence goes on from LPNX011117344.1 coordinate 618,624, forward strand.
GTTATGAATGCAGGATTGTAAGTGCATGAAGAGGGTAGTCAGGATCAATTCGCTGCCGGAAATGCTCTATGGAAGGGCAAGGTGGTACAAATGATATGCTTGTGAAGTAAGAAGTATCTAAACCTTTCATTTAAATTACATAAATGAGGGGATTGTACCCTGTAATTTAAAGTATGATAATGATTGCATGAAGTAAACGAGTTTTGGTAATATTGATGTGATTAACAGCTGGAAGTATTTGAATTTTATAAATTCTAAAAATGCTTCAATGATGGTTGCAACAATGAAAATGTTATATGCATCGAGACTTACCAAGTGTTTGGCTAATTGAAGTTTAGGTTTCAGGTAGATTGTTTAGAGCATGGCAATGAGATTAAGACCATGAAAAATGCCGGAATCTACCATGTGAAAGAACCAAACCTTACGAGAAGAGTCCCATGGCTGTGAAAATAGTTTGTATGCATAATGGGTTGTTAAATTTGAATTTGTGAATTTCGGATTTGAGAAATTGCTGACAACTACTAATCACTATTGGCTTGCATAGGATTGTGTCAGGAGGATTCATTGTAAGTGGGTATTCATGTTATGATAGTAAGCATAAAATTATAATGGGCATAGTGGTGCTACTTACAAGAGACCCACAAATGAGGATCACCTCATTGCCAAGCAAATCAATTTCTGTAGTTGATAGAGTTGCAAATTCTTATTGAATTGAATTACTAATGTCATTGTTTGGTTATGGAACAATCAAACTTGGATTGTATTATCAGATAATGATTGATTGTTTGGCTACTTGATGAATGTGCTAAGGGTACACATTGCAGGAAGATCATGTGTGATGGCTTGAAGGAGACAAATTTTATGGGGAGGTTTTCCCCTATCTTGAAAATGGGTTTCGGGTGAAACTCCATTGGACATTTTGGAAATGTCTCATCTGGACTACATGTTTGGTAAGCAACATGAGTGAGATGGTATAGGTTATGTCAGTAATACATGTGTGGATATGAAATGTAAAGAGGAGGTGGGATGGCAAATCGAGGGATTGTTAACTCAGAGAAGGGAGCCCCCATTCCTCCTTAACAAAGGAATATTGCTTCGGAAAATGGATAAGTGTTATGTGACCCTAGCTAAGAATATGCATGTCAAATTATTAAAATTCTATATCCAGAACATGTTTTGATCTTATTTCCATTATGGCAGATTGCTTGAGTATGAATATGGCCTACATGGCACACATCAAAAAGGGGTGCACACTTTCGTGATGCCGGATCATGAAAGGGTTTTCAATATTGATTACAACCTAGGGAGTGGTCGCACTCCTGGTGTCTCAATACTTGATAGTGAATGACGTGAAGTATGCTTACAGTTTTAGAGCAATAACGCTAATGAGTTTGCTTGTATTGCTTTCCTTGTCAAGTTAAACAGATGTAGTCTGGTGTTGTACACTAAATGGAATTAGAGCTCACGGCTGGAAATGAAACCTAGAAATGGTCATTTAATGTTGATATGAGTGCATGTGTTATTGTTGATGGCCTAATAAACCCAACTGTGTTGGCTTGGCTGATTGGTTGTTGATATAAGTGCATTGTTGATATAAGTGTATTGTTGATATAAGTGCATGTGATTTGTTGATGGTCTGAAAAACCCAACTGTATGTTGGCTTGACTGTGTTGGATATATATAAAAGGATGTTGTGAAGTAGCCTACGTGCTGACCTAACATCCAAGTCCATAGGAAATCCCAAGGCTTGGAAAGCGAAGCAGGATCCTGTGGACCAGAGAGGAAACGCACAATTCAGATAAGTATTGGATTACTTTGCAATTTCTTGCTTATGGTGTTTTAAGCTCTTGTTTAAGAGATAAAAACCGATGAGAATAAACTAAACATGTGAATCTATTCAATGTTTGAATATAGGTATCGCTGGAAGCGAGCACTACGAAAGCATCCTAGGGGTGCATGTGGACATGTGACTATACTGAAGAGCTCAAAATGAGCTGTAATGAAAAAGGTGCTAGTGAGACTGTGAAGGTCCTAGCAGTCAAGGAAAACCATGTGGGGAGGCTCCATGGTTGAAAGGTCTGAAATAGACTAGAGACACTAAGTGTCATGACCAAGAGGGATTGGTCCAGCATTCATGGTGAAGTGAAAGAGGTTGAGAGCATGAAAACCACAGCGGTGGTGTGGGTTCCAGGATGGAACAAAACAAAGAGGGGAAAAATTCTTGCTGCTCTCTCTTTCCTTTTGATTATATATATA
>LPNX011117344.1:622922-640304 GCA_001517045.1 Pseudotsuga menziesii
CCAATTTTAATGGGGTAAAGTTCTTTCACCCTAAAAATTGCCAAATTATTATATAAACGATATAAAATCCTTGGAAATTAAAATATTTTTTTTAAAATATCGCCATTCATTTTACAGTTGGTGTTTTAAGAATTGGTAATATTCGCCAACATTTATACACTTTTAAATAAGTATGGTTCGTTAAAATCATCCCTGATGCATTGTGAAAACAAAGGATTGTAGAATGCATGTATGACTGAAAATAGAATGTGTTTATTTGCTTAAAGTAAATTATGAATGCTAGAATAGTTAATTCCTTGCCCAAGAATGGACATGAATGAGCTCATGTGCTTGTTGGGAAAAAAATATGAAAGTCTCCTTGATGAGACTTTAACTGTCGTGCCAATCGGGCAATTAATTGACTTATTTTAATGCCTACATTATGCTTGGTCTAACAGAATTTCAATGATGCATTTCATAGGTGAGAAAAGTAAAATCCAGTGGTGCGCATTGATCATGGCAATAGACCAAAAGCTGTTGGACTTGGATGGAAGTCTCCTTCAAACAATTGCTAGGACCCAAGAGAATGTTGGAGAGATGCTCAAGATACATAAAAGGCAGAATGAGATGAATCACCAGATTTTGCAAGACTCTATTGGTTTGCAAAAGGAGGTAAAAAGCCTTCTAGGAGCAATCCATAAAGGAGAGGAAAGTGGATCAATGATGGGAAATTCGTCCAAGTGATCCGTTAAGAAACGTTTTAGGCATGAAGACTCAAAGGAAATTGAGCAAGTAAAGACGAAGTAGCCAGCAAAATGTTGGAAATGCAGAGGACATCATTTACGTCAGGACTTCCCAATGGGGGAACATAAAGAGGCCAGTAGCCACAAGGTTCCTAGACTTGGGGAGGAGCCGAAATCTAAGAACCAGTAGGAGAAGCTCGTGGAAGCCGAGGGGCTTGATCCTAAAAGTTCAAAGTAAATAATTGAACATGGGACAGATCTGCAAAATTTTGAAATTTTGAATGTGCAAATGGTATATGCATTCCTATGTATTTGAACATCGAGGACGGTGTTATTCCAAGGGGGAGGGAATTGTAATACCCCGGTTCTGACCCCATTTGCATTAGAAGATACATGATGTATATTTTGTAATTAATCGTGGTGTGGAGCTATAGGCAAAAGCCCCACCATTGATTTGGTTGTGTATGTTTCGGCTATAGGGATCGTTGCTGATGGTATATCATGTTATCCGACACATTATAGTTTTGGCATCATGTAAATATGCATATCAATTAGATAAACCTACAACCAGCTACGATGGTGCAACGTTAAATGAAAAGGGAATGATTCCTAAGGTTAAGGGGGGGGGATTTTCTAACCCATGGGAGCCATTGGTAGTTTCCATGTGTCGACCACCCATTAAACTTCTGTTGTTCGATTAGTTGGGAGAAATTATGGCTGAGAAGTGGTGGGTGGAAGGACTGCCAGTCTTTGCCCCATGTACACTCCACCAGCAGGCTTGCTCTTCTCACGCGGAGGGTAGGGGGACGGTCACCACTCTCTCCACTCTTCCACTCATGGTTTTCTTTTGACCATCTTACGCAGGCAGGGGTCTGCTCTATTCACCTTCTCATGCGCAGGAAGTTTGTAGGGTCTTCCTCACACAGAGGGGAGACAAAAGTCTCCACGATTTTGTGTGTGGGGGTTCGTTCTTCGTTCTCTTGCCAATTGCTGGTCTGTAAATCTGTTCTTCCTCTCGTTCATGGAAGGGATCATTTTCCCTTTTCCCATTATCGGACTATGTAAGCGATTCACGCCAGGGGCTGTGTGTATGTGTGTTACTCTCACGGATTTGTGGTCTGTGTACCTGTTTTTCCTTTGCCTAGGATTAGGAATCAGACTTCTCTCTTGTTTTTGGGATGTGTTATGTTTTTGTTGCTTATCTGTGAGACCGGTTGTTGTTCTTCCCCTGAAACTGTGGCTGGTTGTGGTTTTCCCCCACGTTGTTCGTTGCTGTGAATGCCATCATCTTTTGGGTGCTGTTGAGTTGTTTTGGCCATGCTAGGTCCAAGAACAACTCTAAATCGTCTTGTCTGACTTCGCTGTGTTCACCTTTTTGTTTGGGGTTGTCAACCTGCTATCTTTATCTTCATCATAGAACTGTGAGCTACTTGTTTTACTGCGGGTATGCAGTGGTTGGTCTTCGAACTGTTTAGAGTAGGATTAGAGGTTGGGCATACTTGAGAAACCTGGTGTTTGGGAGCCACTCAGATAGAGTTAGACTACTAGCTTTCTTCTTCACAACCCTTGCAGACTATTGGAAAGGGAATTCAGGGCCTGAGGGACTGCGAAGCAGAGAAAGGACTGATTCCTAGTGTTGGGTGTGTGGATGTCTTAGAAGTCAGGTTAGGTCTGGTGTAGGTGTCCTTAGCTCTCCATTGAGACCACTAGCTTAGCATTTATCCTTTCCTAGCTCCGTGACGGCCTAATAAACCCAACCGTGTTGAATTGGTTGTTTTGTGTAACCTTGGTTATGTCTAAGCCTGCTTTGACACTTATTCCTTGGGGAATCATGCTAAGCTCGGGGGTGGTACTGTTGCTGAGAGATCGAGGAGCACGCTGGCCTATGGTTGGGTGGAATGTTGCAGTGACGTAGCTGGTTGTGGGACAAGATATTTATAAGATAAGTGTTCTTGTCCATTTTGCTTATGCATTTACTTTTACTATCTAATGTCTAATGAATCATGATGAACATGTTGATGCTGGAATTTATATGTTTCTTCCGCTGTATGTTGAGTAACTACGCATCCGTGTATGTTTTATGCATCTTAGCATATTTTATGTTTTAAGCATTTTATTTCAGCTTTATATGCATGTTCTTGTTGATGGGGCTAGTTTCCCGGAGGTTTTTGATGGTTTGGTAGCGTTCTCTTCGTCGGTCGGAGGGTTGGGGACGTTACAAGTACATAATGCTTCCCAACTAGAGAACAATGAGACCCTAATGTAGATGTCTCCTTGAACTCTTGGAGAAACAAATTCATAACAGCTAGGTTTTTCGATAGACTCGAGAATGAGATTGTGATTTTGAGACTTTTAACAAATTCATAACCCAATTAAAAAAGAGCAATAATCTAAGTGGAGGTAAGACAAGTTGGATTCCCTACACCGAACAGTCATGGGCTAGTTGGGAACGTTGACTGGGGAGAATCCCTTGCTATTGTTGCCTGCAAATTTCTAGGCCTCAATAGGATGTTACAACAACTTCATTATATTCTCCAATTCGAACCTCCATTTTCCATTGGAGGTATATATATTGAGCCATTGTGAAACACTACACGAAGAAAAACTTGGAGAGTAAAGAGACTATAACAAAAAATTTCACCATTTTTATATGCTTGAGTTTGCATCACTTTGTCCTTTTTGATAGAACCATTGGTGTTCCTATCCCAAGCTTGCCATTGTCTTTGTGAACTTTTATTATTATGGGGGATTTAATTGATTGAGGATTTGGTGGAGGGAGTCGGTTTCTTCGTTCAAACAAGGTGCCAACAGAGGTTGTCACATTGTATCTTTGTTTTATTTTAATAGAAATATCAATTTCTCATCCAAATTTCATGTGCAATTATGTATATTTCTATCCATGGGTGTAATTGTTTTATAAATGTTTAGACAAAATATGCTAGATTGAATACTAACACTTAATATATCATGCTTTGATATCTATTTTTGTTGAGGGAAAATTGTAAGGACAAGCTTTTGGATATCTACATACATAAATCAAAATATAACAGGAATTTGTGCATAACAATATTTAATTGAATTTATAATATTTTTAATCACTAATTAATCTCCAAAGAAACAACCATTCATCATTAAATAATTCCTTTCGTGAGAGGAAAAGATGTCAGATCTATATTGATGCAATGAAATAAGATGCAACAATTGCCTCTTCAATGCTTGGTACCTTGTGAGGCTAGGTTCCTCTCTGATTGATTCACAATCCCACTTCCAACCAAATAAGCTCCCCAATGTACTAGAGATACATACCCCACAAGATGAGTGAGAGGATATGTTTTAAAAGTGAAGTATGGCCAATAGGTAAAAATTTAGGACTTTTTTAAAGGTGGGTTAATATTTTATAATAATTAAATATAAAGGGTATCCGAAAACCCTAATAATATTTTATAATATTTAAATATAAAGGGTATCTCAAAACCCTAATACTATTTTTGGGTATAAATAGCCAAGCCATCTCTAGTAAGGATTCACATTAGCCTACTTTCAAGCTTAGAGGATAGGGCAGAATGGGGCTGAAAGGGTTTTTTTACAACAATTTACAGGTATGTGGTTTTATTGTTTTTATAGTCTAATAGTTAATCTTGAAGACCACAGACAAAAGGATTTGCACTTTTTCTGCTCATATTAGGGAAAGTTCTGATATAACAATAACTCGTGAATTAGTGATGAAGCCCAGTGGTTTACTTTTTTTAACAGGGCAATTTACACTTTTGTGGTTTTATTGTTTTTATAGTCTAATAGTCAATCTTGAAGACCATAGACAAAAGGATTTGCACTTTTTCTGCTCACTTATTAGGGAAAGGTCTGATATAACAATAACTCGTGAATTAGTGACGAAGTCCAATGGGGTGAATCTCCTTGTTACAGTAGGCCAATGAGCAACCCTACCCCGTCATTTTTGAACATGCTATCTTCAGACCTTAAGAGAGATAACACATGTTTTTAACCATTAGGTCCACTCAGATACTCTAAAAACCTTAAATAATTAGCCGTGAGGAAATGTGGAGAGTAAGAAAATGTGAAAAGTAACATCTAGAAGAAGACTTTAAGGATCTAGCAAGTACAGAATGTCCCCCAACTAGAGAACAATGAGATCCTCATATAGATGTTGCCTTGAACCCTTGAAGAAACAAATTCATAACAGCTAGGTTTTCCGATAGAACGTCCCCCAACTAGAGAACAATGAGATCCTCATATAGATGTTGCCTTGAACCCTTGAAGAAACAAATTCATAACAGCTAGGTTTTCCGATAGACTGGAGATTGAGATTGTGATTGAGACTTATAACAAATTCATAACCCAGTTAAAAAAGAACACTAATCTAAGCGACCGAAAGGCAAGTTGGGATGAAATATTTTCGTCATGTCGGCGAGGATCATGTTCAAGTGAGTCGTTAATGACAGAACATCCTTCTTCAGCCAGATTAGGGGTATCATGGGCCCAGAGGAGAAAGGACATATTCTCTGCTAATCTATGTAGCTGCGATAATTTAACCCGGATTTGATGCATAGAACAAGTGGGAATGCCAGTAATCTCATTTCTGAGTTTTATAATTCGTTTAGTTCACCTAAATGGCAACCAAGAGTAAAGTCCCGTCGAGCGCGGGATTGTTCTTCTATAAATGAATAGGGCCACCACATTAGGAATAGTATAGAAATTACCAGGAGGGCATTGGAGACATCGATCATGAGGCAAACTTACTCATTCATGCATTAGTACTGAATCCTGCATCATACGGCTCACGAGCCACTCCGGCATCATACGGCTCCGTTCTTGGTTTGTTGGATCGATTTCCCGTCAGTTCCAGCATTCATGGTAGCTTATATGAGTAGGGGACGGAAATAAAGACAAGAAAAATGAATTATGTGATTGGCCAGGGCCTATTCCTATCTATAATGGGTCTGCTAAGTTGCTGTAAAATAAGAAAATGAATTATGTGATTGGGTCTGCTGCCTATTCCTATCTATAAGGAAGGCTGCGTTCATGGGTCTGCTGAGTTGCTGTAAGATTGTAAATTTGTGGCAGTTTTCTTAAATTGAGAATGCTTTCCATTTAAAACTGAGAATTCTTATATTAACATATTCGACTGTAAGAGTGAGAAAGACGATGCTTGCAGGTGTCCTCAGATTTGAGTATTGGCAATAGGACAAGCACCAAAGACAAATATCACGCTTCCCACGGAAATGTCAATCGACCTCCTGCCTTAGTAGACAGTTTCCCTTAACCCCAGTACTTCTGCCTGGATATGGCAGCCGCACTTTTCCATGGGAAAAGACCACATCGAGCATGACTATATTTTACTATTTGATAAGATTTTTCATTAATATCCAATAATATTATTATTCCTTATTCTGCAACAAGATTATATTTGTTGCTTGTTTTACTGATTCGTTAATCTGCAACAATGTTTTTTTAAGCACCGATTCAGTTTTATAAGTCACATATAGATAGTTTCTTTTGCATTTACGTTGACAATCGGGATGTACGGACTGCAGTGGGAGACCAGCAGGAAAAAGGTAAAGGGAAGGTTACAATCAGTCGAGTAATTGTGTTACAACTATCACTGCTATCGGATGCCATGAAATTCCCTCTGTCACAGCTGCTGCTATCGGATGCCAACATATTCTCTGCCTCCTGTTATTACAACTAAGACGCGACCATACCAGTGAGTGGGTACCCCCATGTCGATAAGGTCAAAAATGATGTAGAGGAAGAGGGCGCTGGGATCATCTTGGAACAACACTGTCCAGCATCAGAGCATCAGGGCACTCGGATCATCATGGAACAACACTGTAGAGGAAGATGGCGCTTGGATCATCACAGAACAACACTGCCGAGGAAGATGGCGTTGGGTGAAAGAGCGCGGTCCGAGGAATTATTTATGCGTCATCATGCAACAACACAGTTGATTCCAACTGGATCATCCCACTGAGCTTCTTAAAGAGCAACACTGCGGGGATGATACCGTTGGAATCAACATTGTTGTTGCATGACGACCCATTAAGGGTTCTTTGGAGCGCCCTCTTTCTTCTAGCGAGATCTTCACTGTTCCATGATGATCCGGGCGTCCTCTTCCTCCAGCCCCATCTTCTACAGTGTTGTTCCATGATGATCCTAACGCCGCCTTCCTTCCAGCCCCATCTTCCTCTACAGTGTTGTTCCATGATGATCCGAACGCCCTCTTCTTCCCAGCGCCCTTCCTCTTCCTATATCATTTTGGACCAGATCCACATGGTGCATCGACATGGGGTATCTACTGGTTCCCTCTTTTCTTGGACATGGATCTTTTCCTGGATATAGAGTACACATTCAGTGGGATGGTTGGTTGAGATAATATAACAAAACAATACTATGGATAAATAGTATAGATCTGAAAATACTAAGCAACCATCACTGAGTAGATACCCCATGTGGATACCCATGTCGAAGAAAAGAAGAGACCATTTCACTCAATAGATACCCTATATCGATGAGATCAACCGTAATGATGTGAAAAAACAACGCTGAGAAGAAGAGGACCCTCTTTCTTCCCCTCTTTCTTCCAGCACCCTCTTCCTCTACATCATTTACCTCATCGGCATGGCGTACCCACTCAATGGGTTGGTAGCGTCTTCGGTGTAATAACAGGAAGCAAGGAATTTGTTTGCATCCGAAAGAAGTGACAGCCGTGACACATGTACTCGATTGATTGTAACCTTCTCTTTCCCGTATGTCACTTATAAAACTGAACCGTGCTTAAAAGTACATTCTTGTATATTGATGAATGGAGTTAGCTTTCCACTAGACCATTTGCACCAATCGGACTACCAACAATGGGTGATGTGAAAGCTCATGCCAGCCAAGTCATCCTATTAGTGCAACTGGTCGGATGAAAAGCTAACACCTTAACAAATAATCTTTCCAAAAGTAAAACCTGCAAGAAATATAATCTTATTGCAGATGAACGAATAGTAATATTATTGCATATTAACGAAAAATCTTATCAAGAAGTAAAAATACTCCTACTACTTGAGGTTTTCTCCCATGGAAAAGTGCGCCTGCCAGATGATAGCCTAAACCGAGCCGACTAAACTTGGGTTTAGGGCTTAGTCAATATTCAAATTTCAGATTTTACTTTTACTTTTCACGCCGACCACTTTTCTTTTTCACCAGTCGGGTGAAACTTGTCTATGTCCAACTAGACAAGTGTACAAATTTTAGTCGGTTTTCCACTCGACCAAAATTACTCCGACTTACTTGTCCGACTGATTTTTACCTCCACCACTTACCAAAATTACTCCGACTTACTTGTCCGACTGATTTTTACCTCCACCACTTTTACTCCAACCAAGTTGGACCTTCGACCAAGTCGGCTGCTTCATTCGGCTGACTCTCCGACCACTCAAGTCGGCTCTTCTACCACACTAGTCGGCTTACTTTGGTCGAAATCTGCAGAATATGTTTCTTAGTCTAAGGACTTAAGAAATTACAAATGCTTTTCACCTGTGAGTAAAATGAAGTAAAATAGACACATTTACAAATCCAAATAACTTATGAGAAACATGTGCCAAATATGTAGGAAGACTTGAGTCGACCAATGTGCCGTAAAACCTGGAACTTTCATGTGGTGAGATTTTTATGGGTTCTTGTTCTTTCACTTAACATAAATGTAAAAGACATTTACAGGAGTAAATCTGGAAACATGTGCGGCCAAATAATCATGCATTCAACCACAAACTATTTCATATATTAACTATGCTGAAATACAAAGTAATACAAACTTGTCAGTTACAAACTGGTCGGTCCAGACTCATCGGTCTACAGAGCTTCAGCTCTTCAACTAAATTACATGCACAGAAACTTGAGCTTCGACTGTTCTTCCTCACCCTAAGTTCCTCTGCTCTGTGTGACTGTCTCTGTGTTCCTGTGTTCAACAGATTTACAAAAATGCTTCTTCTATTTATATAGGCAATTTGAAACTTGCTACAGCATGGGTCGACTGACCTGCCATTAAAGACTGTAATTACAATCTACCTAGCAACTTAGCTTCTGAAATAAATTCGATTGGACTGTGCTGCCTACTTGTGGACTTTTCCTCCTTGTCAGACTGACAGACAAGATTTCGACTTGTACGGCCTCTGACAAAGTCGGCTGGAAGTTGCGTACTGATCTACGAGTAATTACATTTCTCCAACACTCCCCCTTAATTATGAGCAGATGGGGATTTTTAAAACAAAATTTACAAAATGTTTCAGAGCTTAGACATGCTCTGTTTATGACAGAGTTCACTGTGGGGAACTTGTCATTCCAAGATAACTACGCAGATACTGGAATGTGTCCTTTGCCAATGGCTTTGTGAAGATGTCAGCCAGCTGGTCTTCAAACCTGCAAAATTCCAAACAAATTTCCTTGTCGTTCACCAACTCTCTTATAAAATGAAACCTTGTGTCAATGTGCTTGGTTCTCTTGTGAAACACATGATTCTTTGATAATGCTATGGCTGAATTGTTGTCACAGAAGATTGTTGTCGGTTCTTGATGGTTCTGTGACAAGTCTTTTAAGACTCTTCTCATCCAGACAGCTTGACATGCAACACTTGTCGCTGCAACATACTCTGCTTCAGCTGAAGATAGAGTTACTATGGGATGTTTCTTTGAAGCCCATGAAACAACACCTGTACCAAAATGAAATGTGTACCCAGATGTGCTTTTCCTGTCATCTATGCTGTTTCCATTGTCACTGTCAGTGTAACCAATGAGTTTAAAATTTTCTGATGTTGAATACATATTACCAAGGTATTTTGTGCCACTTACATACCTCAGAATTCTTTTACCTGTTTGCCAATGTGATTCTTTTGGTGACTCCATGAACCTTGAGATCAGACTTACACCATACATAATGTCTGGTCTTGTTGCTGTCAAATACATAAGGTTGCCAACAAGCCTTTTGAACAGAGTAGGATCTACAGTGGATCCTTCATCATCCTTGCTCAATTTTAAACCTGTTATTACTGGTGTTGGGGCTGTCTTGCAGTTAGACATGTTAAACCTTTTTAAAACTTCACTTGCATACTTAGACTATGATATAAAAATACCACTTTCAGACTGTTGAACTTCAATGCCCAGAAAAAACTTCATAAGCCCTAGATCAGTCATTTCAAATTCACTTTCCATGACTGTTTTAAAATTTGCTATGCCATAATCACCAGTAAATATTAAATCATCTACATACAGGCAGACAATTAACATCTTACCTTGCTCATCGACTTTGGTGTACAAAGTCGGTTCACTTTCACTTCTATGAAATCCATTTTCAATGAGATAAGAATCAATTCGACTATACTAAGCTCTAGGAGCTTGCTTCAAACCATAGAGTGCCTTTTTCAGCCTGTACACTTTGTGCTCTTGACTTGGAACTTCATACCCTTGTGGCTGTTCCACATATACTTCTTCTTCTAGATAACCATTTAAGAATGCCGACTTGACATCCATTTGATGAACTTGCCATTTGTTTTGAGCAGCAATGGCCAAAATTGTTCTGACTGTATCCATGCGTGCAACGGGTGCAAACGTTTCATTGAAGTCGATGCCAGGTTGCTGTGTGAACCCTCTTGCTACCATTCTTGCTTTGTGCTTTTGCACATTCCCATTAGCATCCTACTTTGTCTTATAAATCCATTTGACACTGATTATATCCTTGTCTGTTGGTACATCGACCAGTTCCCATGTCTGGTTTTTCTCAATGCATTCTATTTCTTCATCCATGGCTTGTGCCCATACTTCTTCTTCAACAGCTTCTTCAAATGTTAGTGGATCATATATAGGGGAAAATAATGCAAACAGAGAAAATGAATTAGGTGTACCAGCTTCATATATCTCTCGCATACTTCTTGTCTTCATCGGTTCTGTCGATGTTGACCTCGACGAAATGCTTGATGGAGTCTGCTGTCCTCTTGGTGTACTTCTCGGTGTAGCTTGAGCTGCTACTTGTGTCGATGGTCCTTGTGCTAAACCATGTCTTGGTGTCATGGGAGTCGACGGTGCTCTGACTGGTTGACTTACATGTGGTATTTGAACCACTTCCTCTTCCATATCATCATTGTCGATGTTCGACACAATCTTGACATTTGTGTCGATGGTTCCATCCCATGATTCGTTCTCGACAAATTGAACATCTCGACTGATAATCACTTTCCTTGTGACGGGGTCATACAACTTGTATGCTTTTGTGTCTTCTGAATAGCCGACAAAAATACATTTATGTCCCTTCTTGTCTAGCTTCTTTCTTAGCTCATTTGGAATATGAGCATATGCAACACAACCAAAAACTTCTAAATGTGAAACACTATGATTCATACCTGTCCATGCTTCTTGGGGAACTTTGTTCTTCACACTCTTTGTCGGACATCGGTTCATAATGTAAACAGCAGTTGTGACTGCTTCACCCCAATACTCATTTGACAAATTCTTGGCTGCCAACATGCTGCGTGCCATCTCCATGATGGTTCTGTTCTTCCTTTCAGCAATACCGTTCTGCTGAGGTGTATACCTTGCTGTGAATTGTTTCTGTATGCCATGCGTCTTGCAAAAATTCAGAAATTCATTTGAAACATATTCACCTCCTCTGTCGGTCCTTAAGATCTTGATGCGGTGACCACTCTGGTTCTCCACGAGTGCCTTGAACTGCTGAAAATAACCAAATGCATCAAATTTGTGTTTCAAGAAATATACCCATGTCTTTCTTGAGTAATCATCTATAAAAGTTAGAAAATATTTGCAGCCACCAATGGATGATGTCTGCATTGGACCACAAATGTCAGAGTGCACAATTTCAAGTGGTGTGCGTGCTCTATAGGAATTTCCGATTGGAAATGTCTCTCTGTGCTGCTTGCCAAAAATGCAGCCTTCACAAACTCTTCCTGGTCTGTCGATCAATGGTAATCCCTTCACCATATTCTTTGTGTGCAGTAGCTTTAGCCCACCAAAATTCAAATGTCCAAATATGAAATGCCACAACCAGGATTCATCCTGAACTTCTGTCTAAAATGCAGCTTGCAAATTAGCACTGCAATTTCTCTCTTGTCGAGGATCTCGACTGTTTCTTCACTTTCTGCCTTGAATGGAGCTCCTGTCTTTGTCTTCCCTTTTATGTTGGGAACTATCCTTAATGGAAACAAACGGTTGCTTGTCAATGGCACTTTTTCTATCAGCTGGTCGCTTAGACGCTTGTCTTTGATCACACAGTGTTCATCTTCCATGTAGACTCTGTAGCCCTTTTGTAACAACTGTCCAATGCTTAACAAGTTATGTTTCAGACCTTCGGCATGATAGATATTAGGGATATACTTACTCTCCCCCTGTTTGGTTAGAATATCAACAGTTCATTTTCCTAAGACAGTAACTTGGACATTGTTTCCAAGTGTAACATCAGTTTTAACTGAAGTGTCTAGACTGGAAAACAGATTTAAATTACCAGTCATATGGTTGCTGCATCCTGAGTCTAGGTACCATATGTCATGTGGACTTTCTTGAACAACATTGCATTCAAGTGGAGATGTCAATGCCATTAACATTGCTCCTGTCGACATGTTGGTACTGGTCGACTGACTTGGGCTTTGTCTTCCTTGGTCATATTGCTTCTTCCTGCATTCATATGCATAATGACCAAACTTCTTACAGTAATGACATTGAATTTTTGATTTATCAAACCTCTGGCCACTTGGCTGACTTGGGTTCTGGTTATCTCCTCTGCCACCGACATTTGCAGGACTTCTGCCTCGTCCTCCTCTTGAAGAACTTCTTCCTCTGCCTCTGAAGTTGTTTCTCCCCCTGCCTCTACCACGGCTTATGGATGACTGTGCTGCAAATGCACCTTCCAATGATGTCTGTGATCTGTTGATTCTAAGTTCATGATTGATGAGTGAAGCTTGCAACTCATCAATGGAAAATGTCGACATGTCTGTGTGTTCCTCTAAGGTCACAACCAGACTTTCAAATCTTGGGGGAAGACTTCTGAGAATTTTTTCAACAACCCTTTGGTCTGATACGGGTTTTCCATGAGATTTCAGTTGGTTTATCAACCCAACAACTCTGGTGTAGAATGTGTCTACATTCTCTGAATCTTTCATGCACAGAGATTCAAAATCTTTTCTCAGAATCTGCAGCTTGGATGTCTTTACCTTAGTCAAGCCTTGATAGGCAGTCTCCAATGTATCCCATGCTTCCTTGCTATTAGTTGATGCTGCTATTCTTGGGAGTATGCTCTCATGCATAGCTTGATGTATGAAAAACAGAGCTTTTCCATCTCTCTTCCTTTGTTCTCTCAAGGCATCTTTCTGAGCCTGTGTGAGATTGTTATATGCTGTCATGTCTGCTGGTTCTACATAACCATGCTGGACTATCTCCCAGACATCTTGTCCTCTGAATAAAGCCTTCATTGTTAAAGACCAATATTCATAATTCTTTCCTGTAAAACTTGGAGGTTGTAAAGAACCAGAAGTGGAAGCCATTTTTAATTTTTTTAATTAACTTTCCTTAGAAAAATTAATTTCCACCTTTTAAGACAAGATTCTTTCCTAAAATCTTAGGCTGATATAAACTTTTCTATATAACCAAGCTCTGATATAACCTAGCTTTGATACCAGATAGCCTAAACCGAGCCGACTAAACTTGGGTTTAGGGCTCAGTCAATATTCAAATTTCAGATTTTACTTTTACTTTTCACGCCGACCACTTTTCTTTTTCACCAGTCGGGTGAAACTTGTCTATGTCCGACTAGACAAGTTTACAAATTTTAGTCGGTCCTCCACTTGACCAAAATTACTCCGACTTACTTGTCCGACTGATTTTTACCTCGACCACTTTTACTCCAACCAAGTCGGACCTTCGACCAAGTCGGCTGCTTCAGTTGGCTAACTCTCCGACCACTCAAGTCGGCTCTTCTACCACTCTAGTCGGCTTACTTTGGTCGAAATCTGCAGAATATGTTTCTTAGTCTAAGGACTTAAGAAATTACAAATGCTTTTCACCTGTGAGTAAAATGAAGTAAAATAGACACATTTACAAATCCAAATAACTTATGAGAAACATGTGCCAAATATGTAGGAAGACTTGAGTCGACCAATGTGCCGTAAAACCTGGAACTTTCACGCGGTGAGATTTTTATGGGTTCTTGTTCTTTCACTTAACAGTAACTGTAAAAGACATTTACAGGAGTAAATCTAGAAACATGTGCGGCCAAATAATCATGCATTCAACCACAAACTATTTCATATATTAACTATGCTGAAATACAAAGTAATACAAACTTGTCAGTTACAAACTGGTCGGTCCAGACTTGTCTATCCAGACTCGTCGGTCTACAGAGCTTCATCTCTTCGACTAAATTACATGCACAGAAGCTTGAGCTTCGACTGTTCTTCCTCACCCTAAGTTCCTATGCTCTGTGTGACTGTCTCTGTGTTCCTGTGTTCAACAGATTTACAAAAATGCTTCTTCTATTTATAGTCAATTTGAAACTTGCTACAGCATGGGTCGACTGACCTGCCATTAAAGACTGTAATTACAATCCACCTAACAACTTAGCTTCTGAAATAAATTCGACTGGACTGTGCTGCCTACTTGTGGAATTTTCCTCCTTGTCAGACTGACAGACAAGATTTCGACTTGTACGGCCTCTGACAAAGTCGGTTGGAAGTTGCGTACTGATCTGCGAGTAATTACATTTCTCCAACACCAGATTCAAGCAGAAGTACTGGGGCTAAGGCGAATACGTCTAATAAGGCAAGTAGCTTCGCATTTCGTTGGGAAACGTGATCTTTGTCTTTGGTGGGGAGAGCTTTGTACTGTGAGAATCAAGACAAAAGTGATTAACTCTAGCCAAATAAAAAGTTTAAAAATAGTAATATTATTGTATATTAAGAAAAAAAATCTAATCAAGACAAAAATGATAACTCCAGTCAAATAAAAAGTTTAAAAATAGTAATATTATTGCATATTAACGAAAAATCTTATCAAATAGTAAACATACTCCTGCTACGTGAGGTTTTCTCCCATGGAAAAGTGCGCTTCCAGAGTCAAGCAGAAGTACCGGGGCTAAGGGGAATACGTCAAATAAGGCAAGTAGCTTCGGATTTCGGTGGGAAGCATGATATTTGTCTTTGGTCGTTGTCCTATTGTAAGGAGAGCTTTGTACTTCAATAGTGAGAATCAGGACAAAAGTGATAACTCCAGTCAAATAAAGAGTTTGTTCATGAGCTTTGTACTGCAAGAATCAGGACAAAATTGATAACTCCAGTCAAATAAAAAGTTTAAATTCTAAGGAGAGCTTTGTACTGCAATAGTGAGAAATGATAACTTCAGTCGAATAAAAAGTTTAAAAAGTTTGTTCATGGGAGAGAATTGGAACATGTAAAATCTTTCCCACAAGCGGAATCGCCGGAGCTTTTGACTGTCCCCGGTTCCTCCCGGTTCCTCACCAAATTCCTATCTGAAGAAAAGACATTGCTCCCCGACTCGCTCCCTCTCTCGGCAAGCAGAGGTCCGAAACTATCCAGAGTATATATAATAGTAGTTTGTCGACAGATGTACCATTTTCTGGTGATATCACATACAAAGAACTTTGAATCTCAGAAATTTCATATACTCTATCGGTCTTACTGGTCACTTCAAGGTGTTGGGTAATAAGTGGAAATGGAATAATCATCTAATTTGCAGACTTTATACATAGAACTTGTTTATCAAATTCTTTTAAATTGATAATATTATCAGAAATGTTACAATCAAATTCAAGGTTGCGTGGACATGGAAATTGTAAATATCTGTTTTATATCCATCCATATCACTTCATTATTTTTCTTTCTCACCTGATATAGTTGCTTTCTGTTCAATTTATAATTGAAAAAAATAACAGTTCAAGTCCTCGTCTTTCTTCTGCTTAGCTTACATTTGGAAATGGCCATCGTAATTTCTGCCCCCATTCATTGCAATCTCACGTTTCCTTTCCTCTGAAATTTATTGTTATATGTCGTGCTCATTTTCAAAATGAGTGCAACAGTGTGGAAGAAACAAAAACTCCAGAGTGTGGAAGAAACAAAGACTTGGAGTGTGGAAGAAACAAAGACTCCAAAACTATTCTCTTTTGTACGAGCAGGATAATTCTCGTTTTTTATCTTGTTTATTGGATTCTTCCCTTGGCATATAATATTGTAGGTACAAGACGTTCAATGTAGAATTAGAAGAGAAGAGTCACAAGAAGTAAGCTTGCACATCACATAATGAATATATGCCATGTTCTTGTATCAATTTCTACTTCAAATCCGTCTTCATGCATTCTAGACACTAAAAATTCCAAAACACTTAACCTACAAGGACATGTTAACTGAATTGATCCATACACAAATCATACTGAATTTATCCATGCACAAACCATACCACTTTGCGAGGTGCTCCAGCTTAGATCATCGATTTAGTTGAGAAAGATAATTTTACAGGTTTTGGAGAACTTGTTCAAGATCAAAATATTAGAGAGATCATCCAGTTAATTGAGGAAGATAAGATAAATGTACAGGAGAACTTGTTCAAGATCAAAATATTAGAGATAATACATGAGTTAAAACATATAAGGCCATTAAGGATAGCTTGTCACAAATCAGGTTCTCATTCAATTACATCTCTAAGCTTCAATTACCCTAGTTTCTACATATTTTGCTTCAACAATTCACAAAGTAATCCATAATCTTTCAAAGTATTCTTTCACTAAAATCATGCACTAGTCAAGAACCATTATTCAAGCACATCAAAGGTTTTATTGGATCTTTGTAATGATTCCAAACTACTTTCAAGAAAAGAGAACTACAAAAAGAATTATAGGCATACTCACCAAGACCTTCACACAAAGCAATCCGCATTATTTGAAGTTCCCTTCGGAATGAAGGTTCTTTCAGAGAAGGCCTATTAGCCTCTTATACACAATCTCTTGTTTTTTAGAGGGGAGTGGTGGGATTTTCCATGCTCATAATTGATAGGTCTTGTTACCACCTAATTTGTACTTAGTGGTTTTCTATCAAGTGAGCTTGGTGAACTGGACATGGATAACTTGTTCGGACATCAGAGAGCCTTCAGTCTTGCTTCCGGGAAGCTTTATTGTATCATATCACATGTTCATACCCCATGGGGGAATTGTAATAGATGTTCTAGCATGATAGTGTCTGTAAAAGACTCGGTCTCTTAGACTTCATTTGTCAATCCGATCAGCCCAGGGTGTTTTTTTCCCTTGGTTATTATTGGTTGTTGAATAAACGACTGATAATTTCTGAGTTTTTCACTCCATACCTCCAAAGTTGGGGTGGTCGGCTTGGCATTTGGGCTTAATGAGGTTATTAGAGTCTATGTGTAAATGTGTAAGCATGCTAGACATCATTTTTGAGTCATGTGAACATGTCTAAGTCCCCCTAGGTGTTTTTCAATTTTTCAATTTTTCAGTTTTTTAAGTGTTTTTTATTAAAATTTATTTTTTCCAAAACTCAGGCTATTTTTTAATAGTTTAATTGGAAAAATTGAGTTTGTAATAAAAGTGGGCCAAATAATCAGTTTCAGTCATGTAGGTGCTCATTTTAAAGCTAAGA
>LPNX011117344.1:645409-660167 GCA_001517045.1 Pseudotsuga menziesii
TTTTCTCTCTCTTCCTCCTTTAAAAATTATTAAACTTTCCTCAAAGCTGGTTACTTTAAGGTTTCTTTTTAAATACTGATCTATCTCACAAAGAAAAGCATACATAGATCTAATTATCAATATCCCTTCAATTTTCTAGATCTTAGTTTCATTGTGCACATAAAGTTCAAATTCAAGAGATCTAGCTAAATTGCCTTAGTTTCGCAAGTATTTTAGTGAAGAATCAATATCTTGCTGTTAAGGTAGTTTCATTTGCTGTTCAATAATTTCAATATTCTGAAATATAAGTGTTGTTAATTAGCTGCACAAACAGCAGGCCAAGATCCCAAGGAAATCTTGCTTTCCTTGGTTCCCTTTCGTCGATTTAGCTAGTTTAATTTCGTTAATTTTTTGAGATAAAGTAGGCTGACCCAAAGGCACTCTTAAAGTGATTTGGGGCATTTTTTATTCTAATTCATTCGCTGTCATCTAGCAGGTCTGACAGAGAATAAAAGAAGCTGCTGTCCAAAGTGGCTTTTGGAGCGCTCAAATCCCCCCAGGGGGCTCTCTTTCGTCACATAATTTGTAATTGTTTTGCATAAACTGTAATATCTTGGTTTCAGCCTGTATAAGGACCAAGAAAGCTCTTTTTTATCAGTGCTTTGATATTGTAACCTCTATAATAAAATAATCCTTTGAATAGGCTCTTTCGAGCCCATTCCCTATCCCCCTGGGGGGATTCGCGTCGGTGCCTTTTTTGTCTTTTTCTGCTTATTTCCTTTTACTAGAATTTATCTGATTGATAGGGTAGTGTATTTTATTTTTTTGTTAATTACATATTGCATATCTTATTGTCAAAAGTAATCATAATACTTACCCCACGATTTCTCGAGTGACCCGCAAGGGGAAAGAGATTCGTGGTAGGATTAATTAGAAAACCGCATTTGTGTAGTTGTGTTATTTTCTCATCTTTTGTTTATCAGCATTTTAAAATTAACCCCTCCTTGATTCCCCGATTGAGATCCACTTGGATCGAAAGAGGTTCTTGGAGGCTTTTCTTTTAAGCAAGAACACATCTTTTAAAACTTATTAAAATTTACAAGACTCCAGTGTGTATGCTCTACACTTGGCTGTGGTTCATTCAATAAATCAAGCTGTATCAAAAGCACTTGGGTGACTAGCATAATTAGGACTCACCTTCCCCAATTAACAAACCATCAGGTGAAAATCCAACACCTCAATCAAACCTTTACGGTGGCAAAATACCCAAAGGAAGCGGGAACCTACTGAAAAGTGACCTCGGGGTGCCGATCTCTATCACACCCTAACGGGTGCGTTACGAACACAGCCCCAGAGACTCCATTTCAGCCCACATATTCCTTGCGGGTAGCCGTATAGGCTTTGTTTTGGACATACTCCAAGTACTCTTGGGTATATCTGGAGTCCCCCTTAAGCCTAATTTAAACAACTCATACTCCAATTTGAACTTAAAACGTACCAAAATGCAATCGCAAAACATTTATTCCAGACACATGCAAGCACACTGATCTTTTTTGACTCCATTTTTAAGGCACTGGTCTTTTCTGCTTCATATATATATTGTGTATCAACTTTGTGCTTTCGTGTGTATCTTCGTATCTTGTCATCTTGATTGCTTATAGTTAAAATATTCAAACTCCTAAATAACTGATTCAATACAACATCATTACACTAAGCAATCATCCTTAGTAACTTAATAGGGTCTACCCCCCTTGGCTTCGTTAGGAGTTGAGCCTAAACGGAGGAGTCAAGAACAAGGTAACAGCCTTGACTCGAGACTTGCCCCCAAGGACACACCGAGTGGCTTGAAGATTTCTGCCACGTGATCCAGGTGTGTGAAAAGGCGGCAACAGGTCTCATGATTCAAAGGGTCCAAATTTAACTCGGTTTTATTATCTCAGCCACTTTAAAGCTTCATTTCAACGCTCTAAGAGACAAATATGTTATTTATAAGTCAACTACAATGTTTAGGTCATAATTGACCTCCTAATCATCTCACAAATATGTTATTTATAAGAAAACTACAATGTTTAGGTCATAATTGACCTCCTAATAATCTCTTTATTGCTATAGAGGGAAGATTGGTTCCTTTTTGTATTCTTTCCTTTATTTTATGAAAGCTCCTCTAGAATTACATTTAAGAAGTAAATAATCGTTGTGCATGTCACTATTGAGGAACTCTAGCACTCCTTAGGCGTGCATTGTTGAGTACTTTGGAGTTTTCTTCGCTCATCCATGAGCCTATCATTTTGTTGTTTCTTGCATTATCTTGTTAAAGTCCACCTAGGTTGGATATGATGTTGTTAAATATCCTAATATAGTTGCTATGGAAATTACAAGGAATTTAGGTTCTAGTTAAGTTCTAACTAGATTTTATACATTATAATACAATTCAAGTTTCACCTATAACCATTTCAAATTCTCTTAATGTAAATATCTCCCTATGTTTGTATAGTTCTTGGAATATAATAATTTAGTGTGTTGTAGATATTATGAGGTACAATACAATTCATGTTTCATGCATAACCAGTTCAAGTTGTCTCAAGGGTAAGTGCACAAAGTTGAGGGACCTTTTAGATGCAATGGCAAAGTGAAGTCAATCACTCTTTATCCATAAAATAGAAATTATCCAAACCAATCTCGACCCTGCCAAGCATAGTGCCAATGCTTCCAACAAGCATGCCAATTAGGATAGTAGAACAAAATGCGCTCCTGCTTTATTGAAGTAAATCGTGCTCCCATTTTTCTTTGAATAAACATGCTCGTGTTTTTAAAAACCTGTTTTTTTGTTAAAACATGACAATCCCATCATTTTAGCCACAACGCGGTGCTATTGGATCTTGGATGGAGCAAAATGTGAGTGGGTGAACACGTTTTGGGTGAGCCAAAGCCATCCACCACCACCTTTGGATCAACCTCATCTAACTGAGGCATTTTCCTCAATTTTTCTCATGTTTTTGTCCCTAAATTCATTAATTTATTTGCCCTAATTTAAAATTAAACCAAAATATTTAATTTATATGGCCAATGGAAACCAATGGAAACCAAAATCCCAATGGAATTGGCCAATGGAAACTAAAACCCCAATTTAATCATAAGAAATCAAATAATTTGATTATTTACCAAAATTCATACCCAAAATTCACATGCCCAATAAATTTCAAAAACAAATAAATTTTACTATTTTTACAATTGTGCATTTAAAGTCTCTCATGGGTATATAGAAAGAGGGCATAGAACTAAAATAACATCAAATGGAATCCATACATGGCCCAAATTACATATAAGCAAAGATTTGCTAAATAAACTTTGGAGTACAAAACACATCATGCTACAACAAATAATTACATATCTAACAAAATCTTTGTGTATACTAGGATTTTATTCATCAATAGCACATTATGCCGCCTATTCTAGGGTCTAGCCATTGCTTCTACCCGCAATTTGGGAGAATTTCAATCAAACTTCATAATCCAATCCTTAAAATAAGCTAGAGGAGATTCCCAATCAACATATGCACATAGGACATTTTATGTACACATGCATATGAAAATAGGAATTAATATTTGAATTTAGGACATAAATTTAAAATGAAAAAATGTTAAATGTTTATTCTTTACTGTAAAATTCAAGATCAATTTTAAAATTTAAATCATAGATTTACTTTATGTTGTTATTTGTCTTACATTAGTTATACACTTTTCAGTGCTTAGAGATGTCATTATATCATGTGTTTATTTTTCTAATGATATTTTATTTGTATTTATGATTGCACTGGCTACTATGGATAACAATGTTGAGATTTTGAGGGTTATTGGCTATCTCACGGAGATTGGTTCTTCCTGGAGGGGTGGAGATGATTTCCACTGCTCCTTATCAAACTCATTGTTGACAATTGTTGATATGATCGCAAGATTGAACAATGTTTTGTATAGCATCGCATCCTGCAGGGAGAGGAAAAGACAAGAATACGCTGATGGGTTGATCTACAACAAGGTAAAGAAGCTGAAAATAACAAAAGAACACATCTATACATTGTTTAGAGTGCATGGAACGGATGACATTCCCGAGAGCACCAGGCCACAAAATTCCATTAAGTGGTGCACCTTTCCACCCATTAGAAACCATTGGATGGATAGATTGTACATGGTGTTTGACATTCCCCCACACAACAATAGGGAAGTACCATTGTACTTCCTCTGAAATTTTTATGTAGATTTTGTGATGGGGAAACATGTAACCTATTTTGACATGTTGGGCTTCCAAGGAGTTGGTAGGGGGATTCCCCAACACCAGCTCAATGCTAGGCATAGAGATGAAAATCCGCAGATACATGCACCTCGTGCCCAGCAACCGAGGGAATACATGTGTCCTACACATGATATGGTTTACTAGACACACGAGACATTTCTAACTCTAGCTGAGATGGTTTCTTGACACACGACTACTATTAAATAAACAACGCCCTCTTCCTCTTTTGGGGTACAACCACTAGCTTCTGGTGGTAGAGGAACATCTATTGGTGGGGATAGAATGACATCCCATGTTCCTCAGAGCGAGCCGCACGTATGCACAACGTGTGGTCAGTCCGGTTATGGTCCTGGACCAATACATGGTACTTCTACGATGACTGGTGGTCAGGTAAGGACATTGTTAAAACTCTATTATTGTTCAGTTTTTTATTTTTCCATACTGTATGTAACATATTAAAAGATTCGTAATATATGAAATATTTACTCTTGTAGGAGATTGGTGCCTCTTAGGGGGGTGGTACTACCCCTGGTTTAGTTGTATCCGAGGCCCAAACAACCAACATTGGGGTAATATTTAAACATTTGTCATTTTGTTAATACATATCAATTTGTTAATACATATCATTTTGTTAGTGCATGTTTTAGTCTTGATTAATTTGTTAAATTGTCTAATATTTACAATTTTTGAAGTTGTAGTAACCCAATTTAGAACTTGATGTTGGATACATTGATCTCAGTGAAATACTCCAAGGTGGAATTTCTGATTATATGAAGAATGTAAGTACATGGTGTTGAGGCCTGGAAATTTGCAGGCGGCAATAGTAAGGGATTCTCCCCAATCAACCTTCCCAACTAGCCTGTTGACTGTTTGGTATAGGGAATCCGTCTGGTTTATGGTCCGGCCACCGTAGGTCAAAGTAACAAAAAAGGGGTTACCGGTTGCGGCCCGGTCCACCGAGTTTTTGTAATTTTTTTACTTAAGAATGGAATGCAAGTATCTACCTAATTATGCAGGGTGGTGAAGGATGCAAGAGCATTCACAAAGTGATGCGCAGGTTCTTACCTCTCATCTTAGGCTTACCAGCACCTGAATCACACATGCAGTTATGCAATAACCTATCTATCTATCTATCTATCTATCTCTATCTACCTATCACTGGGGAGCCAAATTGTATTTAATAAATATGAGTAATGTGAATGTGCACGCATGATAACAGCAATTACAGATAGCTGACATTTACTTTTACAAGCATGAACAATGAAAGATATTTCCACAACCAGATAGCTAATTGTTTTATGATAAGCCTACATTACTCATGGTGGTTATTTCGCAAATAAATCAGAAATCATTTAAACGAAGACATAGGTCATAAAGTTAGAACGATCTCACGATTCATGGACACAATGCTGAAAAACAAAGTAGTTTATCTTTCAATTATCCATGGCAAAGCATTCGAAATCCCACTGATCTTCTTTCAACAGGCAAACTGTAAATTTTTATTGCAAAAGGAAATAGTTCTTCTTACAATACGTCATCACCAGTCTTACTGGGGAAAAAATCCCTCTTCTTCTCTCTACGCTTCCTACTTTTATACAAAAAGGTAAAATGGTTGGGCTGCCCAAAGTAACCTTTGGGCTTCCCAACCTTTTGCTTTCCCAACACTTCATTTCTCAAAAAAGCTTTTACAAAATTATTAAATTATTACAAAGTTGACCGGTCCTTTATGAGGAGGGTCTCGCTTGACTTTCTAGGAACTTCTTCCATGCTGCTGCTTCAGCAGCAAGGCCTTCAAATGCGCATGGCTCCAGGAACTGAATGTTGATTTCGAACTTTTCAACTTGGTTCCTGATGGCATCGATTCTTGCTGGGCTCAACCGAAGCTGATCTTCTAGAAATTGCATGCTAACGGCTGCTTGGCCTACCTCATTCTTCAGCACTAGGTCATCAATGGTTCTAATTTGTTGAGTTTCGGCCTCTTCATCTTGATGTCTTTTCTGCAATATTTCCGCAAAGGCCTCATGGTCCGGGAACTCCTCAAGCCTATGCTCAGCCTCTATTTGACATCGGTTGTACGTGTTCAGGAGCATTCTGAAATATTCTGAGCATGCTCCCTACACCCTTTTTACAGCCTTTTTGAAGTCTTCTGCAGTACTGATGGTGAACTCTACTAGGTTGTGATCTCTCTTGAGGGCTTGATGGTCTTTTGCTGGTAGCCCTTCTGGAGTCTCGGCATCATCTTCCGGCCTCGCCATTCTGGCGCTTAGGACCTCAAGAACATCCTGAGATCGATCAATGAACTATGAGGAAGTTTCCATGATCTCTTCTAGCCTGCTGTCAATCTGAAGGACTTTGCACCTTTCTTCTTCCAGGGCGGTTTGCAGCTGTATCATTTTAGCCTTCTGAGACAGGATATATTTTTTAAATGGTTGCATATCGACTTGTTGTTCCTTGGCTGCCTCCAGGTTAGCAGTCAGAGACGCTAGCTTCTCTTTCAGTTCTTGGATCTATGAATCATTGGCCTCATAGATGATCTTCTGCTGCTCTTCCAGCTCTATCACCTTTGACAGTAACTGCTCCTTCTCCTTCTTCAACCCTTGTTCTTCTGCTTGTACTTGCTCCAGGTGTTCTTGTGTAGTCTCCTGGGCCTGTCTTTCTTCATGGAGAACCTGCGGTTCAGCTTCAGCAGTGTTCATTTCCCTTTGTAAGTGTTCAAACTTGCGCTTTAGTATGTTGCCCTCCTCTCTTTCTCTCTTCAAGGTATCCTTCAGCTGCTCACAAGATTTCTTGTATGACTCCAGTTTAGTTATCACCTTGTCTATGTTATCCTCTAAAGCATGTAGTATTGCAGTTCCTTCCCTTATGGTAAGTCTTGGATCCACGTCTGTCCCTATCATAAGAGCAGTATCTGTTATCATTGTGCCAGCCATTCCTTCTGATTCTACCTTTCTTTCTGTCCTCTTCATTATTCTCTTGGTATCCCTATCATAATACACAGTATTGAAATCAGGGATTTCCTTGCCCTTTTCCTGGACAAAAGGAACTATTCTGAGCGAAGGGAACACAAGCGTGTCGGCAGCAGGCACTTGCGGATCCTGGACCTCTGAATTTTATGTTTCTTGGGTCTGCTCCTCAGTAGCTGATTGTCCTGTCTCTATCAGCTTTTGACCTTCTGCTTCCTGCCTTCTCATTTCCTCATCTAGCTTTCTCTTCACTTCTTCAGCTGCTTTCCTAGCTACTTCTTCAGCCTCTTTGGCTGCTTCTTGTGCCTTCTCAGTTGCTTCTTGGGAAGCTTTTCTTTTTTCTTCTTCTTCGCTATGAAGCCATCCTGCAGCTTCCTGTGCTAGCTTCTGGGATTCCTCCTGTCTCCTTTTGGCCTCTTCCTCAGCTCTGGATTCCTCAGCTTTGGCTCGCTTAGCCCCTTTTCCACCTTTAGTGGTGATCTTTGGCTTGAATCTTCTTCTTAGAGCTGTCAAGTTAGGGGCACTTCGGAAGACAGATTCTTCCTTATCGAAGTGATGAGTATACTCACAGTGAACCTTATGTTATTTGCAATGCTCCACAATCTTACCTTGGGAATCACTCCTCTGGAATGGCATCCTGCCAAAATGGAATTTCTCTAGTTCTGCTACAAATTCATCAGCCTGTTTCACTTTAGCAAATCTACAGCTTCCTAGTTTGAATGGCAAAGGGGGGTGAGCGGTCTTCTTATGTTCAAACATGAATTTTCCTATTCCATCGATGAAAAATTGCCTGACCGCCTCCTTATGGACAATATAGTCGGTTGCATATTTTGGCAGTAGGGAAGGCGCTTTTGAGCCACCTAACATTCTGAAATACATGCCATTTTCTGTCAAGTAATAGTCTACGTATTATTCTATTACTTTCATGGCCCCCTCTGACAAGCAGTCACATTCCTTCAGAAAAATGAGGGTGTGCAATGGCATAATGAACTGTTCACATACTTCTCTATAGTGGCTGTGGTAAACATGTGCCCACAAAGGTTTGTAAGCCGCGTAGATAGGCATTCTCTCCCTGTCCTAGATGCATCTGAGACCCAGGAAGGGCTTATGACGCAATATGCAATCTATAAGTATCGAGCTCATGTAAAACTCAGACTTTTTTTGGGTCTCCCCCCCCTGGGCTATGGCCAAGCAAGCAGACAGACTGTTTGAAACCAGGCTGGGCCAGTTGAAGATTGTCCCATCGGTGGCCACGTGAAAGATGAGAGGTATCCATTCCAGCTTGAACAACCTGCCATGAGCTCTTCCAAATATTATGTTGAGCATCAAGGCTATGAATCTGTATGGAGCCCTTAGACTCGATGTATCATAGTCATTCATTGCTTTGGGCCTGAAAAGTTTCCTTGTTAGCATCATTCTTTTCATGGTTTCTATCAGGTCCATTTTAATGTTACTTAACCAGTCATCAGACACGAACACTTCGGGCTTCGGCAGATGGTAGGCCAAGGCTACATAAACAGGGCTGTACGCAGCATAACCTTGATCATTAACATCCTTCAGAATCATTGTTGAGACATCCGCCCAAGGCAGAATCCATCCTATGACTTCCGGGCATGGGAAGAGTTCCGGCCTAGTGGCGACCTTCATGAGTGCCGATCTTTCGATGTTGGCGTAGATGGGTTCCTCTTCCAGTCCCATATCAGGCACCTCTCTTCTGGTGACTTGCCATTGGTCATTGTTTTCTGTTTTCGGATAGTGAGGCTTATAGGATTTCTGAATGTCCCTTTCCTTTCCAGATCTATTATTCGGTTGGATAATTTCTGGAGCATTTTCATCATCCCCTGATAATCATGTAATTGATCTTCTCTAGGTTTAGACAGTAGTGAGATTCTTCTGGCAGTAATCTTGTCTTCAAGTGGATCCGGATAATCTTCTACACTCTCACTTTCAGCCTCTACCCTTTCAGCCTCTTCATAAGTTTCTACCAGGGTAAGCTTGAGTTTCATCTTGGTAAACATGGCCAGCTCAGGCCCTAGGGCTGAGGTGTAATACTCAATTAAAACCTTGTCCGAGGGTCTGTCTACTGCAGAAAATTTTTTTAGGTACAGTGAAAATCTCTGAGTGAAACTATGTAGCTTTTCATTCTTGTCTTTTCTTAACCGACCAAGACCTTTCATTAATGATGCATGTGTCTTTTGGGCTGTGTATTTACTTCTGAAAACTCTCTCAAAGGTGTTCCAATCAGGAATGGAGTTTGCAGGCAGATTGAAATACCAAGATGCTGCTGCTCCTTTCAGAGTGTGCGGAAATAGCCTACATACCACATCTTCATACTCCCCAGCCCTTAGCCCTTCTAACGCTAGGTAGAATCTTTGAAGGTGATAGTATACAACAATCCCTTCCTCAGGATCGAACTTAGGCAAGAGCTTGTCAAAGGCTGGAGGTAGATTGTGCAAAGGAGGTGTTAAGTTCAGAGGGGACCTAGCTCTCCATGCCGGCAGAGGGTTGGGTTGATTACCAGCCATGATCAGGTGGTAAACAAATAAGCCACTGGAAAGAACATTCCTTCAAGGATGGTACTAGAATCTGCAAATACTTGGGTTAGGTTGAAAGCTTCAAACATCTGCTGGTAAGAGAGTCTCGAGAAAATTAAGTTCTAAGGCCATCCATTTACTGGCAGCCCTCCTTCTAGCACCAAAACTGTTGAGGCCTGGAAATTTGCAGGCGGCAACAGTAAGGGATTCTCCCCAATCAATGTTCCCAACTATCCCATTGACTGTTTGGTATAGGGAATCCGTCCGGTTTACGGTCCGGCCACCGGAGGTCAAAGTAACAAAAAAGGGGTTACCGGTTGTGGCCCAGTCCACCGAGTTTTTGTAATTTTTTGACTTAAGAATGGAATGCAAGTATCTACCTAATTATGCAGGGTGGTGAAGGATGCAAGGAGCATTCACAAAGTGATGCGCAGGTTCTTACCTTTCGTCTTAGGCTCACCAGCACCTGAATCACACATGCAGCTATGTTATAACCTATCTATCTATCTATCTATCTATCTATCTATCTGTATCTACCTATCCCCAGGGAGCCAAATTGTATTTAATATATATGAGTAATGTGAATGTGCACGCATGATAATAGCAATTACAGATAGCTAACATTTACTTTTACAAGCATGAACAATGACAGATATTTCCACAACTAGATAGCTAATTGTTTTATGATAAGCCTACATTACTCATGGTGGTTATTTCACAAATAAATCAAAAATCATTTAAACAAAGACATAGGTCATAAAGTTAGAACGATCTCACGATTCATGGACACAATGATGAAAAAACAAAGTAGTTCATCTTTCAATTATCCATGGCAAAGCATTCGAAATCCCACTGATCTTCTTTCAACAGGCAAACTATAAATTTTTATTGCAAAAGGAAATAGTTCTTCTTACAATACGTCATCACCAGTCTTACTGGGGAAAAAATCCCTCTTCTTCTCTCTACGCTTCCTACTTTTATACAAAACGGTAAAGTGGCTGGGCTGCCCAAAGTAACCTTTGGGTTTCCCAACCTTTTTCTTTCCCAACGCTTCATTTCTCAAAAAGATTTTACAAAATTATTAAATTATTACAAAGTCTACCGGTACTTTATGAGGAGGGTCCCGCTTGACTTTCTAGGAACTTCTTCCATGATGCTGCTTCAACAGCAAGGCCTTCAAATGCGCATGGCTCCAGGAACTAAATGTTGATTTCAAACTTTTCAACTTGGTTCCTGATGGCCTCGATTCTTGCTGGGCTCAACCGAAGCTGATCTTCTAGAAATTGCATGCTAACGGTTGCTTGGCCTACCTCGTTCTTCAGCACTAGTTCATCAATGGTTCTAATCTGTTGAGTTTTGGCCTCTTTATCTTGATGTCTTTTCTGCAATATTTCCGCAAAGGCCTCATGGTCTGGGAACTCCTCAAGCCTATGCTCAGCCTCTGTTTGACATCGGTTGTATGTGTTTAGGAGCCTTCTGAAATATTTTGAGCATGCTCCCTGCGCCCTTTTTACAGCCTTCTTGAAGTCTTCTGTAGTACTGATGGCGAACTCTACTAGGTTGTGATCTCTCCTGAGGGCTTGATGGTATTTTGCTGGTAGCCCTTCTAGAGTCTTGGCATCATCTTCCGGTCTCGCCATTCTGGCGCTTAAGACCTCAAGAACATCCTGAGATCGATCAACGAAGCATGAGGAAGTTTACATGATCTCTTCTAGCCTGCTGTCAATCTGAAGGACTTTGCACCTTTCTTCTTCCAGGGTGGTCTGTAGCTATAGCATTTTATCCTTCTGAGCCAGGCTATATTCTTTAAATGGCTGCAGATCGACTTGTTGTTCCTTGGATGCCTCCAGGTTAGTAGTCAGAGACGCTAGCTTCTCTTTCAGTTCTTGGATCTGTGAATCATTGGCCTCATAGATGATCTTCTGCTGCTCTTCCAGCTCTATCACCTTTGACAGTAACTGCTCCTTCTCCTTCTTCAACCCTTGCTCTTCTGCTTGTACTTGCTCCAGGTGTTCCTGTGTAGTCTCCTGGGCCTGTCTTTCTTCATGGAGAACCTGCAGTTCAGCTTCCGCAGTCTTCATTTCCCTTTGTAAGTGTTCAAACTTGCGCTTTAGTCTATTACCCTCCTCTCTTTCTCTCTTCAAGGTATCCTTCAGCTGCTCAGAATATTTTGTTTTATGACTCCAGTTTAGTCATCACCTTGTCTATGTTATCCTCTGAAGCATGTAGTATTGCAGTTCCGACCCTTATGGTAAGTCTTGGATCCACGTCTGTCCCTATCATAACAGTAGTATCTATTATCATTGTGCCAGCCATTCCTTAAGATTCTACCTTTCTTTCTGTCCTCTTCATTATTATCTTGGTATCCCTATCATAATACATAGTATTGAAATCAGGGATTTCCTTGCCCTTTTCCTGGACAAATGGAACAATTCTGAGCGAAGGGAACACAAGCGTGTCGGCAGCAGGCACTTGTGGATCCTGGACCTCTGGATTTTCTGTTTCTTGGGTTTGCTCCTCAGTAGCTGATTGTCCTGTTTCTGTCAGCTTTTGACCTTCTGCTTCCTGCCTTCTCAGTTCCTCATCTAGCTTTCTCTTCGCTTCTTCAGTTGCTTTCCTAGCTACTTCTTCGGCCTCTTTGGCTGCTTCTTGTGCCTTCTCAGCTGCTCCTTGGGCAGCTTTTCTTTTTTCTTCTTCTTCACTATGAATCCATCCTGTAGCTTCCTGTGCTAGCTTCTGGGCTTCCTCCTTTCTTCTTTTTGCCTCTTCCTCAGCTCTGGCTTGCTCAGCTTTGGCTTGCTCAACACCTTTTCCACCTTTAGTGGTGATCTTCGGCTTGAATCTTCTTCTTAGAGCTGTCAAGTTAGGGGCACTTCGGAAGATAGATTCTTCCTTCTCGAAGTGATGAGTATAATCAAAGTGAACCTTATGTTCTTTGCAATGCTCCACAACCTTACCTTGGGAATCACTCCTCTGGAACGACATCCTGCCAAAATGGAATTTCTCTAATTCTGCTACAAATTCATCAGCCTGTTTCACTTTAGCAAATCTACAGCTTCCTAGTTTGAATGGAAAAGGGGGCTAAGCGGTCTTCTTGTGTTCAAACATGAATTTTCCTATTCCGTCGATGAAAACTTGCCTGACAACCTCCTTATGGACAATATAGTCGGTTGCGTATTTTGGCAGCAGGGAAGGGGATTTTGAGCCACCAAACATTCTGAAATACATGCCATTTTCTGTCAAGTAATAGTCTGTGTATTCTTCTATTACTTTCATGGCCCCCTCCGACAAGCAGTCACATTCCTTCAGAAAAATGAGGGTGTGCAATGGCATAATGAACTGTTTGTATACTTCTCTATAGTGGCTATGGTAAACATGTTCCCACAAAGGTTTGTAAGCCGCGTAGATAGGAATTCTCTCCCTGTCCCAGATGCATCTGAGACCCGGGAAGGGATTATGACACAATATGCAGTCTATAAGTATCGAGCTCATGTAAAACTCAGACTTTTTTTGGGTCTCTCCCCCCTGGGCTGCGGCCAAGCAAGCAGACAGACTGTTTGAAACCAGGCTGGGCCAGTTGAAGATTGTCCCATCGGTGGCCACGTGAAAGATGAGAGGTATCCATTCCAGCTTGAACAACCTGCCATGAGCTCTTCCAAATATTCTGTTGAGCATCAAGGCTATGAATCTGTATGGAGAACTTAGACTCGCTGTATCATACTCATTCGTTGCTCTGGGCCTGAAAATTTTCCCTGTTAGCATCATTCTTTTCATGGTTTCTATCAGGTCCATTTTAATGTTACTCAACCAGTCATCAGACACGAACACTTCGGGCTCCGGCAGATGGTAGGCCAAGGATACATAACCAGAGTTGTACATAGCATAACCTTAATCATTAACATCCTTCAGAATCATTGTTGAGACATCCGCCCGAGGAAAAATCTATCCTATGACTTCCGGGCATGGGAAGAGTTCCGGCCTAGTGGCGACCTTCATGAGTGCTGATGTTTTGATGTTGGCGTAGATGGGTTCCTCTTCCAGTCCCATATTAGGCACCTCTCTTCTGGTGACGAGTCTATAGACACCCCCCCACTGATATTCGGGTTCAACACCAGAGACACATTGAGTGTCCCCATATATATATTCAGTCTTTGTTTCAGCTTCTGCTTCTGGCACTTCTTGCACCACTGGGGCCTTTTTCTTTTGTCTTTTGGACATGGTAGAATTGACTTCTTCCTGCCATAGGTAACATGATAATATTGAGCAATTCGAATTGTAGACATTGTGCAACAGTTTATTATGATGACTGTAACCAGTCAGTGAAATTAAGACATAAATTTGCATCACTTGACTGACCAAATGCACACTACTTAGTGCTTTTGTCTATATCTTAGCATGACACAAAACATTTATGTATGATATCAAAACATCCCATTAACCATATTCTAGACTGCAATAAATTTCATCCATGTGCAAAGTGCCATTTTCATGTGTTTTGATGTGATAGCCAGTAGAGAAACAAATGCATGCATGCACAACCAAAAATGCCCTAACTATCAGAGCTCTTGAAACTAGTGTGCAACATTCCTCGACCTCATCTATATCTAGCAAACTCATCCCTGTGCAATAAAGTGAGCAACCTACTGCTGAGGCATAATACTAAACTTATCAACCATATTTAAGCTAGTACTAAATCTACATTATTATGCAATATGCCATTTTCCCATGATAGAAACTCGCAAAGAAAATTCATATATCTCAAATGCAAGGTGAAAAAGAATACAATCGACAATGACTGCTGCTTGCGGAAAGATAATTACACTGTATCGACTATACATTACGATCTCTTTGGGGTTTACTGCCATTCTACTGTACCGGGAAAAAATTCTAAAACTACACGCGATGTCTATGGTGCTCACGTCCAACCAGCTAGGGTTACAGGACGACGCGACAAACAGATGCGCAATAATAAACTTTTACTCAACAAAAGGG
>LPNX011117344.1:662261-721980 GCA_001517045.1 Pseudotsuga menziesii
AACAATTTTTGGTAATTATTAATTATAAATTTTTTTGAGTAATTCTTATTTATAAAAAACAAATTATTGCTTTTTTCCTCTGTTTTATGAATGAATGCTTTACTGAATTTTTTTTTTTTTTCTGTCATTGACTAAATTAATGTTTTAATGAATGAGTTAATGAATGGTTTTTTTAGCTGTTGAATGATTGAATGGTTTAGTGAATGATTTAAAGAATGATTTAATGAAAGCATTTTTCAACTATTGAGTGAAATGATTTGCATTGTAGATGCATTGCTATTTGCTTTGTGAAATAGTGAAATAAATTGTTATTTGCAAGTATAGGCATTGGGTTTGGGGAGTTGAGAGTGATGTGAGGGGGGGGGAGGGGCCATAAGAGCTTCCAACTTCACGTGGTTGGTCCTATTTAGTAGAGAATATTAAATAATTCTTGAAACATAGAGGAGCTCAATGAATGGTAAGGAAGAATACATTAAAAACCATCTATTTCTATATTTTTACTGTGTAATTTTCACTATTGCTATTTGACTCATCCATTGGAACTTGTTACAGATAGCGTTGAGAAACATTTCCATAGTTAAGAGGCAAGAAATTGAGTTTAGATTAGATCGATGGCCTTAAATACATAGTATTTTTGGTTATCCATGTTTTATCAGGTGATATATTCTTAACAATTAATTTACTTGAATAGTTGAATAGTATTGTAATTTACATTGTAATAGAATTGTATTTATTTAGATTGTTTTTGTTTTTTTCATAAACAAACATAAATATATTTGATGGGTCCTAACATGAAACTATTGCAATAGGACAAAAAATGAAGTATGTTGAATGATGTTTTGAAAGGTAAAGCAGAAGAAGACAGTGTGAAGATCTAGAAATCAAGGTATAAATATGTTTTCTTTTGTTTGATTGAGCTGTGTATTGGGTATTTATGCATGTGCACACACATGCATTTAGTTGAAGATGATAATTACCATACATAGAGGTGAAATTTGTTCTATATGATATAAATAATTACCTAAAATATTTTGATTTATCGTGATAACAGGCCCCTTGGTAATACTTTACCAATACCATATAGCTAGGACAACAAAATTAAATGTAGGAATTTCATTATAAGAAATTTGATAGGCATTTGAGTTTGATGGGAATATGAAAGTTCAACAGACAGAAAAAGATAGATAGACTTGTGAGGAAAATGGTATCTGAAGTGTTGTTTCCCTATTATTCCGCATGAGTATATTGTTATCTGCCCCAGTTTATCTTTCTCCAGTAGTCTTCTAATTTGTTTATTAATCTCATATCTTGTTCAACTTTAATGGTTGATTGTGTAGTGGTAAACCTATGTTTATATTTGTGCTTATCCCTATAGGTTGTGAGTTAGGCATGGTACACATTGGTATTTTCAGTTTCCATTGTAACTTTTCACCCCATTGTACACATTGTTATATCAACATGAATTACCAGCTGAGTTAACCATCCTGTTAAGGGTTTATACAAGTAATCCTTAGCCTGAAAAGAATACTTTGGGAAGGCATAATTCAATTATATTGTTGATGTTTCTCCATAACTCAAATATGACCATAACTTGGTTGATTTTGCAGGTCTTTTTGATAGGTTTTAGGGCTAGAAACGATACTAACATTGATCAATAATGAAAGAGTCCCTAAATTCCTCTACTAAACAATTAAATGGGGTCGTTGTAAGGCATAAAGTAACCTTTTATCAAGGCCAAATTATCCCGACCCCTGAAACATGACAAGTATGAAACCCTAGATTTGACTTTTGACTATTTTTTTTAGGTTGCTTCTCAAGTTCATGGATGTAGACAAGAAGATAGGTGGTGCACTAGAGGATCTAGGGCTAAATAGGAAGACCAAAATTTGAGGGTGGCTTATAATTTGAAAATTGTTGTTATTTTTGGATTATTGAATTTTATAAATTTCTAAGGTTTTCTAGTTTATAAAAACACAGATCTAATCTAACACTACACTAATCATGCAAATGCGTATATTTACACATGAAATACTACTATATTTACCTCTAGGGTTTGTTGGAGGATCCTAATTAGGGAAAAAATCAGAGATATAAGGAAAAACAAGAGAAAATTCCTTCAAGAGGATGTTCAATTGTAACATGTAAAAGTTGACAAAAACTGGTAAAAATCCCTAATTCAGAGAAAACGCAGCATTAAAACCATCATTCAATCCATAGAAGAATAATTTCACCAAACATTACCAATGGAGCAACCAAGAAAACCCTAGATCCTCCTTGTGCTTGTGTTCTTCCAAGAATGCTAGCATCAATCTTGCATGTGATGAAACCCTAGAATTCACCCATCATTTTACCATAAATCCAAAGAAGAAATAGTAATATATTTGATAAGTTTTATTTCGATTAGGGATTTTGAGTTTTGTGGGTGGAGAGCTGTTGGGTCGACAGCTGCTGCAAATGCAAATAGATTTTGTTGTTTTTTATATATGATTTGAGGTTGATAGTATTGATCTGTGAGATTGTGGTCTGTATTTGTCTCACTCTACCCTACAACTACCTATATATCTCTCTCCCAGGTATTAGTATTCTCGAAACCTTGGACAAGGACATTATGAACACCTTCTGCATGAGAGTAAGGTATTGCAAGTTTAAACTTAGCATTGTTTTTACTTTTTTTTGGGTTTTATATGAAACAACATTTAAGATAGTTCAGTCAGGGTTAATTCTAATAGCTGTCAAGTTGAGGTCAATTTCCCACAAGTGTGTTTTAATTCTTTAGTTAGGACTCATGAATCATATTTATACTGAAAGGTAAAAGGATTTGTTTATTAACTTA
Organism: Pseudotsuga menziesii; assembly: GCA_001517045.1. Lineage (NCBI taxonomy): Eukaryota > Viridiplantae > Streptophyta > Pinopsida > Pinales > Pinaceae > Pseudotsuga > Pseudotsuga menziesii. The sequence continues at coordinate 665,095 of LPNX011117344.1, forward strand.
GATTTATATCAGATCCATGATTTCTTTGTTCTCTGAGATGTGTTTTAAAATCACTATATTTGATATTCCCAAGGAATAAATAAAAATATACATTTGACTAGTCCTACGAGGAATCAAGTGTGCTGGATACTGTTTTGTTGTCCATCATTCAAAAACAAAGAATTTAAGAAAACTATTAGAAGTATTCCTTACGTATTCTCTAGGATAGTCAATTTGTCGATGCATGATTTGAGTTAGCATACCAGGAAATCATTTTAAGAATGTTGTTTGTGCTATTGTTACATGCATAAGTGATAATTCATTGCATAGAAATTCCAACAAGTGATTTTATATTTGAGATATTGTGTGTAATTCTAGATTCATTTCATACTATTGAGGTTATGCAATGAAGAAATTAAGTGAGGAAATTTCCATTGACTGCTAGATGTTTGAGATCTATGTTAGTAGGACATGTTGTAGGTGGATTTATGTGATGATGGAAGCGGCAATAAGACCATGAAATTATACAATACTATTACCTACAAAGATTCAGTCAACATGAGGCTAGCCTCACAGTTAACTAAAATTCTGACCCTGTGTGGAAGATAGTTGAAATTTTAGAATTGCAATTTTAGATTTAGGTTTTGCTAATGAATTTTGATGGCTGCTTTGGTTGATTTAGATTTTTGTCGAGAGGACACACTGTAGGAATATTATGTGTTGATTCCTACAAGAGACAAAATATATGAGCATGAACTCATAGTTAATCTTTGGATTTTTTTTAAAAATCCATCAACATGCGTCACTTTTCCAACGTGCTTCCGACACTCTGGTAAACACATCTCACGGCTGTGTCATGACTCTGATGCTTCCACCCGTCGGATGACCGATGGTTAAAGTGTCAGACCGTGTCTAAAGGTTGACTCTTATAGTGTCGGTGGGAATCAGTTATCCAACACAAGATGGATAAAAATACCATCGACAATGCCATTCCTCTGACACTTTTGTCCATTGAACGACCGACGCTTCAAGGGTCGGAGGACGTTAGATTTCTGATGGTTTATGCTATTTTGATTAGCAATTTGGAAGGAAAAACGGTCAAATATGTGACACAATGGTTTGTCAGATGTTCGACCTACATTAGTTGAATGTTGAAGATCCGACGTTACGCCACCGACAGCCAAAAAACATGTATGTGTCGAAAATGTGATAGATAAGTGTTAGATTTCAGACATGCAAGGTGTCAGATTTTGGGTTGAAATTATGTTGTGATGTAATAACATAGTTGATTCCAACTGGATCATCCCACTGATATTCTTAAAGAGAAACACCGCGGGGATGATACCATTGGAATCAACATTGTTGTTGCATGACAATGCATTAATATTTCCTTGGAGCGCCCTCTTCCTTCTAGTGAGATATTCACTATTCCATGATGATTCGAGCACCCTCTTCCTTTGAGCGCCATCTTCTACAGTGTTGTTCCATGATGATCCTAACGTCCTCTTCCTCTCAACCCCATCTTCCTCTATAGTGGTGCTCCATGATGATCCGAGCGCACTCTTCTTCCGAGTGCCCTTCCTCTTCCTATATCATTCTGGATCAGATTGACATGGTGCATTGACATGGGGTATCTACTGGTTCCCTCTTTTCTTGGACATGGATCTTTTCTTGGATATAGAGTACACATTTAGTGGGATGGTCGGATGAGATAATATTATAAAACAATACTATGGATAAATAGTATAGGTCTGAAAATACTAAGAAACCATCGCACTAAGTGGATACCCATGTCCAAGAACAGAAGAGACCATTTCACTCAATAGATACCCTATATCAATGAGATCAACCGTAATGATGTAAAAAAAAAAAGTTGAGAAGAAGAGGACCCTCTTTCTTCTAGTTCCCTCTTCCTCTACATCATTTACCTCATCGACATGGCATACCCACTCAGTGGGATGGTAGCGTCTTTGGTGTAATAACAGGAAGCAAGGAATTTGTTCGCATCCAAGAGAAGTAACAGCCATGACACAGGTACTCGATTGATTGTAACCTTCTCTTTCCGTTTTCCTGCTAATTTTCCACTATCGTCTGTAAAAGAAACCATCGATATGTCACTTATAAAACTCAATCCCTGCTTAAAAATACATTCTTGCATATTAACGAATAATATTTCCAAAAGTAAAACATGCAAGAAATATAATCTTATTGCAAATGAACGAATAGTAATATTATTGCATATTAACAAAAAATCTTATCAAAGAGTAAACATACTCCTGCTACGTGAGTTTTTTTCCCATGGAAAAGTGCGCCTGCCAGAGTCAAGAAGAAGTACTGGGGCTAAGGCAAATATGTCTAATAAGGCAAGTAGCTTGGCATTTCGGTGGGAAATGTGATCCTTGTCTTTGGTGGTTGTCCTATTGTAAGGAGAGCTCTATACCGCAATAGTGAGAATAAAGACAAAAGTGATAACTCCAGTCAAATAAAATTTTTAAAAATAGTAATATTATTGCATATTAACGAAAAATATAATCAGGACAAAAGTGATAAATCCAGTCAAATAAAAAGTTTAAAAATAGTAATATTATTGCATATTAACAACAAATATTATCAAAGAGTAAACATACTCCTGCTACGTGAGGTTTTCTCCCATGGAAAAGTGCGCCTGCCAAGGTTAAGCAGAAGTACTAGGCCTAAGGGGAATACGTCTAATAAGGAAAGTAGCTTCGCATTTGGGAAGCGTGATCTTTGTCTTTGGTGGTTTTCCTATTGTAAGGAGAGCTTTGTACTGAAATAGTGAGAATCAAGACAAAAGTGATAACTCCAGTCAAGTAAAAAGTTTAAATTCTAAGGAGATCTTTGTACTTCAATAGTGAGTCCCGAAACTATCCAGAGTATATATAATAGTCGGGAGAGCAATAAGCACCCTGTTGTAGAGCAATGAATGCTGTGGATGAGAGGAACATTAAACGTTGGATGAAGAGTTGGATTAAATCCAACCGTTGATGTGCCCTGCAACCATAGCATTTATAGTTTGTCGACAGATATACAATTTTCTGGTGATATCACAAACAAAGAACTTTGAATCTCAAAAATTTCATATACTCTATCAGTCTGACTGGTCACTTCAAGGTGTTGGATAATATGTGGAAATGGAATAATCATCTAATTTGCAGACTTTCTACGTAGAACTTGTTTATCAATTTTTTTTAAATTGATAATATTATCAGAAATGTTTCAATCGATTTCAAGGTTGTGCAGACATGGAAACTGTAAATATCTGTTTTATATCCATCCATATCACTTCATTAGTTTTCTTTCTCACTTGATATACTTACTTTCTGTTCAATTTATAATTCAAAAAAATAACAGTTCAAGTCCTCGTCTTTCTTCTGCCCACCTTAGATTTGGAAATGGCCACTGTAACTTCTGCCCCCATTCATTGCAATCTCACGTTTCCTTTCCTCTAAAATTTATTGTTATATGTCATGTTCATTTTTTAAAATGAGTGCAACAGTGTGGAAGAAACAAAAACTCTAGAGTGTGGAAGAAACAAAGACTCAGAGTGTGGAAGAAACAAAGACTCCATAACTATTCTCTTTTGTACGAGCAGGATAATTCTCATTTTTATCTTGTTTATTGGATTCTTCCGTTGGCATATAACATTGTAGGTCCAAGACGTTCAATGTAGAATTAGAAGAGAAGAATCACAACAAGTAAGCTTGCACATCACATAATGAATATATGCCATGTTCTTGTATCAGTTTCTACTTCAAATCCGTCTTCATACATTCTAGACACTAAAAATTCCAAAATAATTAAGCTACAAGGACACGTTAACTGAATTGATCCATACACAAATCATACTGAATTGATCCATGCACAAACCATACCACTTTTCCAGGTGCTCCAGCTTAGATCATCCATTTAGTTGAGAAAGATAATTTACAGGTTTTGGAGAACTTGTTCAAGATCAAAATATTAGAGAGATCATCCAGTTAGTTGAGGAAGATAAGATAATTGTACAGGAGAACTTGTTCAAGATCAAAATATTAGAGATAATACATGAGTTAAAACATATAAGTACGTTAAGGATAGCTTGTCACAAATTAGGTTCTCATTCAATTACATCTCTACGCTTCAATTACACTAGTTTCTACATATTTTTCTTCAACAATTCACAAAGTAATCCATAATCTTTCAAAGTATTCTTTCACTAAAATCATGCACTATTCAAGAACTACTATTCAAGCACATCAAAGGTTTTATTGGATCTTTGTAATGATTCCAAACTACTTTCAAGAAAAGAAAATTACAAAAAGAATTATAGGCATACTCACCAAGACCTTCACACAAAGCAATCCACATTATTTGAAGCTCCCTTGGGAATGAAGGTTGTTTTAGGGAAGGCCTATTATCCTTTTATTCACATTATCTTGTTTTTTAGGGGGAGTGGTGGGATTTTCCATGCTCATAATTGATAGGTCTCATGATTCAAATGGTCAAAATTTAACTTGGTTTTAATATCTCATCCACTTTAAAGCTTCATTTCAATGCTCTAAGAGATAAATATGTTATTTATAAGTCAACTACAATGTTCAGGTCATAATTGACCTCCTAATCATCTCCTTATAGCTATAGAGGGAACATTGGTTCCTTTTTGTATTCTTTCCTTAATTTTATGAAAGCTCCTCTAAAATTACATTTAAGAAGTAAATAATGGTTGTGCATGCCACTATTGAGGAACTCTAGCACTCGTCAGGCATGCATTCACACCTTGTTGAGTACTTTGAAGTATTCTTTGCTCATCCATGAGCCTACCATTTTGTTGTTTCTTGCATTATCTTGTTAAGGTCTACCTAGGTTGGATATGATGTTGTTAATTAACCTAATATAGTTGCTATGGAAATTACAAGGAATTTAGGTTCTAGTTAAGTTCTAACTAGATTTTATGCATTATAGTACAATTCAAGTTTCACCCATAACCATTTCAAATTCTCTTCATGTAAATATTTCCCTATGCTTGTATAGTTCTAGGAATATAATAATTAGTGTGTTGTAGATATTATGAGGTACAATACAGTTCAAGTTTCATGCATAACCAATTCAAATTGTCTCAAGGGTGAGTGCACAAAGTTGAGGGACCTTTTAGATGCAATGGTAGAGTGAAGTCAATCACTCTTTATCCATAAAATAGAAATCATCCCAAGCAATATCGACCCAGCCAAGAGTAGTCCCAAGGCTTCCAAAAAGCATGACAATTAGGATAGTAGAACAAAATGCACTCCCATTTTACTGAAGTAAATCATGCTTCCATTTTTCTTTGAATATAAACGCTCCTGTTTTTAAAAACTCGTTTTTTTGTTAAAATAGGACAATCCCATCATTTTCTCCACAACACAGTGTTGTTGGAGCTTGGACGGAGTAGAATGTGAGTGGGTGAACATGTTTTGGGTGAGCCAAATCCATCCACCGCCACCTTTGGATCAACCTCATCTTTATGAGGTATTTTCCTCAAATCTTCTCATGTTTTTGTCCCTAAATTCATTAATTTATTTGCCCTAATTTAAAATTAAACCAAAATACTTAATTTATATGGCCAATGGAAACCGAAACCCCAATGGAAACGAAAACCCCAATTCAATCATAAGAAATCAAATAATTTGATTATTTACCAAAATTCATACCCAAAATTCACATGCCCAATGGAAAACAAAACTCCAATTAACTCATAAGAAACATTTCACTATTTTCATATGCATATTCCCAAGCATCCTTGTGAATCGATACCAAAATTTACAATTATGCAAAGTTTCTCAAGGACATTGAAAGTTTGCGTAAGCAATTTACATGCCCAATGTAAACCAAAACCCCAATTAACTCATAAAAAACAAATGAACCTCACTATTTGCATATGTATATTTGCAAGCATCATTGTGAATCCAAACCAAAATTAACAAATATGCAAAGTTTGTCAATTATATTGCAACTTCCTAATCCAAGAATTAAAATAAGGTGTAGAAGCTTCCCATGCTTAACAAATATTTCCTCTTGATTGAAGGGTTCTTTTTGGTTAAGGTCAAGACAACGAAGTTCAACAATAGGCTCTACAAACATCAAGATACATAGGGGGGTTGATGTGTTTGATTACATGCCAATCACATACCATCATACATGATACAATCCAGTGCAAACCTTGCAACCATAAAATCCACTATACATAATTGTGCATTTAAAGTCTCTCACGGGTATATAGAAAGAGGGCATAGAACGAAAATAACATCAAGTGGAATCCATACATGGCCCAAATTACATATAAACAAAGATATGCTAAATAAAATTTGGAGTCCAAAACACATCATGCTACAACAAATAATTACATATCTAACAAAATCGTTGTGTATAGTGGGATTTTATTCATCAATAGCACATTATGCCACCTATTCTAGGGTCTAGCCATTGCTTCTAGCCACAATTTGGGAGCCGGTAAGTTCATTAGTCAACACCTCACAATTTTGATCACATTTCATAATCCAATCCTTAAAATAAGCTAGAGGAGCTTCCCAATCAACATATGCACATACGACATTTTATGTACACATGCTTATGGAAATTGGAATTAATACTTGAATTTAAGACATAAATTTAAAATGAAAAAATGTTAAATGTTTATTCTTTACTGTTAAATTCAAGATCAATTTTAAAATTTAAATAATAGATTTAGTTTATGTTGTTATTTGTCGTACATTAGTTATACACTTTTCAGTCCTTAGAGATGTCATTATATCATGTGTTTATTTTTCTAATGATATTTTATTTGTATTTATGATTGCATCGGCTACTATGGATAACAATGTTGAGATATTGAGGGTTATTGGCCATCTCACGGAGATTGGTTCTTCCTGGAGTGGCGGAGATGATCCCCACTGCTCCTTATCAGACTCATTGTTGACTATTGTTGATATGATCGCAAGATTGAAAAATGTTTTTTACAGCATCGCATCCTACAGGGAGAGGAAAAGACAAGAATGCACTGATGGTTTGATCTATAACGAGGTAAAGAAGCTGAAGAGAACAAAAGAACACATATATACATTTTTCAGAGTGCCTGGGATGGATGACATTCTGGAGAGCACCAGGCCACATATTTCCATTAAGTGGTGCGCCTTTCCACCCATTAGAAACCATTGGATGGATAGATTGTACATGGTGTTTGACATTCCCCCACACAACAACAGGGAAGTACCATTGTACTTCCTCTGAAAGTTGTAAGACGAGTTGTGATGGGGAAACATGTAACCTATTTTGACATGTTGCACTTCCAGAGAGTTGGTAGGCGGATCAGCCAATACAAGCCCAATGCTAGGCATAGAGATTCCAATCCACAGATACATGCACCTCGTTCCCAGCAACCGAGGGCATACATCCCTCCTACACATGATATGGTTTCCCTGACACAGGAGGCGTTTCCAACTCTAGCTGAGATGGTTTCTTGACACACAACTACTATTGAATAGACAACACCCTCTTCCTCTTCTGGGGTACAACCACTAGCTTATGGTGGTAGAGGAACATCTATTGGTGCGGATAGAATTACATCACAATGTCCTTAGAGTGAGCCACACATATGCACAATGTGTGGTCAATCCTGTTATGGTCCTGGACCAAGACATGGTACCTCCACGATGACTGGTTGTCATGTAAGGACATTGTTAAAACTCTGTTATTGTTCAATTTTTAATTTTTCCATACTGTATGTAACATTTTAAAAGATTCATAATATATGAAATATTTACTCTTGCAGGAGATTGGTGCCTCTCAGGGGGGTGGTACTGCACCCAGTTTGGTTGTATCCGAGGCCCAAACATCCAACATTGAGGTAATATTTAAACATTTGTAATTTTGTTAATACATATCATTTTGTTAGTTCATGTTTTAGTCTTGATTAATTTGTTAAATTGTCTAATATTTACAATTTTTGAAGTTGTAGGAACCAATTTAGAACTTGATGTTGGATACATTGATCTCAGTGAAATACTCCACGGTGGAATTTCTGATTATCTGAAGAATGTAAGTACATGGTTAGTGAATCTTGTTTGAATTATTTAAATTTCTTAGTGTAAACTCCTTTATAGATTGCTAATATTTATAATTTTTAAACTTGCAGATGCTTTCCACATCTAAAGAAGGGAAAGAAATTGCTGGAAGTGGTCACTCCCATGGGGGAGATATGTCCCAATTGTTTACACCAGATGACCCTCTTCCTTGAAAAGAGCGAGTGTCTGTGACGATCAACCTACTCATCTCACGGTAATGTACACACTTCCAATGGAAGTTGCTAGTTACCTTTGAATTCACTTCACAGCTGGTTTTTCTGAATGTTATTTTTGCTATTTTACAGCATCAAGATGCAGAGTCATTCGTTCCAAACCTTAGTGGGGTTATTGATGCTGCGGTCGGTGATGCATCTATAATAGGGTCACACTGAGGTGCATCCACTTGAATATTTGTAATTTTCCAGTTCATTTGTATTGTTTATGGACATGCACGATATATAACTATTTTATCATTTGGTAAATGTAGCCACACTCTACCACATTACCTCTAAAAATTTTAAATAAAAAATTCCACTCCTCACAAGCCAAAATAGCGTCGAAATACACACCTCTGCATGCAAGGTCCAAGACCATGGAAGAACTAAAAGAGAAAATCAAAAAAATGGAGAAGGGCATCAAGTCCCTTGTTGCTAACCAAAAAAGCTTGAAGGAATAGATGAAAAATATGAATACGATATCAAAGACGAGCTTGTTCTGGTGCTAGAAAGAAGGCTGGATAAAATATTTGACATCCTTAACGAAAAACAAAAAGACTTGGATGAATAAATGAGTACCATGACTCAAAACATAAACACCTTAACACATAACTTGAGCTCATGACACAGAACCATAATATATTAGTCGAGGAGTTATACAGACTCATACGTAGACTAGACCAAGTCAAAAGTCCATACCTGTTACATGCCTCATTTTAGGCTTCCACACATGAAACACTCACAAAGAATAAAGAAGAACTGTAAAAAGAAATAAATTTTAACAATGCGATGCTTAAGCAAGAGATAGAAACAAAAGTACTGGAAAATATGGAAACCTCAATCATATGCCTATGAAATGGAAAATAGGTCGAAGTCATCTAACAATTACTCTAATAATAGAAAAAAGAAGAAAAACATATGTCGTCGTTGCGGTAATGACTGGACCCCTAGCCATAAATGTAGGAGCAATCATACAATACAATGCAGAATCGTCAATGGAAATGAAGTGCAAGTATCTACACCAGAAATATCGTACGATTCTAATACCGACACAGAATCATAATGAATGATGACATTAGGAAAATACTCAAGCTTTGAGGACAAAGATTTTCCCAAGGGGAAGGAAATATTGTGAATATTTAATTAAAATATATTTTTTATAAATAATTAGATTATTAGGTTACTATTGAAAGGGCGTAACCCTTCACTATGTTGGCTCAAGTCGTATAAATGCGAGCTTATTATACATTTATGTCCATCATCTAATACATTATTCTTATTTATCATCCAAAATGAAAGTCAGATTCTACTATTAAGAGTCCAACTAGATGCGGTTGCTCAAGATTCAAAGTGCACATAGGGGCATGCCTGTTGGAAGAAACAAAGACTCTGAAACTATTCTCTTATGTACAAGCAGGCTAATTCTCATTTTTTATCTTGTTTATTGGATTCTTCCCTTGGCATTTAATATTGTACGTACAAGAGGTTCAATGTAGAATTAGAAGAGAAGAATCACAACAAGTAAGCTTGCACATCACATAATGAATATATGCCATGTTCTTGTATCAGTTTCTACTTCAAATCCATATTCATGCATTCTAGACACTAAAAATTCCAAAACACTTAACCTACAAGGACATAATAACTGAATTGATCCATACACAAACCATACTGAATTGATCCATGCACAAACCATACCACTTTGCTAGATGCTCCATCTTAGATCATCCATTTAGTTGAGAAAGATAATTTTACAGGTATTGGAGAACTTGTTCAAGATCAAAACATTAGAGAGATCATCCAGTTAGTTGAGGAAGATAAGATAATTTTACAAGAGAACTTGTTCAAGATCAAAATATTAGAGATAATACATGAATTAAAACATGTGAGGCCATTAAGGATAGCTTGTCACAAATCAGGTTCTCATTCAATTACATCTCTAAGCTTCAATTACACTAGTTTCTACATATTTTTCTTCACCAATTCACAAAGTAATCCATAATCTTTCAAAGTATTCTTTCACTAAAATCATGCACTAGTCAAGAACCATTATTCAAGCACATCATATGTTTTATTGGATCTTTGTAATGATTCCAAACTGCTTTCAAGAAAAGAGAAGTACAAAAAGAATTATAGGCATACTCACCAAGACCTTCACACAAAGCAATCCACATTATCTGAAGCTGGGAATGAAGGTTCTTTCAGAGAAGGCATATCAGCCTCTTATTCACATTCTCTTGTTTTTTAGGGGGAGTGGTGGGATTTTCCATGCTCATAATTGATAGGTATCATGATTCAAATGGTCCAAATTTAACTCGGTTTTATCATCTCAGCCACTTTAAAGCTTCATTTCAATGCTCTAAGAGACAAATATGTTATTTATAAGTCAACTGCAATGTTTAGGTCATAATTGACCTCCTAATCATTTTTTTATAGCTATAAAGGGAACATTGGTTCCTTTTTGTATTCTTTCCTTAATTTTATGAAAGCTCCTCTAGAATTACATTTAAGAAGTAAATAATGGTTGTGCATGCCGCTATTGAGGAACTCTAGCACTCGTCAAGCGTGCATTGTTGAGTACTTTGAGGTATTCTTTGCTCATCCATGAGCCTACCATTTTGTTGTTTCTTACATTATCTTGTTAAGGTCCACCTAGGTTGGATATGATGTTGTTAATTAACCTAATATAGTTGCTATGGAAATTACAAGGATTTTAGGTTCTAGTTAAGTTCTAACTAGATTTTATGCATTATAATACAATTCAAGTTTCACCCATAACCATTTCAAATTGTCTTAATGTAAATATCTCCCTATGCTTGTATAGTTCCTAGAATATAATAATTTAGTGTGTTGTAGATATTATGAGGTACAATACAATTCAAGTTTCATGCATAACCAATTCAAATTGTCTCAAGGGTGAGTGCACAAAGTTGAAGGATCTTTTAGATGCAATGGTAGAGTGAAGTCAATCACTCTTTATCCATAAAATAGAAATCATCCCAAGCAATCTCGACCTTGCCCAACATAATCTCAAGGCTTCCAACAGGCATGCCAATTAGGATAGTACAACAAAATGTGCTCCCGTTTTATTGAAGTAAATCGTGCTCCCATTTTTCTTGGAATAAACACACTCCCGTTTTTAAAAACCTGGTTTTTTTGTTAAAACAGGCCAATCCCATCATTTTCTCCACAACACAGTGTTGTTGGATCTTGGACAGAGCAGAACGTGAGTGCATGAACACGTTTGACGTGAGCCAAAGCCATCCACCGCCACCTTTACATAAACCTCATCTTTCTGAGGTATTTTCCTCAATCTTCTCATGTTTTTGTCCCTAAATTCATTAATTTATTTGCCCTAATTTGAAATTAAACCAAAATATTTAATTTGTATGGCCAATGGAAACTAATGGAAACCAAAACCCCAATGGAATTGGCTAGTGGAAACCAAAACCCCAATTTAATCATAAGAAATCAAATAATTTGATTATTTACCAAAATTCATACCCAAAATTCACATGCCCAATGGAAACCAAAACCCCAATTAACTCATAAAAAACAAATAAATTTCACTATTTTCATATGCATATTCACATGCATCCTTCTGAATCCATACCAAAATTTACAATTATGCAAAGTTTGTCAAGGACATTGCATGTTTGCATAAGTAATTTACATGCCGAATGTAAACCAAAACCCCAATTAACTCTTAAAAACAAATGAACCTCACTATTTGCATATGTATATTTGCAGGCATCATTGTGAATCCAAACAAAAATTAACAAATATGCAAAGTTTGTCAATTATATTGCAAGCTTGCATACAGCTAAAAAAAATCAAGTAGAATTCATATCTTCACTAAAATGCATAAACAAACATGGTAAATACCTTTCCTCTATCCGAAATATCGAAGTTGGTCATCCAAGAACATCAATAAAACCCTTATAGTTTTGATGAAACTTCCTAATCCAAGTGTTAAAATAAGGTATAGAAGCTTCCCATGCTTAACAAATATTTCCTCTTGACTGAAGGGTCCTTTTTGGTTAAGGTCAAGACAATGAAATTCAACAATAGGCTCTACAAACATCAAGATACATAAGGAGGTTGATGTGTTTGATTACATGCCAATCACATACCATCATACATGATAGAATCCAGTGCAAACCTTGATACCATAAAAGCCACTATACACAATTGTGCATTTAAAGTCTCTCACAAGTATATAGAAAGAGGGCATTGAACTAAATTAACAGCAAGTGGAATCCATACATGGCCCGAATTACATATAAGCAATGATCTGCTAAATAAACTTTGGAGTCCAAAACAGATCACACTACCACAAATAATTACATATCTAAAAATCGTTGTGTATACTGGGATTATTAATCAAGAGCACGTTATGCCATCTATTCTAGGGTCTAGCCATTGCTTCTACCCGCAATTTGGGAGCTGGTCCTGCAAGGTCATTAGTCAGCACCTCACAATTCCGATCAAACTTCATAATTCAATCCTTAAAATAAGCTACAGGAGATTCCCAATCAACATATGCACATAGAACATTTTATGTACACATGCATATGGAAATTGGAATTAATACTTGAATTTCGGACATAAATTTAAAATTTAAAATGTTAAATGTTTATTCTTTACTGTAAAATTCAAGATCAATTTTAAAATTTAAATCATAGATTTAGTTTATGTTGTTATTTTTCGTACATTAGTTATACACTTTTCAGTGCTTAGAGATGTCATTATATCATGTGTTTATTTTTCTAATGATATTTTATTTGTATTTATGATTACACTGGCTACTATGGATAACAATGTTGAGATTTTGAGGGTTATTGGCCATCTCACGGAGATGAATTCTTCCTGGAGGGCTGGAGATGATCTCCACTTCTCCTTGTGAGACTCAGTTTTTACTATTGTTGATACGATCACAAGATTGAACAATGTTTTGTGTAGCATCGCATCCTGCAGGGAGAGGAAAAGACAAGAATACGCTGATGGGTTGATCTACAACAAGGTAAATAAGCTAAAAATAACAAAAGAACACATCTACACATTGTTTAGAGTGCCTGGGACAAATGACATTCTAGAGAGCACCAAGCCACATATTTCCATTAAGTGGTGCACCTTTCCACCCATTAAAAATCATTGGATGGATAGATTGTACATGGTGTTTGACATTCCCCCACACAAATACAAGGAAGTACCGTTGTACTTCCTTTGAAAGTTGTATGTAGAGTTTGTGATGGCGAAACATGTAACCTATTTTGACATGTTGGGCTTCCAAGGAGTTGGTAGGGGGATTCCCCAACACGAGCCCAATGCTAGGAATAGAGATGCCAATCCATAGATACATGCACCTCTTGCCCATCAACTGAGGGCATACATGCCTCCTACACATGATATGGTTTCCCAGACAAAGGAGGTATTTCTAACTCTAGCTTAGATGGTTTCTCGACACATGACTACTATTGAATAGACAATGCCCTCTTCCTCTTTTGGGGTACAACCACCAGCTTTTGGTGGTAGATGAACATCTATTGGTGGGGATAGATTGACATCCCATGTTCCTCAGAGTGAGCCACATGTATGAACAACATGTTGTTAATCCTTTTATGGTCCTGGACCAAGACATGGTACCTCTACGATGATTGGTGGTCAGGTAAGGACATTGTTAAAACTCTATTATTGATCAATTTTTATTTTTTCCATATTGTACATAACATATTAAAAGATTTGTAATATATGAAATATTTACTCTTGCGGGATATTGGTGCCTCTCAGGGGGGTGCTACTGCACCCGGTTTGGTTGTATCCGAGGCGCAAACAACGACCATTGAGGTAATATTTAAACATTTGTCATTTTGTTAATACACATAATTTTGTTAGTTCATGTTTTAGTCTTGATTAATTTGTTAAATTGTCTAGTATTTAAAATTTTTGAAGTTGTAGCAACCCAATTTAGAACTTGATGTTGGATACATTGATCTTAGTGAAATACTCCAAGGTGGAATTTATGATAATCTGAAGAATGTAAGTACATGGTTAATAATATTTGTTCGAATTATTTAAATTTCTTAGTGTACACTCCTTTATAGATTGCTAATATTTATAATTTTTAAACTTGCAGATGCTTTCTGCATCTGAAGAGGGGAATGAAATTGTTGGAAGTGCTCACTCCCATGGGGAAGATATGTCCTAGTTGTTTACACTAGATAATCCTCTTCCTTGAAAAGAGTGGGTGTCCATGAGGATCAACCTACTCATCTCACGATAATGTACACACTGCCAATGGAAGTTGCTAGTTAGATTTGAATTCAATTCACAACTAGTTTTTCTTAATGTTATTTTTGTTATTTTACAGCATCAAGATGTAGAGTCATCTGTTCCAGGCCTTAGTAGGGTTGTTTATGCTGCATCTATAATAGGGATAAGTCACAGTGAGGTATATCTACTTGAGTATTTGTAATTATACTGTTCATTTGTATTGTTTATGGACATGCACGACATCTAACTATTTTATCATTTGGTGAATGTAGCCACACTATACCACATTATTTTTAAAAATTTAAAATAAAAATTCCACTCCTCACAAGCAAAAATAGCGTCGAAGTACACACCTCTGCATACAAGGTCCAAGACCATGGTGGAACTGAAAAAGAAAATCAAAAAAATGGAGAAGGGCATCAAGTCCCTTATTGCTAACCAAAAAAGCTTGAAGGAATAGATGAAAAATAACAATATGGTATCAAAGATGAGCTTGTTTTGGTACTAGAAAGAAGGCTGGATGAAAATTTTGACATCCTTAATGAAAAACAAAAAGACTTGGATTACAAAATGAATGCCATCACTCAAAACATAAACACCGCAACACATAACTTGAGCACATGACGTAGAACCATAATACATTAATCGAGGAGTTACAAAGACTCATACCTAGTCTAGACCTAGTCAACAGCCCATACATGTTAGATGCCTCATTTAAGGTTTCCACACAGGAAACACTCGCATGGAATCAAGAAGAATTGCAAAAAGAAATAAAGTTTAACAATGCGATGCTTAAGCAAGAGATAGAAACAAAAGTACTGGAAAATATGGAAACCTCAATCATATGCCTATGAAATGGAAAATATGTCGAAGCCATCTAACAATTACTTTGATAATAGAAAAAATAAGAAAAACATATGTCATTGTTGCGGTGAAGTATTGACCCCTAGCCATAAATGTAGGAACAATCAGACAATACAATGTAGAATCGTCAATGGAAATGAAGTACAAGTCTCTGCACCAGAAATCTGATCCGATTCTAATACCGACACCGAATCATAATGAACGACGACATTAAGAAAATACTCAAGCTTTGAGGACAAAGATTTTCCCAAGGGGAAGGAAATGTTGTGAATATTTAATTAAATATTATTAATTATAGATAATTAGATTATTAGGTTACTAGTGAAAGGGCATAACCCTTCACTATGTTGGCTCAAGCCGTATAAATGCGAGCTTATTATACATTTATGTCTATCATCTAATACATTATTCTTATTTATCATCCAACATGAAAGTGGGATTCTACTATTAAGAGTCCAATCGCATACGGTTGCTCCGGATTCAAAGTCCACATAGGTAGCTGATTTTTTCAAAAGATTCCACATGACCAATTTCAAAGCAACAACATTTCCTTTCCTATTTGGCACCATATTGGAAGAAAGAGTTTCACATGAACTATATCAAGGATCTAGTGCACAATGATCATCACAATGCATTATCCCATGATTATTTCACACTAACCATAAGCATGAACCCGCTTCTTAATTTCATGGAACCATTTTGTTGCTTCTAGAAGTTTCATTATGTAAGCAATAGAGCTTCCCCGAACATGGGTACCCTAATTAGATCCCATTTTTCCATCTAGTTCCCATACTGAGTTCCCTCCTTAATTCTTTGAGTCCCTTGTAGTCCCACCATGCATTCAAAAAGAAACCTCTTATTTTTTTTTATCTTTCATGATTTCCATCTCCCCTAGGGATTCCCATTTTACATAAAGTTGTGAATGCACTGCATGCGTCCACTCTCCTTATTGAGATTAATGTTAGTTATGTGCTTCACTTTTATAATTCATCCATCATGGACTTGTCTCAATCCTATCCAAGCAAAGTCTCTTATTTATTATTTACAACTTTATTATCCCATACCCGAGAGGAAACATTCCCTTGAATGTCCTTATCCTGCATGTGCTTCCTTCCATTGAGCATAGGAATGTTCCACTTCTTGGAAATAGTTTGCTTGCTCATGACACTAGTTTCCTCTTTATTGTATTATAAGCATATTTTATTTTTTATTCAAGCTTCCTAATATGAAAAATACTAAGAAAATAAAAATAGAAAACATAAAAATTCAGATGCGGAATGATATTGTCTTATGTTGGGAGTAGTCATGTTGCCTACAAACAAAGCATAGTTCATGAGTCTAATAATCATGGGTTTGGTTTCTAGAATCACCTTAGGATTTGTGCCCATTATTTAGAGCTTTATCCACCAATTGGTTAAGGTTCCAATAATTATGGAGCCTCTGTTGATGCCTTTTGGGTCACATAGTTGTCCCATATTGTGTATTGAGCATGTTCTTCCTAAATGACTCCATCTTCCTCATGCTATTGCTCGAGGTAAGTCTTTAGCCTCAGTCCTTCATTCCTCAGTTATATTGACTTGACATGTCAACCATGCCCGTTACATCACAGTGTTCTCATTCTAGATGGCACCCCAAGCCAAGTTTTATCATTTGTGGGTGACCTTGGAGTCAACAGATGACATCTCATCATTGGTCGTTGACTGAGTGGTGTCAGTTGTGTTCGATGGAAATAATTAAATATAAATAGTATATGAAAACCCTAATACTATTTTTTGGTATAAATAACTAAACCATCTCTCGTATAAGGAATCACATTGGCCTACTTCAAGCTAAGAGGATAGGGCAGAAAGGGTTTGTCTGTTTACTACTTTTTTTACAACAATTTACAGATACGTGGTTTTATTGTTTTTATAGTTTAATATTCAATCTTGATTGTCCATTGAATTGATTTATTTTATATCATAGCATTTTATATTTAAATACTAAAATTTAATATGGAAATCCTAAGGGAATTTTTTTTCCAAGAGCTAAACACAAAAAGATTTTCACTCTTTTGCTCAGTTATTAGGGAAAGTTCTAATAGATATCTATGGCAATCAAAGGCCCTAAATAATTTGCAGTGATGGAATGTGGAAATTAAAATCTAGTAGAATATTGTATGATCTAGCAAGTACATAGTGCCCCCCAACTGGAGAATGATGAGGCCCTAATGTAGATGTCTCCTTGAACTCTTGGAGAAACAAATTCATAACAACTAGGTTTTTCGATAGACTCGAGAATGAGATTGTGATTAATACTTTTAACAAATTCATAACCCAATTAAAAAGGAGTAATAATCTAAGTGGAGGTAAGGCAAGTTGGGATGAAATATTTTTCTCATGTCAGCGAGTATCATGTTCAAGTGACTTGTTAGACACATAACACATTTTCAAATTGGAGAAGTCAATTTGCAACTGCATCTGTGACTTGTCTTCATCTTCTATCAACTTCTATTTTGTTAGTGATGGAGTTTTGTTCATCCTTGTATATATGCTTTAGTGTACCCAATTGTGGTGTGATGTAACACGAGCTTTAAATCTCCAAAAAAAAATAATCATATTTTGAATATAATACAAAAGCTCCTTGAGTCATTGTGCACTACTTCTATATTTGCTTCCTTACTGTTTTATGCATGAGTATGACCATTAAAGCTACACAGTTTAATATACAATGATATTTATTAAAGTGAATTCAATGCACACCAAATTACTATATCAATCCTTGATTTTATGATGTACCTCTCTTAAACTCACAGATCTTGCATAACTCACTTCCTGCCGGTATATCTTTATTACTCCTGAAATATATTTATTACCCTTATCTTCTTGATAGGCTAAGTTTTATTATCATTATCTATATTTCTCATGCACTCATGGGACACCTTTCTTACCCTTCCAATGGACTATAATCGGCCTATTCTTTGAAGGCGGACATTATTTTACGATTTTGTGCCAAAGTGGCTTCTTTTTTCTTTCATTAAACATTGTGAGGTATTGCACTCATATTTATGACACACATATCATCTTATATTATGACAATATTTTTCTATATGTCCAACAAAATTACATCTAGTTCCTTGATTCTTTCTTTTGTGCAAATAAATTCCTCTTCTTTGACTTCCATTTGTTTCTTCAAGGCTTCGTGCATATCCCGAATCTATTTGACCTATTTTTCTGTTTTTTCTCAATTGTTCCTTTAGCACTTTGCTATCTTTTCTTGATTTCTTCAAATCTTATAGAGAGCTAATCAATTCACCTTCCTAGTCGACATAAATATTGTTCTATGAACCCTTAGGTCGTATTTACATCAACATAAATGATTCTATTAGACCTTGCTTGTATTTACCATTTGCAATTGGAACAAGGCTCCTACATCCTTTCTTTATTTGCACCAACATAAATGATGTTACAACAAATTCATTATATTCTCCAATTCGAACCTCCATTTCCCATTGGAGGTATATATATTGAGCCATTGTGAAACATTAGAGGAAGAAAAACTTGGAGAGTAAAAAGACTATAACAAAAAGTTTCCCCATTTTTATATGCATGAGTCTGCATCGCTTTGTCGTTTTTTATAGAACCATTTGTGTTCCTGTCCCAAGCTTGCCATTGTCTTTGTGGGCTTTTATTATTATGGGGAATTTAAGTGATTGAGGATTGGGTGGAGGGAGTCGGTTTCTCCATTCCAAGGAGGTGCCAACAAAGGTTGTCACATTGTATCTTTGTCTTATTTTAATAGAAATATCAATTTCTAATCCAAATTTCATGTGCAATTATGTATATTTCACTACAACAAATCCTGAAATTAGCATCCCATTTAGCGTCCCTTTTTAGTGTATTTTTTTTTTACATTGAGTGGTCAAACTAGACGCTAAATGGGACGCGTCATGGATGAAACTTAAAGCGTCTCAAAAAATGTCTTTTTTTGCTTCCTAAATAGATTCATTTATGACGTCTGAAATAGCGTCTCTTTTCTTCCTTCCATAATAGCGTCCAACTTTGCTTCCTAAACAACGTTGAGGTTTGCTTCCAGAACAACGTCCAAATTTGCTTCCTAAACACCATCGAGGTTTGCTTCCTAGGGAGTGTTCGCTTTTTCTTCTTAAATGACATCCCTGTTAGTACCATATTTGCATCCTTAATAGAACCATGTTAGCATCCAAATTAGCATCCAATATTGCATCCATTTTTGCTACCACTTTAGCATCCCATTTTGCACCATGTTTTACTTCCAAATATGTGTCAATTTTCGCTTCCAAATTTCCACCAATTTTTGCTTCCTTTTTTGCATCCAGTTTTGCTACCAAAATGATGCCAAATATTCTTCTATTGTTGCACCATATTTTGCTTCCTTTGTAGCGCCATGTTTGGCTTCATCATTAGCACCACGTGTTGCATCCTTTTTAATGCCTAGTTTCACATCCCTCATGTTTTGGTCACTAATTTAGTCATTTTTAGTAATTTTCTATACACATTTTGGTCATTTTGTTTACTCACCTATCTCTTTATTTTTCTTACTAATTTAGTTGTTTTTAACCGACATTATAATATCATTAGGGCATGGAGGAATTGAACCACCAACCTCCTGCTTGTAAGACAGACGCTCTTCCATTGAGCTAGAACCCTTTAAGAATTTGGGAACCTAACTTACAGAGTCCTCTATAACGATAAAAAGGATCAATACACAACTTTGAGTATATAATGGTCGACAAAGGATGATAGATTGTATACTTTCACAATATATGATCAAGCAAGTTATGGAATCCATAAACCTTTTCTAGAATTTTCAACAAAACTTGAGAAATTGGTTTAATGGGATTGCAAAAATAACTATTTCGTAGCAACTGTAAGTGTACCACTATATGAGACCTATCAACAGCAATTATCTTAGTGTGGATGGCAAGGATATAGTAGATAAGTATGATCATCCTAGAGTCATGTATAAGTGGAGTAATAAGAAGAATCAAAAGAGGATGATCAACCCAATAGTTGGTGCTTCACATGGATCCTATCCACCATGTGATGAGCAAAGTTCCTTCTTCCATCAAGCTAACAAGTATCCACAAGGACAAATGGTTAGGATATATTGTGATGCCAATTCATAATGTTTATTTACTTCCTAGGGTGATGTTGTAGTGCTTGCACTAGGAGATCTAAATGATCCCCAATAGCATTGGATATAAGCATATTCACGGGGCCATAGAGTATAAGATGAGGCTGGATTTTTATCTATTTCTTTGGAAAACCAGGCATGATTTGAAACACTGGGAGAAGGAATAGAATCAAATATACTTAAGAAATTAGAAACATGACAGGGCATAGGACTATACTCTATAGTCATTGTGTAGATGTTGGAAATAGGTATAACTACCTAAGGACTATGAACAAAATCCATTTAAATGTGAATGCAAAACCCTCCATGTCAGAGCAATACTCAATGGTAGTGATCTTACTGTTTCTAACATAAAGAAACAAAGAAGCTGAAAATGGAAGCTCCAAGGCGATGTAAAATCAACACCCTAAAGAATTTCCATCTAGATTTTGCATTGTAAACAAGAAAGAATTCATAATATAGAAAACATTGACTATGATCATAAAATAGGTCATGTTTCACTTACCTATATCACAATGTGATTACTCTATTGACCAGGTTTCCATTTTGGTCACTACAAAAAGATATTGTCATGAAAAAATACATAATATTTAGAATGCCATTATTATCGTTTGACAGATAATATCATATTTAAAGAATAAAATACCATGTTCAAACACTTGTTTCAATAATCATATCTCGTAATGAAAGAAAGAGAAGATAACATATTTATAAAATCAAGAAATTACCTTTGATGTCCCAATGCAAAACTTGGTTGATATGACATTGCATAGATTTCTTTACCAACACAACCTACACCATACAATGGAATGTAGTGTTTAGATATTAAGAACTAGAGAAGTGTTGCATTATTGAAGACTGAACAAGAATTCCCTTCAACTTTTGTAATTATTCTTAGTTACTAAGTAAGTTCCTATGGATTTTATATTGAGGGGAGTTAAAAAAAATGTATTATGTGTTAAGATGAGGTTCTATAATAAGTGACGCTCAATAATATATTAGGATCCCTGATATATTATGTATTAATGTGTAATAAATATCACAAGTGTTAGTGACCAATCAAGTTAATGAATAACAGTTAGTATTGGTAGTTAGGGATGGTCATGTAGAGTAAGTAATTAAACCACAATGAAAAGATGCTAGCAAATTATATCAATTAACTCAATTAATATGCATTTCTACATCTCTTCTCTTTCATGAGTGTTCGATGTTAAAGTCCAACTTTCACTGCACTAAATATCTTAAAGGAGACAACAATGACATCTAAAGATACCCTCCTTTTGAATATTAGTTTGTATTCTAGAATGTAATTAGTGGACCTTCTAACCCTTGCAAAAACATAGATTATGTTTGCATACTTCCATCCATACACTCACTTCCAAAGTTGTTGGTTTTGTATCTAAAATAGGATTGATCACAAAATTAGGACATAAAATAAATATATAAATAGATTATCATCCTAACAACATAATAAAGGAGAATAAACTAAAAATAAAATTGAAAGAATGGTTCATGAAGCAATGCTAGAGGAATGCCACAATCAACCTAAATCATCATCTCACAAACCTCTCATTAAGGAATTTAGAGAAATTCAAGGTCTCAGTCTCATCTAAATCAACGAGAAATCAAAAGTAATAAAATGTGTCTTCTATGTCAAAAGGTTGTGCTAGGAGAAATACAAACAACAAACCATTAAGAATAATGGTCAAGTCGTCTCTAAATCCTAAAATTAATTCAATATGGAATGCTTACATGGGAAGGGAATCCCTCTCCTCATTAAAAACTTGCAGGCTATCAAAAATTAATTTATCTAGAAAAGCAATTACTTTACCATTACATCATATATAAGAACATCAATGACAAGTAAGAAATGATTATCAATATTACATACATCTTTGTATGTAATGATATAAGTTGTAGTTATTATAGAAGGGAGAACATTAATCATTACAGTACTTGGGGCCTCCTATAGTTTATGGAAGGCACTTTTTGTAGCTTTATGAATCCCATGAATACTGATTATTCTTTATGTATGTAACTTATATAGGAAAATAAGAAATAAAAACTATATCTACTATGGAATTTATCAAGCAATCAAAATGTAGAGTAGAAATACCCTAGTGCCCTCAGTAGCGATGAAATAAGGTGTCAACTGGTAGGAAACACCTAGGCTTGTTTTTCTATTGTAATTGGATCATGACCTTACATTGGACCTCCCCCATTGTATTGTATTGTTTTCTTCAATAATAAAGGCTTGATGGCATTTGGCTTGGGTGCCAAACACTTGTGTTGTGGTTGTGGCTTGTTTCCATTGTGTTAATTGTATAATGGCTAAGTATCATGAGGCTTAAGTAAGACAACACATTGACTAATTTTAAGTCATGGGAAGATTGTTAGGTGTCACTGGTCTCAGTAAAGTGTAGCTTAGAGTGGAGGTATGGGAAATCTCTAGGTGAAGAGACGTAGTCTTCCGACATGTAGCTGAGAGTGGAGGTATGGGAATCTCTAGGTGAAGATACGTAGTTCACCGACAAGTAATCTTGTGTGTCCAAGCCTCTGTATCCAAATTCAAGCAGTGTTGCATGTTATGAGTATGAAGCTTTGGGGTTGTGACAAAACACATCTAAACACTCTCTAGTTTTAGTCAAATGTGCCAATTGGCATTGATTCATTGGTGAAGTTGATGGATTATTAAGCTGTGCACCAGGGTACCATTCTTGATGTGGTTTTCCCCACCTGCATGGCATGAGTTTTGAAGAGAGAAGGCTTGGTGCAAAATTTTGGCAGTATAGATATCTATGAGAGAATGATGAACTCCATTTATATTTGTTATTGTTGGTTTTAGGGTTCAACAATTCTGTGAAATATATACATTTGTTTTTGTTCTTGTTGGATTTAGGGTTTAACAAATCTAATATAAAAAAACCATGTAAGAAAACCTCACTTTCCCACAAAAAGGAATATCTTGCGATTCCACCAATTCCCCATTTAATGAATTCTCTATGCATGATTTTTCATGCAAAGGCTTGTGAATACTCAATAAAATTATTTCCTTGGTGGTTAGGCCGAAGAGAATGGACCACAGGTAATGATCAAGCCACCAATGTATGGGAAAAGGAAACTCGAGGGATTGAATTTACAAAAACCATGTAAAAGTTAGTAAACCACGAAGAAGTTGTGGTTGTCAAAGAAGCAACAACTGAAATTTTCAAGATCTATGCATAATTCTTTTGCGTGGTTGAATACCGCAAGAGGTGACATCTAGCCTCTAGGAATTGTGATTGCTACTAGGGAAATTATGTTGATAGGTAAGCTCTCAAAATATACTCAATCTATCAAAAATGATTCCTGCTAGGAAACAAACAAGGAACTTAATAAACATGAGACACTTGAAGAGCATGGTCAGCAACAATAAACTTCCCTATAGATAAAAGGTTCTTATGATCTAAGTCATAGGGTTCACCAAACCTAATCCTTAAGGTTCGATGCTCGACAAACCTCAAAATATATTTGAAATTCGTTTAGGTTCACTGAACCTAATGTTGAACCTGGACCCAAACCCGAACCTCGTCGAACCCGAACTTGAATGTGAATCTAATGTCGAACCTAAAGTCGAACCCGAACCTAAAGAAAAAAAAATTGAGGTTCAATTTTTTTATTAAAAAAAAATCAAATTAAATAAAAAACACACACACAATATCAATAAATGAAATGTTCTCTATAAATTAAATGATCTCTATTTATTTTTTATGTCTATGAATTAAATGCTCTCTATTTATTTATGCTATCTATAAATATAATGTTGTCTATAAATTAAATGCTCTTGATTTATTTATGATATCTATAGATTAAATGCTCTTTATTTATTTATGTTGTCTATAAACTAAATGCTCTTGTAATTTGAAATATCATACCTGCAGTCTACATAAGAACAAACCAAACAACAAGTAAGAACATAGATTCGCCCCTAAGAACAAACTACTGTTGTGGGAAGCATGTAAATCTATTGTTAAACCACAAAAACCTACTCTTAGAAGTACAAATATGTAAGCAGAAATGTCATAAACAACAAAGTATATATATGGAAAAATTATGAATAGTGAGCTAAGTGCTTTGAATCCTCTGGGCAATGGGGTGTAGAAAATTAGTTAAGGGGGGGAGTATATGAAGAAGTTTATATATATATATATATATATATATATATATATATATAGTCAAACCTATTGTCGAACCTCATCCAAACCTCATCGGAAAATTCGAACCTGAATCGAACCTAATCCTTGCCGAACCCGAACTATGTGACTTAGCTTATGATGCCAAATGTGAAGCTTACTCTTCAACTTCTATAAACATTAATCCCACATGGCTATTAGAGATAACCCAACTCCAAAAGAAATCCCTAAATATCATGCAATAACCCTAAGACGAATATAAAACAAAGCAACAAGTATTTAACCTACAACGTAAGCATTTAGAATATATATATATAATTCTTTATGCTCTAGAGACTCGATTCTTTATGGTTTAGAATTATTTTATATAATTCGATATCTTTTAGATATATATAAAAGAATTCATTTGAAAGTTAATATAATTCTTTTTTATATATATAATTCTTTATGTTTTATATATATAAAAGAATTCTTTATATATATCTTCACCACTCATTGTGGATCGTTTAGAGACTGGATTTTATGTTTTATAACATTTGAAAGTTAATATAATTCTTTATGTATCTTCACCAGTCATTGTGGATCGTCTAGATTTTATGTTCTATAACATTTGAAAGTTAATATAATTCTTAATAAGAATTATATTAACTTTCAAATGTTATAGAGCATAAAATCTAGTCTCTATACGATCGAGGTGCATTGAAGATATGTATATATACTTTGATATGGTTTACTTGTTCAATTATGTTCAACAAATGTAGGTTACGATCCATGAAACTCTGTGTTTCTAACAAGGACAATTTTGCATTTATTGTGTGTCAAGACCTATTTTTTATAAACATGCTTCATCTATTTAATTGGGGATGAGACAAACAAAGAAAAAAAAAAGTTTGCCAGCATACAAAATTGCATAAGAGATTTACAGTACCAAAAGTTAGCCTGCATACTAAATTGCATAAGAGATTTACCTTACCTTGTTCAGTCCGTGGGATGCATAAAGATTTATAATAGAACGCATTAAGCAATTACCATAATCCGTGAACATTGTATCGAGATACATCCATCTTTTAAAGACAATGCATAATATTCACCTTACATTACTCATAATCACCACTATCGATATCAGATCCGTACACAGCGTCGATTACAAGGGTTTAACTATCCTTTGATCCACGAAATTAAATTAACAATTTAGACATTTTGAAAAGAACTCGTAACTAAAAAAGAAAAATGATGTTAATTTTCAAAGCTTAAAAATTGATGAGGTACATGTTAGTTATGTGTACACAGCGTCCATTACAAGGGTTTAACTATCCTTTGATCTAGGAAATTAAATTAACAATTTAGACATTTTTAAAAAAACTCGTAACAAAAAAAAGAGAAAGGAGGTTAATTTTCAAGGCTTAAAAATTGATGAGATACATGTTAGTTATGTGGCGAAGTTATACTTCTCGAAAAAGCTATTAACCCAGTATACATACCAGTGGTTTTCATATTCCCATAACAGTGAAAGAAAGGACTTAGCGTAACCCCTCCCATCACCAATACAGGTTATCGACAGGTTTGATGGCACCATTGCTAAGCTTATGAGATGAATAACGCAATCTCGTTGCCATACTAAGCCATGAAAGGAATAACCCTTATTGTCCAGTATGATTATGCAGTGTAGAGTATTCAACCCAAAGCTCTCGGTTATGATTTCTGCACAATTAAAGAAATGGCAGAAAAGTCTGAGCTCCTGTGGTAATAAGAATTAAGTGACGCGTTGATTCAAAGAGATGCAACAGAAACAGGAGGTAGTCAGAAACCTGTGGTGTCTTCAAATTCATATCAACCCTTTATAAGGTTTTCTTCAGCTTCTGTTAAATGGGTAGAGGAGAAGCAAATGCATCTATGGTTTGAAGATTCAATGTCTTCTAAGCATATGGATAAATGATAGATTGGAGATAAGAATTAGATGAGTGCACATGCTAAAATGTCTTCATTGGCTGATCCAAAAATAGAAGACTAAAAGCTACAGATCGTGACTGCACCAGTGTTGCCTTCCCCAAAGAAGCAAGATGTTTCAAATTGAGCTTCTTCTGGATTCGGGAGGGGACGAAGGCACTACCGGCTGGAAAGAATAACAAATGGACCGGTAGGGGACTTCGGGTACCTTTCAAAAGGAGGTCCGATGGTGCGTGTTGGGTTTCCTTACACGGGGTGTATAAGGCTGATAGAACGTCCCCTCCTGAAGGTGCCATTCTGGCATCATAAGCAGTAGCATCTATCAAAGAAGCTATCCCTCCTGTATCAACCAAGAGTTTCTGTTTCACTTCTTTAGCAGTTGGGTTTTTAGTTATGAGGAAGGAAAGTCAATTCAATCAGCACACCTCCTATCAAGGCTTATGTTGCACAAAAGGATGATACTGAGCAATATGAATGCAAGTCAAAGGACATCAGGGTGAATAAATCTTGTGGGACCCCAGCAAAGAAAAATAGCAGAGGCCTTAAGAAAGATCATGGACAGTCTGGCTCAGAGAAGTTTAACCCAAGGCAATTGAATTAGCTAAGCACCTCTTCCTCCTCCTAGCCCACAGGGACATTATACCACGAGCACTATGTAGGATGAGGAGGGTACTAAATTAGAAATCCGTTCATACACTACATAGTATTACCCAAGTGTCATACCAATTAGATACACTGCTTGTTTATCAATTATTCTGCTTGCTGAAGCTACTGGTTTATCATGGCATTTCCTGTGTGTAGCTTCTGGTTAAGCTTACTTCCTACCTTGTCAATGTTCATAACAGGTGTTGCATGCTTCTAAATATAAGCTATTGCGTCTCGTACAATCGGCATTAAGATTACTAGAAGAATAATACCATTACAATAGATCATGAATTATTGCTTAGTCAATCTGAGGTCATACTACTAGGTCATAGCATGATCTACGTGGTTAAGCTGAAACGGCAAGCAAGAGCAAGTTTCCCCTATAAAATATGGCACTGAACCCTCATCAGAAAAGGTGGCCAAGAGTAGGTTTAGGTTGCTCCATAAAGGGTCGAGGAGCATGCGGAATGATGTAATAGAGTTTTCCTGACTCAGAATAAATAAAGTATCGCTGCTGAGCCCTTAGTATCACCTGCTCCTCTGTGATAGCACGACATAGCAAATTCTGCTGTTGTTTAACTAGTGACGTGAGACGATGATACTGCTTTTTTGTTTGCCCATCAAGCAAGAAAGCATTTGAAGAAATACATATAAATAGAGCGCAAGAAAGTTGCAAGAAGCACAGAGGGAAATAATGCAGCAAAGCACCAAGATAGCTACATTGGATAAAGGAATAGCATCGAAAGTCAAATTTGCTGAGACAGTCACCTCAACACTGGAACAGCTGGTCAGGGCAGTTCAAGGAATGTAAGTGGGACATGATGAGACAAGAAGGTTGCAACCTTCATGAGAAAAGGTGACAGGTTTATCAAAATTTAAGGTGAAGATAAACGGTACTGCAGCAATGAAATTGGATGGTGTGTCACTATCTACATAGTTGCATTTAGGAAAAGCAAACAAGCTTAGACAGGATCTCGGCTCTCCAGCCCAGTATGGGGATGGATGGATTCCGACCTTGTGGAATTGTAGAGACAAGTTTAAGCTGCACAGTAAGCAAAGTCCAGCGTGAGGTTGTCACAGAGAAATGTGGTGGAACTTGTCAATACTCTTCAACAGTTGGAGTTGCTCGAATCTGTGAGGTTGTCACAGAGAAATGTGGTGGAACTTGTTAATACTCTTCAGCAGTTGGAGTTGCTCGAATAGAATGACCTGGTATTACTTATATCACGCATATGTTATGATGCTTATATTAGTCAAATGAATTACTGTTAAATTAATGGCCGGAAATGTTCCTTCCTCGATTACTATGGAATCTGGAATTTTATTAAGGGCAACGCTTAAACCCCAATTTTTCCAACTGGTTAGGTTAAGAAAAATTGCTAGCCTTTCAAAACATTTAGAATCAGTAACTGTCTTTGGATTGTAGGAATTAGGGCGACTATGAGAGAGAAATTGTGCCTTTTGAGGGCAATCTTTTAAGCATTCTATGAGGCTTAAGTGAAATGTATGGAATAAAATGAACAAAAATTGTAAAGCCCTTTTGAGTGGACATGGTATGGAATTCTATCCTCTTTTGGTTAAGAGCAAGGGGAATCGGTTCTGTAAAATTTCTCAGTACTTGTATCTAACCTTATCTGTAAAGAATACCATGTTGGTATTGGGAGCAAGTCCACGGGGAGATGTGTAGGGTTAAGTAAAGTTTCTAGGCTATTTATTAAAAATAAAAAATTAATTAATTTTTTATGTTGGTTTATAAAATAAAAAACTGGGTCTATCTCGGTGCTTGATAGATCCGTTTTTAAGATGGATTTTTGCTGGCTACTAGCAATGTGCCCATTACACCATGCAAACATTTCATGTCATCTATTTAAAATATCTAGAAATTTTGAATCACAGAGATTCAGGTTTTTAGAAACCAAAATACCTGTGAGTGAGAGAGGATGATCCCGCTGCAGTACTCGTAGACAATGGAAATAGTGGCCTTGGTGAATCCAACCTAGTCCTACTTGAACACTGTTCCTGCAAGTTTGACTGCACCAAACTAATAGGCAGAGGCTTCATCTTCCGTAAGTGGTGATTATTATCCATCTCCAAAGGGTAGGGTGTAGAAGTTACTGCATCAACCCATTCCTGGAGCCGTTCAGCCCTGTTATCCATTGAAAATGGATCAAAATTAGATACCACCGTTCTTGTGGTGTAAGACTTGAAACCCTCGAAAAAATCTCCTCCACATACATGGTTGTAAAAATGCAAGCCCAGCAACGACAGGGCATATCAATACCATTGAAACCCTGACCAATGGTTGGGTAGCCACTGGACAGAAGTAAAATATTCCTTCATAGTTACTATCAAATACACATTCGCCATGGATCTCTGGTTCATGGCTTTTCATTTTGCTTTTTGGGCAGAGGAAACGTATCAACTACACATTCGCCATGGATCTCTGGGTCATCGCTTTTCATTTTGCTTTCTGGGTATAGAGGAAACGTTTGCGATGGATCTTTGTTCATTTCTTTTCATTGTCTGCTTTTTGGGTAGAGGGGGAATCTCTTTTCATTGTCTGTTTTTAAGAGGCGGGAAAAATTGAAGAGATAGACATTATCAATTTGGATCTTAATGAAAATTGGAAAAGTAACTTGGAAGGGTAGAGAATGCGTAAGTATAATTTACATGAGTTACTAGGAGCGTCTCCTTCTCTTGAACATGGAGATATTAAAATGTTTTATTAAAGGAAACTGTATTCCCGAAAGCATAAGGAGTTCAATCCATCTTTTTAAATGGAAAGTTAATAATTGCACATCAACCATTATTGAAATGTCAACATTCTCTCGGTTAATATTGCAGTTAATGATTTTAATATAGCTTAAGGTAACGGTCCCAAATTCCTTCCCAATTTGTAACCGAGTATGTATATAATATTAACTCCTTCCCAATTTGTAACCGAATATGTATATAATATTAACTGAAATACCATTTTAACGTAAACAACTAGAAAGAAAGTCTTTCCCTTTCCATTGTTGTAGAAAAACAAAACGATAGAATATGAGATGTTTAAGATCTCTACCGTTAGAGGAAAATCCTATTGTTTTATCACTGTCAAGTAAAATCAACTTATGTTGTTGCGGTGGGTGATGGGAAACTCTCCAGATAGGGGTCAAATATGGGTTAAATCGTAAGTGTGGCAATAAGACTGAAACATTTATAGGACATCACACCAAAGGAGAAAAAAATGTTTCTTTAAAGTACTCCTTAATGTTTCTAACTTCTATTTTGCTGAAAATATTCCATATTTAAAATTAGTCTTGATATATACAATCATATAGGTGCTTTAATTTTGTGCAAGCTCAACAATACCACTAAAGCCATGGTTTATACAAGGTATATCCTCATATACACCATATAAATTGTATTCAAGTTTTACTTATTTACACCTTCGTCACTTTATACCATTTTGACTAAATGATATTGGCCTTGCAAAAGGCATTTTAGTTTCCTTCATGAACTCATCCATTGTGAACCCATGTGTAGTGAATAAAGGTTCCATAAACCCCTTGTTTCTATCTAGGGAAAGATATCATCCATTATGCTTATTCCAACGAAACTCATACCCATTAGTGACTTTTAGTATTATATTTAAAATGTTTAGATAATGTTTTAGTAGTAACATTTTGGCTTATGTGTGAGCTATGATAATAAAATTGCTAATTTGTTTATTTAGGGCCTTTTCTATTCTTACAAGCAAAATTTCAATACTTTGTACATCCGTATACAATATTATTATTATTATTAAATTAAACTTCATTGATGAGATTTGAGATTTTTTATTTTTATTATATACTTTTTGTCTATTTATGTATGTGTTTAGAGATAGTAATGCATTTTTTCATTTTTCCTTATGGTAATTATGTATCCAAACAAGAATGGGTGCCATGATAGAATTAGTGTTTTATCCACGTTATTATTACATATTAGAAGATTAATCATAAGCATGTTTTAAAGGAATACTTACCTCTCAAGAAGTCATTGGCAATGGCAAAGTGGATATAGATCAAACAAGATATAATAAAAGTGAGTGTGAGAGATAATGGTTTGAGTGTAGGAAGAGAATGGTGCAATAAAAAGTTTGATGTGTACAAAAATGTTGGTGTGAAGAAGAAAGGTGCATGGACAAAGGTTTGGGCATGAAGGCATGCAAGGAAGATGAAGTGTTGTGGGGAAAAGTTGTTGCATATGAGGCACATGCACGTTGAAGGAAAATATTATAAAAGTGATGACCCTAAAGGAGGTTTAATTGGCCCCTTTGAGTAAAGAGTTGCTTGTCAAGATGAAGTTGGTGAAGGAAAAGAGGAAATTAAGAAGACAAATAGATAAAAAAAAATAAGACCAGTTACAAGATGGAAGGTGAGACCTAAGAGCGTTGTTGAGGTGGGAAACAATGATTGGTGCTAAGGTGCAAAATGTTTGCGTCTTTAAATATTCAATTGTGATAATGTGAGTGAGTAGACATATTATTTAATATGTCTTTGTCCTTGAATTGTTTTGTGTATTTTTATAGTTTATTGTTTAGAATATTCAATTTCATAATACTAAGGGTCTGTAGAGCATGTGATGCTTAACCATGGGATCCTTATTATAAATAACGGTCCCTTCAGACACCCCTTGCATTAATGTCTTATATCCTCATAATTGCCATTTGCAGAGGAATTATATGCGTGAACAAGATTGGGTACATTATGCTAACAAACATCATTGTGTAGCCTTGGTCTTGAGCTATGCCATGAATCTTGGGTAGCTCATTTTTTGTAATTACACTTCTTCCAAGGCCAACATTCGATAAGATTGTGTGGCTTGGGTTTCTAACCACCTCTGATTTTTTAGTCAATTCCAAGTTCCTAAATTCCACGATATTGTGGTATTTAGGTAAAATTTTGATCACCTTGAGTAATTGCTTGTTTGAATTATAAGAACCTCTTATGAATCCTAACTTCCCTAACATTCACCTTTTCCAAGTTTATTACTCAATGGAATCTCTCCCAAAGTTCTATGATCAATGCATTGGGCCTATTATCAAATTTAGGGATACCTCGAATTCAAAGGTAGACCCTAATCTATATATTAGAATATTATATATTAATATATTAAATCTCAACTATTTTTTTGAGTGATATTAATTTTGGTTTGTTTGAATTGATCATGACTAAACCCAATTTTGTAAATTTTAATATTGCAGATTGATTCAAAGACCCATCGATTCAGGGTAACTCTTTTTTTCTAAGAAAATCTTATTAGTTACTCATTAACTTCTTAAAGGGGGTGAATGATAAAAGATTATTAGTTCATCTTTGAATATTGTAGACAAAAAGTAGGCCCTAGGGGGTGAATGATAAAATATTATTAGTTCATCTTTGAATATTGTAGACAAAAAGTATGCCCTAGGGGGTGAAGGATAAAATATTATTAGTTCATCTTTGAATATTGTAGACAAAAAGTGGGCCCTACACATTAAAAATGGTAAACCTAAATAAAATATGGAGGTGACCCTAGGTTTTGTAATATAGTTATACAAGTCATTGTGTCTTGGTGTTATAAGTTCAACTCATATATCTACATTCATTTGTGATTAACTTAAAGTGCCAAGTAAAAGTCACTCTGGATCAGTTCATAAAGACAATATTAGATATGCAATGTGTGTGTCCATGTGAATCCCCATCTTCTAGTATTATAAGTTGGGAATTTACCTCTATGTTTTCAATCACTCTTTTACTATGTAAAATAGATCCCATGGGAATCAAACATTGATCAATAGTGTAGCGTAATGTTGGAAGATTTGATAGGGGCCATAAAACTAAGAAACTAATTGTTTTTTTCCTTGAGATATGTCTATTTATAAGGACAAATATGTAATAACATTTGATCCACTTCTTCAAAGAAACACTATGATCATTATTGAAATTCTTGTTGCTTCATTCCATTTTAAACCAAGATCAAAATGTCCTTAAGAGTACAGAGAAAGTTAGCTTTTGTGTTAAGATTGATATCCACTTCTTGTGCCTTGGGTGTTCTTGGTAAAAATGAGGGTATGGATGGGGAGGTTGTCCAAAAAAACCTTGTAGGGTGACATTTTGGTAGCACCATGATAGGTGTTATTGTACTACCTTTATGCAAGGGGGGTGTATGGGGGTGTGGGGGTGGGGGAACTACTAAACCCAATGGACATATCTGTCAATGTAAAACCCAATGGATAACAATATTTTTATGGTCAACCTCTCACAATCTCTATTGTTATTAAGTCCAATATCTCAAGTCCTGCAGTATCCATAAGTATTGTGGCATGCATCATCATCCTGAACATCGACGTTGTCATAATCATCATTATCAGTTCCATATGGTACATCAACATCATCTTAATCATCATCCTCATTATCATCATCATCGGTGGCATTAAGTACATCATCAACAAAATCATCATCATCATTGTCATTATGGTCACTCATATACCATTAGTGTTCTTAATCACTCATCGACATTAGGATTAATGTCATGTAATTGCTAAGTTCATTTATATGTCATTATAGTCATTCAATGATAATATGATTGTTTAGATGTCGTTACAGACATTTAGGCACCATTATAATCAATTCGGATCCAAAATTGATACCACATGCATAATCATTGTTGACATCCACATCATCATCGTCATCATACAATAAATCAACATTATTGTCATCGTCGTAGTCATCATCAATATAATTGCGATAATAATGAGCAAGGAGCCCTACTTCCTCATAAGAATGGACGATATAGTCTTATACTTATCAAATCATATCCACACACTCTATCACAATTATCATAATGCATCATCGTCATGTTGTTAGGGACAATCATATGCCATTAGGGTCTATCAAATGTTGTTGGGGACACTCAAATGCCATTAGAGCAATTTAGGTGACATTAAGGTAATTTAACCCTCATTAGGATTAATCGAGATGTAAAGGTTCCATGATTACGATCATTTACGTGCCACTATGATAAATCAAGATCCAAAAGTACTATCACATGAATCATGGTCATTGACATTGAAATTGATATATCTGGCATTATGTTGTACATTTTCTGAACATAGTTCGTAGCTTTAAACCTAGTGCAATTCCTAGCATAGTTCCTTTCGAAATTTCTGGCATTATTTGAGGCACTATAATTGGATCTATACGTGGCGCTATGTTGGATGCTTTCTAGGCACAATTACTGACTCTATACTTGGTGTTGATTGACGCTAATTGGGATGTTAATTGGGACATTAATTGGGATGCTAATTATCGTCTAAAATAGCCCCATTTTAAATTGAAATTTCCTCTAATGTAATGAGGTCAGCTATTTCTGGCATGAAAGGTTCAGAGATATGAAATTCAAATACTTACAGAAAATTCAAAAGCATTCCATGGTGGAATGCCTTCCTACCATCAAAACCTCCAATGGAATTGCAGAGGTTGCATTATCGGCAAGCACCCTGAGCACAAATTTGATCGTGGAAAGGCAATCTGAGATACACGTATTTTGGGGTTGATCCACTATGATATCAGCGATCCTATTCCTACAACATCTATGAGTAGTTCAAGGTATGTGCTCACCTTCATCGATGACTTGTCTAGATTCGCATGGGTCTTCTTTCTAAAAAAAAATGAAGTTCCTGAAAGGTTCATTGAGTTTAAGGATTCTGTTGAGAATGCTTCTAGGAGCAAGATAAAGGCTCTTAGATATGATAATGGAGGAGGGTACATCAATTTTGAGTTTCTATAAATATGTTCTAAATATGGAACCAATATAAAACATTCCATTCCCTACACACTCCAGCAGAATGGTGTAGCAGAAAGGAAAAATTAGTCCCTAAAAGAGATTACCACCTGCATGCTTGAAGATAAATATTTGGATGCAAATATGTGGGTTGAAGAAATGAATTTTTTTCCTAAATTTAGAACAGGGTCCCTCAAATATCAGTGAAAGGAAAAATCCTTTTGAATCATACTTTTGGCACAAACCGAATGTGTCCAATTTCAAGGTTTTTGGGTGCACTGCTTGGGCTCGATTTCCACTTGATAAGAGGAAGTGTTTGCAACCACATAGTATTGAGTGTATTTTCATTCGGTATCCATAGGAATAAAATGGATACACAATATTGAATATCAGAACCAAAAATATATTCATAGAGATAAGTGTTCACTTCGAAGAACTTCTCCAAGATGTGGAACTAGTCGAAGAAGAAACTGTTGCAATTTGCTCCCATTTTGTTGATGATTTTGATAATGAAAATGGAAGTATGAGATATGATATATTAGATATGATATCTGATATCAGTGAAAATAATATATCAGGATCTGAATCATATCCTAATATTCCCATACATCTACCAAAATGGACCGAAAAGACTATTTTTTTGTCGAGTGAGATGTTGGAAATCTTGTTGATCCAAGGAGAACTCGGTCATATTTTCAAAGAGCAGGTATTGAAATTTCTTGAAATGATTTTTTCTTGTATAATACCTGATATATTATCATTGTGTATGATACTAATTCATTTTATCATGCTTAGAATGATCCTAGATGGAAAGCTGCAATGGATGAAGAGTTCAACTCTCTCCAAAAAAATGTAACTTGGGAGCTAGTTTCCCTTCCACCTAGGAGGAAACTTGTTCAATGAAAGTGGGTATATCAGGAAAACAATTCTGTATATATATCAACCTAAAAATATAAATCATAGTTTGTTTCAAAATTATTCTCCCAAGTCCAAGGAGTGGACTACCATGAGACCTTCGCATCGTTTAAAAAAATGGATTCTATCATGCTAGTTTTGGCCATTACTACATCCAAGCACTGGGAGGTGCACCATATGGATGCAAAAAGTATTTTTATTCACGCATAACTGCAATAAAATATATACATGAATCATACTGAAGGATATACATCATATCGATCATTGTTTTGTAAGTTGCATAAATCCTTATATGGCTTAAAACATGCCCCAAGATCTTGGTACACCAAAATTGATTCATTTTTGCTCTCATAGAACTTTGAAATATGTAAGTTTGATTCAAATGTGGACTTGCAGAAATATGAAGTCAATTTACTGATAATAGTTATGTATGTTGATTATATTTTGATCACAGGAAGCACACTTGATTCGATTTCCTTCATAAAAGATGCTTTACATTATGCTTTTGAGATGAGCGATCTAGGCCTGTTGAGGCAGTTTCTCGGGCTAGAAATAATTCAATATTTTGATGGGATTTTGGTGACACAATACAAATATGTTTTATACCTATCAATTAAGTTTAATATGGATTATTGTAAGGATTCTCCATTTACCTTCCTCTTAGGAATCAATCTTGAAGAGGGAAAAACAACTCCACAGGTGGATTCTACTCTTTACTGACATTTGTTATTCCATGAATGTTGTATCAAGGTATATTTAGTAGACTCATTAGCCTCATTCGAGATAATCCAAGAGGATTCTATAGTACATCCAGGGTACTAGATCATATGGCATTCACTATGTTGCTGATTCCAAACTAGACTTGGTAGGATCTATAGATTCTGATTAGGCAGGAAATTCCATATATCGGAAGTCCACTTCCAGACATGTGTTTATGTTTGGTGGTGGGCCTATTTGTTGTTCAATAAATAAGTAGACTACCATTTCCATTTATTCAGCAGAGGCAAAGTATAGGGGAGTGGTCAATGCATGCATTTAGGAAGTTTGGCTGCAAGGTATTTTGTTCGAGTTTGATATTGGTAGTGCTTCATCTACTAGCATTTTTTGTGACAACCAAAGTGCTATCAATATCTCAACAGATCCATTTCAGAGGCAGAGAACAAAATAACTTTATATCCACATGCACTACATTAGAAAATTTGTCCATGACAGGACAATTGTTCTGCAATACTGCCCCACATATGGGAAGATTGGAGATATTTTCACCAAGAACTTTATTAAGAAAAAATTCACTTACCTCCGTTCAATGTTGGAGGTGAGTTCATTAGGGTGAATTTGGTTAATTATTTAGCTTTCAGTTTGAAGGGGGTTTTTGTTCCCACTGGAATTTCCTCTTTTCCTCACTTAGATTTTTTTGATCATTTTAAAGTTACTTTATTGTAAAGGCTAACCTATGGCCTTTATTGTTGGTGCCCTATTTTTATTACTCCTCCATATGAGTATATATTAAGGGGGGGTGTTGGAGTCATTATCCAACCCACACATCAGTATTTTTCCTAATTGGCCTAATTTACCACTTATCCTAAGTTATTGACTCAAATTTGTGACATCATCATCAACTGGATCATCCTCCTTCAATCAGGGAGGCTAACGGAGTCTTCTTCTTCAATCAAGGAGACTAACTGATCTTCCTCATTCAATCAAGGAGAAAATATGGGTTAATATGCCTGACGTAAGTGCCCCAATTAAGTTAACTAATTATTATATCACCTACTTTCATTTAAACTGCACCTGTAAAGGTGCCCCCATCCTTATTTTTCATATTTCTGGCAATTTCCAGTTAACTGGAGTAGTTTGAGGTGCCCCTAACAACTTTCGATGACTTACTTCATTTTAGTTCAGTTGATTTTAGCTAAATGAAGTTAGACATGTGCCATCACCTACTAATTGACATGTAGTTGAGTTCTATTCAGTTAGACTCCATTTTAACTGCCTTCGATTTAGTTATAGTCAATTATGGTTGTGATTAGTGGTTAACAGATGTGTCTAGTGTGGCTAACTGATAGCTAATCCACTCTCATGTATGCAATTTGAATCACCTCCTTGATTTTTAAATTGTCTGTCTATTCATGCTAGTGTAACACATTGTATCACTGCTTTTGACTAATGATACCAATTATAAAGCTGCAACTCATAATTGCAGTGTTTTCATGTCATTTTTCTATGTAAATGATCCTTGAATATTCTGTAAGTTGTGTCTTGGTCCTTAGATTACCGTTACTTAATTTTCATAAGTGTGTGTGGATATTGATGTGTTTTTTTCCTTTGTTTCTATATTGGATATGTGAAAATATTGATTTCACTTTGATTGTAACACCAAAATATAGGGGTTGAATCAAGTACAAGATCAAGTTCCTGAAGAATTCTTTGCAACCACACACATTGTGTAGTTGCATTCACTACTCCTATGTACTCAGCCTCAACTCAAGAAAGAGAAATATTATGTTGTTTCTTGCTTGGCCAACATATGAGACCATTGGAAAGAATGAAGACATAACCTAAAGTGGAATTCTTATCATTGGGATCACTAATCCAATCGGAATCAGAAAATCCAACTAGTTATAGTGGAGAACTAGCAGCATAGTGTACCTCGAACTTATTGGTGCCTTGTACATACTGAAGGATCCTCTTGGATTCCTTCTAATGGATATCATGAGGCTAATTCATATATATAGCTACAAAACCCATAACATATGCTAAATCAGGTCTATAATAAGTAAGATACAAAAAAATACTGACTAGCTACCTATACAATGAGCAATCCACCAATGGAGAGTCACCAACTTCACCTAGTTTGATACTAGAAAGGAATGGGCACTTGTATGCATTTCACTCAGCCATTTTAAACTTCATTAACAGGTGGGAAACATACTTTTGTTGGCTAACCTTGATCCATGCTTCATATTGAACAATTTCCAAACCAAGAAATTGTTTGAACAACCAAGATCGACCATTGAAAATTCACTGTGTAAAGATGCTTTGATTGATCCAATTTATTTGGTGCAGCTACCTGTAATCAAAATTTCATCAACATATAGTACTATGACCTGAAATAAATCACCAATATTCTTCAAATAAAAATTAGTATTAGACTTGCATCTAATAAATCCAATTGAAAGAAGAAATTTGTCCATCTTGGCATACGGAGCCCTTGGGGTTTGCTTGAGTCCATAGAGTGACTTTTTTAACTTACATACAAGGGAAGAATCCTCCTGGAAAAATTCAGGCTTCTGCATATATGTATCTTCCATAATATCAGCATGAAGAAATTCACTTTTGACATCCATGTGGTGAACCTCCCAGCGCTTTCTTACAACAATGGCTAAACCTAGCATGATAGAATCCATCTTTGCAACTGGTGCAAATGCCTCTGTATAGTCCACTCCTTGGAATTGAGAGAATCCTTTGGAAACTAATATATAATTATATTTTATTTCAGACCCATCA
Organism: Pseudotsuga menziesii; assembly: GCA_001517045.1. NCBI lineage: Eukaryota > Viridiplantae > Streptophyta > Pinopsida > Pinales > Pinaceae > Pseudotsuga > Pseudotsuga menziesii. The sequence continues at coordinate 704,653 of LPNX011117344.1, forward strand.
ACATTAAATTTGGTCCTATAGTCTCATTTGCATTGCACTAGCTTTCTCTTGGGAGGAAGGGAACCGATACCAAAGTCTCATTTTCCTATAGAGAGTTGAATAATTATTGCATAGTTGTTTTCCATATTGGGTCAATTGATGCTTCCTGATATGATTGTGGATTCGATCCAGCTATCAGGTATCAATTCTCAGAAAGAGAAAATTCTCTTGGAAAAGAAGCATTATGAAATTTTGATCGAGACTTCCTAGGATCTAGAGGATTGCCAGTGAAATCCCCAACTACTTCTATGGTTTTATCTTCCCACTTGATCCTTGAGTGGGAGTAATGTTCAAAAAATTCATATTCATCCATATCATAATAAGAAATATCAGAAACATAATCATCACTTACATCATCTTGGAGTTGAGGTGAAGAGCTTTCCCTCGGTGCTAATTCGAAATCTAGAATGACTTCTTCTTCGAATTACACACTTATTTATATGAAAGTATGTTATGTTGAGGGATAAAAGAGCTTGTAGACATTTTTACATTCAACATATATCACCATGATGCACTCCTTTCTTTGTGGCTGCACGGCCTTTCTCTCTTCTAAAGGAATCTTGGCCCAATACCTTGAGCCAAAAATCCTAAAATGTGAAATATTTGGATTGCGACCAAACCAAGCCTCGTATGGTGTCTTTCCATTAAATGATTTATGAAGATATTTTTAATGAATGTATGCAATGCAATTAATGGCTTCATCCCATATCTTAGGACTCAAACCCTTAGCTTCAATCATATAGGTATCCATCTCCTTGAGCACCATGTTCTTCCTCTGCCACACCGTTTTGTTGTGGTGTGTAGGGGACTGAATACTGAATTTGGATGTCATATTCTTCACACATGTGCTATGAATTCTTGTTCACATACTCTTTACCAATATCAGTACAAAGGATTTTGATCTTTTTCACACATTGATTCTCAATTAGGGCCTTCCAAACCTTTAGATTCTCAAAGACTTCAGATTTGAGCTTAAGGAAATAGACCCAATAGAACCTTGAGAAACCATCTATGAAGGTGAGAAAATACCTTGATCGTCCATAGTGTTAGAATATGTAATGATGAATTATGTGGTATATTGGTAAAATATCATTTAAAGGATAAAATAACTCTAATATTATAGAATAGAGTTATCCCACATGTATCATTGTAATGATATCCTTTGTAACCATTCTCTTTATAAAGACGTGTAAATTCATTTATCCCACATGTGTTATGGGATGTATTATAATCCAAATCTCTTGGTATATAATATAGGTGAAGGAGACCATTTTGGGTATGTGTTGATTGTAGTTCATCACACATCACATGTTGTGTATGTCATTTGTACACACGTGATTGTGACATGATTGGGTGATGGAGCTTGATGTGATGCATATGTGAGGATGCCATGTGATCTTAGAGATCCATTTTTAGAATAATGGAGGATGTAACCCTTCCCATGGACGTATCCCATATTGGGTCAACCATGTATATCAGTGTTCTCTTATTGTTCTCTTTCTTCCAATTTTATTTCATGCTTTATGTTGCTTGGTAGATATAAGGATAGACTAGTAATGATTTCCATAATTATATTGTGTTATGATAGTATTTGATATGTTCACAATATTCTAAAATGGTATCAAAGCTAAGGTCTCAGGTTCAATTCCCCCAATCTACATCATAGGGGGTTTGTTGGAGTATCAGTACAACTACATGGTATAACCGCTGCACCTATGGGAATATAAAAATGTGGCCTAACGAAAACTCCTGATGAGAGGGCCTTGTACTTGGTTTCAAATGCTCATCAACATATACAGGTTTTGGTGTAACGATGAGCCTTACATGGTATTAGAGCTAAGATCTCATGTTCAATTCCCCTGAGCTATGATGAAGAGGGTGTGTTGGAGTATTGGTACAACTACATGGTTTAACCACTGCACCTCTGGCAATATAAAAAAGTGTCCTAACTTCCACTCCCGATGATAAGGCCTCGTTCTTGGTTTCAAATGTTCATCAAAATCTATAGGTTTTGGTGTAACAACAAACCTTATACATAGGACGGTGTTGGAAGAGGACTTATGGGATTTGAATGTACCAACCTAAGAAGATGTTTAGCTCTCCTTACTTTCCCTTTCTCATAGATTCCCTCTAGAAGTTTTCCCACCACACAACCAATGCATTCACCATTGGAGGTCATGATAGGAGGAATCGCTTCCACGATGCATTCTTTGTTCAATGTATGGAGGTATTTGTAGTTCATATGGCTAAATATCTCATGCCACAGCTTGCTGGTTTCATTGGAATGAGACATGAGAGCTTCCCCTCTATATTTGGGAAGAAAATGAGATAATTTGTACATCCTAGATTGATAATCAACATACCCTAATGCCACCACTTTGTTGGACGAGATTTCAACTATGCCAACCACATCTAGAGTAAATGCTAATCTCTGGAATTCTCCAATGTGTGTCACTTGGTACACTGATAGTAGGTTTGTTTCTCATTCTTGTACAAATAGAACATTGTTGAAATATCCATTTTTAAGACTGATCCTGCCAATCCCCTTGACCTGGATCTTTGAATCATCACCCATTCAAATAGTTGGGCCACTTTCTGAATACATGGATGTGAAGAAATATATGATAGAGGAAATATTCCTTGATCCTCTTGAATCAATGATGAAGGATGAAGAATCTGAAGAGACAACACACAAAGCAAGGAACCTCTCTTTGTTGTCAAAACTTGAACTTCCATCCTTCTTCCTTGCTCCCTCTGGGACATGGATGTTGTTCTTCTCCAAGAGCTACGTCACCATATCTATGGTTTAATTCATGCACGCACTCTCTAGATTCTATCCCCCATTAGGAAATTTCAGTATGTCATGATTCTTATTATCTAGTTAGTTCGAATCCTTGGATTTATTATTTCCTTTGGAAGGATTCAAAACCCCGGAAACAAGAACTTTGTCCTTGCTTTCCTTGATGGTTCCCATCTGCACTAGCTTATATTGCTCTTGGTTCAAAGACTCCATGAAGGTGCCTAGTGATGGAATTTTCCAATTTTGAGTTGTGATCTTGCTTTAGTGAAATGTGGTAACAAACAAAGAATACTCAGACCCTAACTTTGAAAGAATAGATAGTATGAGCTTCTCTTCTTTCTTCTCTGTGCCACACTACTTGAGTTGAAGCACCAAATACTTGAATTTGGTGAAGAAATCTTGGATGGTCTCATAATGTGTTGGTTTCAAGGATATGAGCCCATTTTCTAGTCGATGACCCCTCCTCTCATCAGTATTACCAAAGAGATATTCGATCCTGAGCCAAAATTAATTTGGTGTAGGTATACTGTCAACATGAAATAGGAGATCTCTTAAAAGGTTGAGACAAATAATTCCAAATGCTTCGTCAAGTCTATTAAGAAACTTCGATTTTTCTACTACAGAATTTGGTTCAACCTATGTCCCCTGGTGGCCTTTTAGAGACTCTTGGACCTAAGCTGGATAACTATCTCAGAATTCCATTCAAATTATTTGAATGGTGTTAGTGGGACATGAGTTTTCTCCATCTCTGCTTGCACTACTGGTGAGAATTGCTTAATGTACCTGCAATGGCAAACAATCAAATCTATTTAGAGAATCCCTCTTGCAACAAATCAAACACTCTAGAATCTATTTGCAACTTCAATTAGATCTAATACCATGTGATAATTGAATCACAAATGGATCTAGAAGCCAAATAACTCTCACAATTTCCTCTAGTTTGCAAAACAAGCACAAAATAGATGAAAATAATGAAATTGCATTCACACATGAAGTCAATAGTGGATATTATTAAAACTGTATAACATGTATGTATTACATTTGGGAAAAATTGTGAGGCTTAGGAATCCATTTGGAAGTGTGTTTCCACCTTTCACACACCTAGGGGGGAATGTGGCAGGAATCTTCAAGCCACTCGGTGTGTCCTTGGGGCAAAGTCTCTAGTTAATGCTGTCACCTTGTTCTTAACTCCTCCATTTAGGAAAACTCCTAATGAAACCAAGGGGGGTAGACCCTACAAATTACTAAGGTTGGTTACTTTGATGATGATGGTATTAAATGAGTAAGTTTTTTATGAGTTTTGATTTAACAATTGTAAACAATAGATAACATGATGAGAGAATCCAAATAAGCACAATATGACACCTGATCACATATAGATTTAAAGAAATAAACAATTGACCAGTGCCTTTAAATGGAGTCGAAAATAATTAAGAGTGCTTGCAAGTGTTGGAGTGAATGTTGTGTAATTGTATTGTATCTTGGTATGTTTTAAATTAATGTGAAAATATGAGTTAATTAAATTAGGTGGGGGGACTCTAGATATACCCAGGTGGTACATAGAGTATGTCCAAAAGTAACAACCGCTATGGCTACCCACAAGGAATGTGTGGGATAAATGGAGTCTCTGAGACTATGTTTGTAATACACCAACTAGGATGTAATAGAGATCAGCACCTTGAGGTCACTGTCCAGTAGTTTCCACTTCCTTTGGGTATTTTTCCACTGTTTACGGTTTAATCGAGGTGTTAGATTTTCGCCTATGGTGGTTAATTGGGGAAAGTGAATCCTAATTACTCTAGTCACTCACGTTGCTTTTGATGCAGCTTGACAGATCAGACAAACTGCAGCCAAGTGTAGAGCATACACACCAGAGTCTTGTGAATTTTAGTAAATTTTAAGAGCGTGTTCTTGTTCAAAAAAGACCCTCCAGGATTCTCTTTCGATCAAAGTGGAACTCAATTGGGAAATCAATGAGGGGTTAATTTTACTTCTTTCTTGTGAAAAGTAACAATCAAAAAACACACACTTCAGGTTTTCTAATTAATTCTACCACGATCCTCTTTCACCTTTTAGTTCAATCGAGGATTTGTGGGGTAAGTATTAGTATCACATTGATTTCAAAATATGGAATAATGACAAATATGATCAAATTATACAATCCTACATGACAAGACTAAACTAGATAAATAAAAAAGGAAAAAAATGCAAAAAAGGTGAAACGGACGCAGATCCCACTAGGGGGGATGGGGAGTGGGCTCGAAAGAGCCTACTCAAAGTGCATTATTTTATTATTAGAGGTTAAAATATCAGAAAAATAACTTGCAATTTGTTCCTTGTTATCTGGGATCCAAAGGATCACAACAAGCTTACAACAAGCCTAACAAGGAAGCACAACAGTGGGGAAGCCTCCAGGAAGCTCTAGTTCTCCCAAGAGTTGGAAAACGGGCAGAGTCTCCTTCCCTTTTTTGTTAAACCTGCTAAAAACAAGAAAGATATTGAAATAAAATTTTCCCAAAACCACTTTAAAATTGCTTTGGTTTAGCACACAAATTACCGAAAAAAATTAAGTTAAAAGTTATTAAAAAAAAGAACAATTTAGTTTTGCAAAAGGGAACCAAGGAAAGCAAGCTTTCCTTGCGATCTTGGCTTGATTTTTGGGAAGCCAATATGATGTATGCTTTCCTGCAGAATTTAAAACTTTAAAGAACAAAAAAATAAACTACCTTATGAGCAAGCTTTAGATCTACGATTTAGCTACTTGCAAAAAGGGAAATTTCTTCACCTAGATCTATATTTAAAATGTGGCATTCTTTATGAAATTTCATATCTAAGAAAGAAGACTCTTAGGAACTAGATCTAACAATGTATAAGCAATTTTTTGAAGTAGATTTGATAATAAGAGGACGAACAAGTAACAAGAAGATTGATTTTAATAGAATGGAGAAAGAGCAGGGGAAAGGCCTGTTGTTGGATAGATGTGCAATGGAAACTTGTTAGTGGAATACAGAGGGGAAATGCCTTCACAAAAATGTCGGATGTAGAGTGGATTCAAACTATATCCACAACTCATCCAATCTTTGCCACCTGAAAGCTAAACACACAATCTTGCAGAAAACCTTATGAGATCTTGATATATATATGAAAAAGAGACAAGAATTACATGCAAATAAGCTTATTAAACATGTATAAGCTAGGTATTCAAACATATATGCTATGAGATACATAAAAACAAGTAATAATACTTGCCCAAATACACTCCCATTGTTTCAGCTGAATCATTCAAGCTACACAAGGTTCATATGTAAAAATTGAGAGAAAAACCGACAACATCAATAGCCACAAGACAACACTTATTCCACACACATGAGAGCATTACACCATTTAGCCTCCAAAGATTCTTTATTTCAGAAATGAAAATATTACAACAGTATTAAAATATCAATCCTATTCTCTCCAACTCGAACTAGCTTCAAGAAGGGAAATGCAACTTCAATTTATAGCCAGACTGACCAAGAGGGGTGCATGCCTGACTGAAGGAGAGACTGCAACTGATGGAGAGTTAAGCTGAGCCTTATTTGATGATGACCAAAGTCTAACTAGACTGGAACTGCAAATCGGAGTGACACCTCACTTAGCAAACAAACATCGATCGATCAAACCACTGCCAGATTGATCCACACGTGTGGAGGAGAGAGAAAAGAGGGCGCAACCCTCAAATCTACATGAGCTAGTTAAGCTCCTTTTTAGCCCTGATCAATGCCTTGAGTCAAGGAATGGAAACACCTATTCAATATGAAGCCGATGATACTGATTTCAATCAAATCAGAGTAAGTTCCACTGATTTAGGATCTTGGATTTTCTCTATTATTTAATTTATTTTTAATTAAATTAATTAATATTTGATTTTTTTGGATTTTCTTACCTAAGTGATGGAAAAATCACTCAAAACTTAGGAAAAGTGGGTTTATGGGTTTACCGGGTGCTTTGAGTTAGAAAATGAGCACCCCCATGACTGAAACTGACTTTTAAATCCATTTTTATTACAAGATCAATTTTTCCATTTAGACTATTAAAAAATATCCTAAGTTTTGGAAAAAAATAAAATTAAAAATTAAAAAAACAAAACCTAGGGGGAATTAGCACATATTTGCATGACTCGACCATAATTCCTAGCATGTTTATACATTGAAACAAAGACTCTAATAAACTCAATCGTCCTAAATGTCAAGCCGACCACCACAACTTTGGAGGTATTGAGTGAAAAACTCAGAAATTATTAGTCGTTTATGCAACAACCAATAATAACCTAGGGAAAAACACTCTGGGATGATCGGATTGACAAATACAGTCCAGGAGACTGAGTATTTTATAGACACTACCATGCCATAATATTTTATTACAACTCCCCTAAGAGGGTATGAACATGTGGTAGATAAAAAAAACACTTCCCAGAAGCAAGTCTGAAGTTCTTCTGAAGTCTGATAACACTGACTAAGTATGACTTAGTAGGTGACATCTGGCTCCATCTAGGGACACATGCTCGGACTAATCTTCTTATCAAAGAAGACGATGTGAGAACTCTGGAATCTCTGGGTCCTGCATAGCAATTAAAGTTGATCAATAACATGTATATAAAAGAAACCAACTCGAAAAGAAGATTAATGTACAGAATTAGTATATAATGTACAAAAAGAAATATTTTAGAAGACTAATATACAACAGAAAAAATTCAAAGCTAGTGCTATGGTGCAAAACATCTATAATACAATAATACGATACATGAAATTTTTAAAAATACATGCAGGGAAAAGTTTAGAAATTAGCCTTGAAACCACTGATACCAATAAAGGCATCAAACCATCTCGGTGAAGAACTTCTTGAGGAGAAATCCATTCACTGGTAGGTGTAATATTTCTCCTTCCAGGTCATTTAGATAGAAATAATTTGTTCCTGCTACTTCATCAATGATATATTGCCCCAACCATAAGCTGTCGAACTTTTTGTGTCTCCCGGGTTTCTCTTACCATTTGTCCCAATGTAAGACTGTGTCATCTAATTGAAAGGATCCAGGCCAGGTAGATCTATCAAAGTTCTCTTGACTTTGTCCGAATTTCTGATACTCTGGTTAAGGGAATTTCTTCTGCTTTCATCTAACTTGATTAACTGGTTGATTCTGTTTTGAATGGCATCCTGATCTGAGCTAAAAGTATGGAGAAGATGATACACTGGAAGCTTTAAGTGGACCAGTAAGGTGACATCTAGGCCATAGATATGTTCGAAAGGGATCCTTTTGGTTGAACTTTTCTTTGTGATTCTATCGGCCCATAATGCAAACTTGATCTTGCTATCCCAGGCCTTTTTACTATCACCCATACTTTTCTTGATTACGGTCATTAAGTTTTTATTTCTTGAATCAGCTAGACCATTTCCTTGGGGATAATAGTTGGATGAATGGGATAGGACAATGCCGCACTTGAAACAAAAGGATGACATCTCGGAGGAACTGAAGCATGGGCCATTATCTGTGATGATTATGGCTGGCACACCGAATCTTGTGATAATCCTATCTTCTAGGAAATCCATGACTATAGCATTGGTTTCCTTCTTGGTGGGTATCGCCTCTACCCACTTGGTGAAATAATCATTGGCAGTGAGTGTCCACAAATTACCATTGCTCGATTTATCCTTGAACTTACCTATGAAATCAATCCCCCACTGTTGGAAAGGGGCTTGGACTACTATTGGTTTTAAAGGAAAGGATTTCATTTGTTTCTTTCTAGTGAACAACTGAAACTGGGGGAAAAATCTAACAGACTTGTGCACAACTGAAAAAATGTTCGGCCAATAGTAGCTTGCTCTAATTATTTTATGGGAGGTTGTTCTTGCTGCAAAATGTCCACCACAAATCCTGCATGGAACTCAACCATGAGTTTTTTGGACTCAGATTCATCGAAACATCTAAATATTAAACAATCAGGGTTTCGCCAACCCAAACCATATTTTGTTAAACAATACTTAGTTTATTTTAATTTTAATTCTCTTCTTTTATGGCTAAGTAGGTGATCAGGGCATGTAAGGTTACAGAGGAAAAAGATGATTTCGGTATACCAAGGGTGTTGCTCTAATCTCTAAAGCTCGTCTGATACACTTTGTTCTGGATCACTGTTCTAGAAAATTATTCCTAAGGCCTCTTTATATCCTTGGGTCAACATCTTTGCAAGACCCCACCCCTTAATTAACTTAGTAGGTTTTATCTCTAAATCATACTCTTGAATATTTGAAACCCATTTACCCTTGATCCCTAGGAAATCTTGTTGAGACATGATATTCTTGACAGCTACATGTAGTACATGCCCAATGATTTTAGAGTATCCCACATAAGTTCTAAAATGTTTAAGGGACTTGAAAAAAGCATAATCCTGTTTCTCCATGGTGGTATTCTTCAACTTTGAATGTTGCAAGTTTCTACTCATAAAGGCTATAGGTTATCTCTTGTCCCTCCTTATTCTTTTGAAGCAAAACACTAGCAATGGTGTCCTTTGAGGCAAAGAAAAATATCTGAAATTCCTTGGAGTAATCCAGACTGATTAAGACTGGGGACTTGGAGATAGCATCTTTGATAGACTTGAAAGCATCTTTTCCTTCATATGTTGATTCAAATTTAGCATATTTCTTTAACAACTTTTGTAAGGGCTTCATTAGTTCTGCGAAATTTGGGATGAATCTCCTTATGAAATTTATCTGGCTGGTGAAAGACTGGAGAGATTTAAGATTGTGAGGCAAGGGGACTTTCTTAATGGCTTCGACTCACTCAGGATCAACCTTGACACCATCCTTAGAAATGATGTGTCCCAGGAACTTGCCTTCGTCAAACCCAAATATTGACTTGGCAGGGTATAAGGAAATACCATATTTTTGACATCTTATGAAAACCTACCTAATATTACTTATGTGGTCAGATATTTCCTTTGAAAAAATAGTTAAGTGATCTTGATATATTTCGATTATTTTTCCTATAGGTTATTTAAAGGAAAAATTCATGTCTTTTTGGAAGGTGGCACCGGCATTTAATAAGCCAAAAGGCATTCTTAAAAATGTGTAGGTGTCTCAAGGTGTGGTGAATGTAGTTTTATGTTGATCTTCTTTATTTATCAACACTTGGTTATACCTAGAAAATCCATCCAACATGGACATCATTCCTAATCCTGTTACTCTTTGAAGTAATGTTTCCATGTCGGGCAATGGGTAATTATCCTTAAGGCATGATGTATTTAGATTTCTGAAATCTACACATATTCTAATTTACCCATTCTTTTTTATAACAACTACTAAGTTGGAGCACCATGACAAATGTCTTGTAGGTGCTATGATCCCTGCTGCTAACATCTTTTAAAAAAGATGGGTGGTATTACCTTCTCGGATCAACACTGTTGAGGACTATAGGAATATCCTTTGGTTTAATAGGTTCATATTCAAATATAAATTTATTATTAGGGAGAGGATCCTCTTCGACAACATCATGAGTTTTATTCTAACTATCCTCTAAGGATTTTAACAACTTTTCTTTTTGACTAGGAATTTGAATGATATCAGTAGCATAAACAAAGACCTTAACATCATTCCACCATTTTCCCATGTCAATCTTTGATTCTGGGATAACAGGGGGATTTGAGAAAGGAGGAGTTGTTACCTTAGGTTTGTACTATTTAGCTGGTGAATACTTCTCCTTCCTTCGATAAACTACACCCTTGAATCTAGCCTCCTTCATTTCCTTAACCTTTTATGGAGTAGGAATTTCACCATAGAAGTGGGAAAGGAGTTCCTTTTCATGACTATAATATATGTCCTGTTTCCAATGCTGGTTTGACAAAGGGTAGGTTTGGCCTACCATGTATACATGATCAGGATCATTTGAATTTGTTTCCTAACCAATGATCTCGGGAAGTCCATTTTCCATGACTTGATTTGCAACATAACAAGTACTCTCTTGGTGGAATTGTTCACAAGGTCTACACCATTGAATCACTTCCTCTACCATGTTAGCTGAGTCTAACTAGTTTGGGATCATAGGTTCTTGATGAGGGGATTTATTCTAATGCATCTAATTTTGATTGGGTTGAAACTTCCTCGGTCCATTATTCCTTTCCATCATCACCAATCTATTATGCATGTGATTCAACTATGCATCATGATTGGCCATTTGTTGGTTTTGATTAGTGACCAAGGTTTTCATCATTTCTGCCATCTCTTTCATGGGATATTCGGAAGTTCCCTTCGCTTCTGACTCAATATCCTTACCCTCGGTCTCTTTGTTGTGAGAAGAGTTTCCTCTAGTGTATGCAACTATGTTAGATTTACCGGATGACTGCATGTTTGTTTCAATTTTCTTGGCAAGGATCTGGGCAGCTTTAAGATCGGTAGGTTCTTTATCTCTCAACTGGTACCTTATGTCACGAGAGAAGGATTTAATGTAGTATATGAGGGTAGAAGCATTATTTGTCTTGATGTGATCATGAAGGTCCACAACCAAATGCCTCAATTTAGTGTTGAATTCCTCTATGGTTTCAGTCTCCATCTTCTTGATGTTGTGGAGGGCAACAAGTTGATGTCTAGGTTCCTTTTTTCTCCCCATGTCTCCCTAAAACCATCCAGGAATTCCTTGAGGGTTGCATATGAGTTGTTTTCTAAGTCAAGGTACTATTCTCCAGCCTCTTCTTCTAGGGGTAAAGCAAACAGCTTCATCTTGACGTCATGATGGTCATTGGCTGCATCAATGCAATAAGAAACTAGGTGCTTTTCAAAATTCTGCAGGTGGGAATTGGCGGTGATGGAATTTTTGCCTTGGGAGGTAGAAAGTTTCTTGACAGCATCACCTAGGATAGCATGAGGAGCACCTACTATCTGAGAAAAGTCAAGGGGTTTGAAAAAATCATACATTAATGTAGATGGTTGAGTGTGTCTCTCTTCAAATGTGCGATGGATATTTGAGAGGGATTGGTATCCTAGATCTTCAAGGATTCTACAAGAAGTCTGCCTATTCAACCTTTCTCTAATAAACCTTTCAAGATCAGTGAGAGGATTGAATAATCGTTCGGGGTTTCTTCTGGTAGAAATCCTTGGAGGATTTTTAGACAGTGGAGTCGCTAGATGTATCAAGTTTTAATTTTGTGTTTTAAATACAAGATCAATCAAATTTTTACATTTTTATTTCTTTATAAAAAATTTAAGCTAATTCGTACTTGGGAATAAAAAGATTTATCCCCAACATCGGCGCCAAAAGATGTTGCTGCCTTTCACACACCTGGGGGGAATGTGGAAGAAATATTCAAGCCACTCGATGTGTCCTTTGGGGAAAGTCTTGAGTAAAGGTTGTCACCTTGTTCTTGACTCCTCCATTTAGGCAAACTCCTAACGAAGCCAAGGGGGGTAGACCCTACAAGTTACTAAGGCAGTTTTCTTAGATGATGATGGTATTAAATGAGTAATTTTTTTAGGAGTTTTGATTTAACAATTGTAAAAGAATAGATGACATGATGAGACAATCACAAATAAGCACGATATGACACCCGATCACATATAGATTGAAAGAAATAAACAGTTGACCAGTGCCTTTAAATGGAGTCGAAAATAATTAAGAGTGCTTGCAAGTATTGGAGTGAATGTTGTGCAATTATATCTTGGTTTGTTTTAAATTAATGTGAAAAGATGAGTGAATTAAATTAGGTGGGGGGACTCTAGATATACCCGGTGGGTACATGGAGTATGTCCAAAAGTAACAACCACTACGGATACCTGCAAGGAATGTGTGGGATGAATGGAGTCTCTGAGACTATGCTCGTAATACACCCACTAGGATCTAACAGAGATCGGTGCCTTGAGGTCACTATCAAGTAGTTCCCACATCCTTCGGGTATTAATCCACAATTTACAGTTTAATCGAGGCGTTAGATTTTCACCTATGGTGTTTAATTGGACAAATTGAATCCTAGTTATTCTAGTCACTCACGTTGCTTTTGATGTAGCTTGATTGATCATACAAATTGCAACCAAGAGTAGAGCATACACACCGGAGTCTTGTAAATTTTAGTAAACTTTAAGAGCGTGCTCTTGTTAAAAAACAAAAGACCCTCCAAGAATATCTTTCGATCCAAGTGGAACTCAATTGGGAAATCAAGGAGGGGTTAATTTTACTGCTTTCTTGCAAAAAAGTAACAATGAAAAAACACACACCACAGGTTTTCTAATTAGTTCTACGACTATCCTCTTTCACCTTTTGGTTCAATTGGGGATTGATGGGGGTAATTATTAGTATTAATTTTATTTCAAAATATGGAATAATAAAAAATATGATCAAATTATGCAATCGAGCATGACAAGACTAAGCTAGAGAAAAAAAAGGGAAAAAATGTAAAAAGGTGAAATGGACGTGGATCCCCCCAAGGGGGAAGGGGAGTGGGATCGAAAGATCCTACTCGAAATGATTATTTTATATCATTATAGGTTAGAATATAAGAAAACTAAATTTCACTTTGGTCCTTGTCATCTAGGATCCAAAGGCTTACAATAAGCTTACAACAAGCCTAACAAGGAAGCACAGTAGTGGGGGAAGCCTCCGGGAAGCTCTAGTTTGCACAAGAGTCACAAAACGGGAAGAGCCTCCTTCTCTTTTTTGTTAAAAATGCTAAAAACCAGAAAGATATTAAAATCAAATATTCCCAAAGATATTTTAAAAGTGCTTTGGGTCAGCACACTAATTACCGAAAAAAACTAAGTTAAAAATTATTAAAAAAAAGAACAATTTACTTTTGCAAAAGGGAACCAAGGAAAGCAAGCTTTCCTTGGGGTATTGGATTGCTTTTTGGTCAGCCAATATTATGTGCACTTTCTTGCATAATTTATAACTCTAAAGAACGAAAAAAGAAGCTACCGTATGAGCAAGCTTTAAATCTACGATGTAGCTACTTGCAAAAAGGGAAATTTCTTTATGTAGATCTATCTTTAAAATGTGATATTCTTTATGAAATTTCAAATATAATCAACAAGACTCTTAGGGAATAGATATAACAATGTATACACAATTTTTAGAAGTAGATCTGACGATAAGAGGACAAACAAGTAATTAGAATATGGGCCTTTCCATGAAGATGGGTAACACTTTTTGGCCAAATTTGGCGATGAAAACCTGATTTTTTACTCATGTGCTAGATAGAAGCCCTCAAAACGCATATATGCCATGTGAATTTTGACTTGCAGTAAAAAAACAAATTGTAGAATATTATGTTGGCTTCATAGTGATATTTTTTTTAAAATATTCCGATGTCATTTAATGTGTGAATTTTTGCATTTAATGAACTGTGTGACCTTAAAAATTTGAAGAAGCTAATAAATGGCTCGTGTCCACGTAGAGTAATTCAATCTTGCATTAATAATTTAAAAAAATAAATATATGAGCATGATCTACATAAAATGCAGTGTGGTGTGCATATTTTTTTGTTAATTTTTTTCGCATTATACAATTATTTATTATTTTTCGAAAGTGACCACATTCGATTTCAGCATCGTTTTAAACACATATTTGTCCACGCTAAGGAATTTTTTCTATTTTTTCAAAAACTGAAAAACCAAAGATACCCTTTTGAAGAGGACACGTCGATATGTGATGTGTGCATTTTTAAGAATTTTTTGGCTGTGTATTTTTAACTCTGCAGATTTTTCTTTGAGCTGCTTCGAAGTTGCAGTGTGGTTTTCTAAGTATACGTTTTAGAAGTAATCAAAAAATAAATTTCATATGAATGCCAAAATGCGTGTATGATACATCAATGGATAGAAGATTCGTTGGTGAATTTATTGGTATCAACTCCGCCCAGTTATGTGCTAGGAATGGCAGGGTTTACATCTCTGCAAGGCACATGAAATTTTTCATTTGTTTGAATGAGGGCTAAGTCTGTTTTTTTAAGCCCTCGACCGAGGTATGAACCTCGACTGAGGTATCTAAATACCTCGGTCGAGGTATTTAAATACCTCGGTCAAGGGTTTGTAAAGCCCGTAATACCTCGGTCGAGGGCTTGATAAAACCTCGGTTGAGATATTAAGACCTCAATCGAGGGCTTAACAAGCCCTCGACCGAGGTGCGTTTTTTTGTTTTTGCCGAAATGCCCTTGCCAAAAAGTGTTACCCAGGTCCGTGGATTCACCCATATTGATTTTAAGAGAATGGAGGAAGAGAAGGAGAAAGGCTTGTTTTTGGATAGATCTGCAATGGAAACTTGTTAGTGGAATATAGAGGGGAAATTCCTTCACAAAAAGGTCGGATGTACAGTGGAGTCAAACTAGATACACATCTCATCCAATCCTTTCCACCTAAAATCTAAATAGACAATCCTGCACAAAACCTTATGAGATCTGGATATATATATATATATATGAAAAAGAAACAAGAATTACATGCAAATAAGCTTATTAAACATGTATAATCTAGGTATTCAAACATATATGCTATGAGATATAGAAAAAAAATTAATCTTACTTTCCCAACTACACTCCCATTGATTCAGTTGAATCATTCAAGCCAGAGAAGGTTCAAATGCAGAAATTGAGAGAAAAAACGACAACATCAATAGCCGCAAGACAATGCTTATTCCACACACATGAGAGCATTACACCATTTATCCTCCAAAGCTTATTTATTCCAACAATGAAAATATTACAAGAGTATTACAATAGCAATCCTATTCTCTCCATCTCGAACTAGCTTCAAGAAGGGAAAGGACACTTCAATTTATAGCCAGACTAGCCAAGAGGGGTGCATGCCTGATTGAAGGAGAGACTGCAGTTGATGGAGAGTTAAACCGAGTCTGATATAATGATGACCTAAGTCTAACTAGACTGGAACTGTAAATCAGAGTGACACCTCACTCAGTGAACTGACCCATCCATCAAACCACTGCTAGATTGATCCACGCGTGTGGAGGAGAGAGAAAGGAGGGCACATCCCTCAAATTTGCATGAGCCAGTTAAGCTCCTCTTCATCCTTGATCAATGCCTTAAGTCAAGGAATGAGAAATACCGATCAATCTAAAGCCGATAAGACTTATTTTAATCAAATAGGAGCAAATTCCACTAATTTGCACTAGTGCAAAATGAGAGATTAGTGACCAAGAGACCAAAAATTTTGGTCACCACAATTTTTTTAAAGGGATAAATGACCAAAATTGATAAATTTAAGCGAGCTAACTAAAAAAGACCAAGATAAATGACCAATTTTGGTCACATGATAAAACTAAACTAAAAAAGACTAAGATAAATGACCAAATCTGGTCACGGGGTATATAGAAAAAAATGACCACATAACAATTGGTCATTTATTTGGTCATTTTTAGTTGTGGATCAGTTCGCCAATGAAAAATTACAGTTTTGACAATGTTGTATATTTTTCTAAATTATAAGACTACAAATGGATTCATAGACCCCGTAGAACTTAGTAAATTGCAGAACCTCACATGTTACAACTCCATTGTTAACACCAAATTAACTATGACAATGTCTTAATGGTAAATTAACTATGACAATGTCCTAGCGGCAAGCTATTACTTATATATTTGAAAATAACTATACAAATATACCTTTATACATTTGTTTTTAAATATTTTAATTATAAATAATATTAATTATTAAACTATTTACATTATAAATTAAAAAAAATGTTACTAGATATTTTTTATTATGTACTAATAATACATATAAAATTTTAAAAAAAAATACCAGGTAATTTTTTATTATATACTATTAATACATATAAAAAAATTAAGTTAAATAAATACAAATATAATATGATAGAATTCAAATTAACAAATACAAATTTCATTCTATCATGTTTTATCATGTTAATGTAGTTTGACAATTTGGGTTTTGGCGCCAAATTGAAGTGGTGGGTGCCAATATAGAACAATCTTACATTTCACTCAAGCTCAAGCCCAAAGTGACCCCATTCAAGGCTTTTCGATCTATGGCCATTTTCCCCTGTTCTTCCCTGTTCTTCCCTCCGTAGGGCATTTTGGTGATCACTAGGACGTGACTGCAATGCAATGAAATATTCATCTCAAATCTTCAGGAAGGAGTCCAATTCAAGGGTTTCTGCAATGGAAATCATGGTATTTTTGATGGGGTTCTTTCCCTTTTGTTCAGCTGAAATCCGGCATTCAGAGATTCGATCCGACTACCATTTCAGAATTCGGGTTCACACTCAGAGGCCTCCTGGAAATCTATGTGAAGGATTCCTCGTACAAGGGCATCAAGCAGAATGATATCGGCCTGGAGTCCATGGGGTTCTTCCTGAGCGCCAGAGATGTCTGGCTTCACGTCTTGCAAGATCTGTACCATGGAGAAATTTGCTGTGTACTCGAGAGTAAGCTCATCACACCCCTCCTTACATTTAAGGATTTGGAAAACCAAAGCTGTTGAAATACCGGGGTTAATGGATTGAGATTC